>CM046832.1:28335189-28792689 GCA_025618425.1 Heliocidaris tuberculata
CGAGACAGTGACTTTGGCTCAATAACTTTTGATTCAGAGCTCTAAAAAATATACCAGATGCATGAGCAGAAAGAGCAAAACATTTCTGCACAATTATGTCCATTTTTGTTGCATGACCATATTGCATTTTAAAAACGAGAATAAGCTTTTAACATCCTTAAATTGGCAACAAAATGAGAGGTAAGAAATCATTGTTTTTATAAAAATTTGCAAATTTTTTCAACTTTTCAACAAAATTATTTAACCATGTATATTGTTTTCAAAGACATTACACCTTATTAGAACCTTGTAGCGCTAGAAGAAAAATATTGTTGCCAATTCGAAGAACAAAATGTGATATATTTAGCCCCTTAAATAATTCCTGTCCTGAAAGGATTAAAGGCATCACTTGAGATTTTAAAATGAACTGAAGGTAGTGAAGTGTGCAAAAATTTCAAAAGGCATCTAGGCTATACATTGCAAGCACTATATCCAAATACAAAAAAGCCTACATCATCTGCAAATTATTGTGTAATACATGTAGAAATGGTGTACTTCTTTTTTGTATCAAATCACATTTTAGATGAATTATCTACATGTACCACAGCCCCCCAAATGCTAAAAAGACTCATACATACATTTTAAAAATGGATTTCACAAGATGCATTATTTGTCTAACTTGACAATGTGGGTCACTGCAAGCCTGCCTGCAAATACATGTGGGTAACTCTACTGCAAAAGAACAAATCCATATTTTGTTCACAGGAACAAAAATATTCTTTTTTTTTTGGAAAAAGAAGAAAATGTTCTCAAACTGCTTTATGATCACCGGCATGAACTTTTATTGGTTTGACCATATGGGACTCTTGTTTAATACCTGAAATACATCCCATCCCACTTCCTTGTGTTTTATTTTTATACCTACTACAATGATGATACTCATACAGAACTATATTATGAAATGGGTACAGGTCTTACTGTAACATGTACATGTAGGTTCCTCATCAAGTGAGTCTACATGTACACATACCTACATGTACATGTGCAGGTGTACACCCTGCAAAGGGCCTCATGTTTGCAGACAGGAAAAAAAAAAGATTAATACATTTTTCAGAAAATACATGATGATTACAGGAGATAAGAGATTTCTGTGGTTTTAGGCTAACAATAAGTATGTAACTACAGTATGTACGATACTTTCCCCCCATTCCACATTTCTTCTTTTCTAATTGATTAATAGGCAACACATACAAGGTTTTCCCCTTGTTTGATGTCCTAAAAATCATTTGCATTTTCTTTCCTTAAAACTGCTTACTCTAGGACAGGTGCTTACATGTACCTTACATAAGCAGTTCTGACAATGTTTAATTACATGATAAACATTTTATTAGTTTGGATGATGTTGCATCCAAACTGAACTAAGTGAATCCATTCTGAACTATTGAAAAAAAACATCTATGATCTTCCCTTTCTGCTATGATCACAAACATCTTTATATATATTGCGCTATAAAGGATTTGGGGCCTTTTCTTTTGTTTGAATAGGCGCCTCCCCTGGCTCTTTAGGTCCCCACCTTTTGGCACCCATGGGCGGGGAATAGTCCCCAGATGGTTGGGAGGCACTTTTTAAGTGCTGAAGTGCCGTCCATATTTCATAAATTCATTTTTAAACATTGAATTTCCGGAGGGAGTAATATTTCTGTCGATGGAACAGCTCACTGTTGTAGCACGGAAAAAGTACCTTCTGTTATGCCCCCAACCCATACCGATTACCTGTGAAGGGAGAAACTTCATTGGTGTATTGCCAAAGAACAATGTTACGTATTCTCCAAGGCCATGTCTGCATGTGTATATTGGCTTCAGTGTGCATGTGTACAGCGCAACAACACGCGTGTTATTCGTTTTTAATTCAGCAAGTAATTTACGCGGATGATGTACAGGTCTCAATGAGACATCCCGGGGGGAGGGGGGGGGGGGTTGTCGCGATTGATTCGGATCGCTTCAGGTGCCCGTAAACTTTTCTGCCTTTTTATTTGTGAAAATTCGGCTTCTCTGGAAGTTTGATTTATGTAAGCATTCCATTACGTTATAAATTGAACTTTCAACAGGTTTTTTTTGTTTGTTGGTGTTTCTTTTTTATTTGGGGGGGGGGGCTGTTTCTTAGTTGAACTTAATTCTTTCTGAGCTACAATTGTTTTTTTTATTGTTGGGGTTGATGTTCCATGAGACAGGGTGAAGGGGAGGAACATGTAACTGTTAGATGTAAAAAAAAAAAAAAGGGGGGAGGGGGATTTCGGCCACTTCATATTTTAGGACTCTTTATTTCAATTTATTTCTACTTTTTGCTCATATCATGGAAGCATGGAAAATGAAAACAATACATAGGATTAGGGTTGGGCCGGTTAGGGTTAGGGTTAGGGTTAATGTTTAGGGTTAGGGTTTAGGGTTTACGTGACCGCACATTTGGGTGGCTGTCGCATAAGTCATTCCTATTATCAACAACTAAATTGACATGAATGGGGAAAATGGCCCTCATACCGTTGGAAACATGTTATTCTATATATCGCCTCAAATATATTATTTATTCCCTTATGACAGACTAAACCGATCTGTAGACATCATTCGGGGGAGGGGAGGTGTAGGAGATCACGTCACTTAGGAATATCGGTTGCCACGGTGTAAAGAAGGAGCCCCCTCCCCCCCCCGACCAAAATTTCCTTCGAAAATATTTCCACTATGATATGAATACGTATAGGATATTAATCCTGTCTCCCCTCGCGCTGGGGGTGATGGGGGTGGGGTACGGTAGGGAAAGGTCAATCCGTCAGTCCTCCCAAGACTTATAAGGGGGCCATAATCCCCCTGAAAAGAAAATGACAATAAATTCATTTTTTTATCATTTTTGCATCCTTTACAAGGGACGTACCGCTAATTATGCATGTTATGTTTTGATGGCCATAATTTCTCAGAGTATTAAACCACTGAAACATGGCAAGATCAAATCCCTCCCTCTAGCTCTATGCATGGATATAGTATTCGAACATAATTATATCCATGCTCTATGTGCGAGAATCCCGCCGGGTGTAAATGAGATCCTGTGTCTCCACAGGCCACAGGGCCGACGTAACATAAATGAATATCATTATTAAGTCATTCATAAAGTAAAACAGTCGTCATTTAGTCTTTATCAAGATGAAAATGTATTTTCTTCAGAACTCAAGCAAGATCTGGATAAATAACACATACTCACATGTTGTAAATACTTCTTGGTTAAAAAAAATAACACTTTACCCGACTTTTTTTTTTATTCACTTGATTATTGTGACAAATATACGGTACTGTGATTAATCATAAACACAGCTAGCGCCCGTGGATGTCCACGGGCTGCTTCTGCTAGTGTGTATATATTCATCATAACCTTCACACCTCTACTGTATGGAAGTGTAATTAATTGCAAGAATGGAAAAAGGAACAGAAATTATTAAACTTCTTTCTATGCATAAGAAAAAAACAACACTACTTCAGACAAAGGAGACACTGTACTGATGCATCAAGGGTTTGACCTTGCCATGCTGAAGAGCTCCTATCTATTGAAAACACGCATTGGGCAAAGCTCTCAAAAATTAATGAAAACTTTATGAACGCATCCCATTGTAGCAGAAAATCAATTTAGCCATATCAAAATGGCTGCAATTTCAGTAGGGTATGGTACCAATGGAAGAACCTCATAAAAGCGTAATTGCACTCTGGCATTGTAGATAATAAACCCTATTCAATCTTCAACAGTAAATGCAATATTTTGAAAATTTCATGTAGGCAATATTATATGTAGGACAGGGAGTGATATGTGCAGTGGTACAGTGTGTGATGTGCAGTAGATATGAATCATCATAAAATATGTGTATTTGCACATAATTTCAAACATAATTTTTAAGTCAAATAAAATATCAGAAGTTGGGCTGCTGGGGGAATGCCAAATGCAAAATACAAAAAGCAAGGTACATGTACTGTACATGTACATGTATGCTGCATTTGGCTTCAGTTTCAGCTGAACACTTTCTTCGAAAATACCTTATGTAAAATGGCCAAATGTCATATATAATGAATGACGAAATTTATTGAATTTATGCTGTACTAGTAAATATTGCTATCTTCAAAGGGAAAGTCCACCCTGGTATCAAGTCGATTTGAATAAAAGAAGAAAAATGAGAGAAACAGATTAGTGAAAGTTTGAGCAAAATCCAATAACAAATAAAGTTTTAATCAAACATAAATTGGCAACTCCATGAGGTGTATATAGCGAGCTCCTCCTCAGAAAATCTCATTTAAATTTTCATTTTCTTAGTTTTTGAAGAAGGAATAGATTTGTTTCATATAGGTTTGGTGAAAAACATATCAGCAATGATTATATCTAAGGTGCATGTATGATTGAATATTTTCTTGAGAGAAAATGGAAATTAATGAATTTTGGTGTATAGGGCAAATGGGAGAGAAGCTCACAAGATGCATCAGAGTTGCCAATTTGTGTTTGATTGATTACAACTTCATAAAATCATAACTTTCTTATTTCTTATCATATTTTGCTCAAACCTTCACTGTTCTGTTTCTTTAATTTTTCTGCTACTTTTAAAACCAACTTGTAATCAGGGTGGACTTCCCCTTTAACCCTTTCGAGACAATTGACCACATTTTGTGGTTGGGCTCAATAACTTTTGATTCAATGCCCTGAAAAATATACTAGATACATGAGTAGAAAGAGCAAAAATTTCTGAACACACTGTGTCCATTTTTGTTACATGACAATATTGTGTTTGATGCCAGAAATTTTAAAATGAGAATAAGATTTAAAATCTTTAAATTGGCAACACATTGAGAGGTTCAAAAAAATAATTGTTTTTTATCAAAATTGGCAACTTTTTCAACTTTTGGCCAATTCTTTTAACCATGTATATTGTTTTCAAAGACATTACCCCTTATTTCAATCTTGTAGCACTAAAAGAAAAATATTATTGTTGCCAATTTGAAGAAGAAAATGTGATCAATTTAGCCCTTAAATAATTCCTGTCCTGAAAGGGTTAAGTGAGGAATTAATTCTTCCATAGAAGTTGGATTGAAAAATAGCAGAAAATCAGAGAAACAGATGAATGAAGAATTATGTATTACTTTTTAAAGACTGAGATCACAAAAACATGGAGAATCTACCACTGGCAATGAAGAATGAAGTGTCGTGTCTAGAAAACTGTCCTATTTGTTGTGTCTATAAGTTCTTGTTTTTTCCTCCCTCCATTTTAATACCATGGCCTTTTGCACTAATGATATATCATGGGTATTATTTCTCTAAAATTACATGTCCTCTTGTGAAAAATTCTTTTCCATCATGAGAATGGAGAAGAGGCCTACTAAAGGCTACTATACTTTAGGTACATCTTTGGGTACAACTTGAGAGAGAGAGAGAGAGAGAGAGAGAGAGAGAGAGAGAGAGGAGAGAAAATAAACATGGACAAGTACAATATTACATGACTTTATACATGTACATGTACATGTACAAATAAGTAAAGTTGGCTGACTTCTTAATTCTTTTTTCCCCCTTCTTCTTTTACATGTAATCAGTTTTCCAGTCTAAAATCTGTCAGTATTAAAAGGTCTCTAATAACAAGTCTGAAAATACTAAAAATATGGCAATGTTCCCTGTAACTGAGTACAGTACACTATCAGTACAGTATC
Organism: Heliocidaris tuberculata; assembly: GCA_025618425.1. NCBI lineage: Eukaryota > Metazoa > Echinodermata > Echinoidea > Camarodonta > Echinometridae > Heliocidaris > Heliocidaris tuberculata. The sequence continues at coordinate 28,340,892 of CM046832.1, forward strand.
AAATATACAGGTATACAAATACACTGTTACTGTTTGCACATAAGCAAGTCAAAGCGGGCATTTACATGTAGCTGACAGTTAATCCTCGAGACCAAGAATTTTTGTTTTTGGTCTTGTACTGATACAAATGCAAAGAATGTACAGTAGGCCATTGGTCTCATGAATCTTATGGGCTACAGTAGGTGTCATTAGGTTCAAGAGAGTGAAGAGACTAAAAAATTCAATTTCTTGGACCTCTCATCACAAGCCCTTGTTCAACTAGCCACTAGGAAGTTTCCAGAACAAAAACAGCATGCGATTATGCATGATACATCCTCTTCAATCTCTTGGTATTGTCTGAAATCCCAGAAATCTACAGAGAACCATCGGTATTGTATCTTAAAATTGTGAAATCTAGTTCACTGTATTTCATATTTATCAAATTACATAGTACAAGAGCATGCTGTCTTACACTGTATGATCAAAGCCCTTTGGTGAATAACCTACATGTTTAATCAGATTGTCTCCAGTAAAACCTGTACATTTGCTACATGTCACATACAGTACTGTATATAAAAAAAGGTGCTGAAAAGAAAACACATAGAAATATTAGATACTTACAGGTACATGTATAAGTAGAGTACTGATCAATTTCATATAATCATAGATAGATGCAAAAAATTCCAGGTTATCTTCTTGGGAGCAATCATTTACATGCATTTCATAGCTTTAAATATATGCCGTTCGTAGGCTTACAACCACTAACAAATCAGTGTTCCCTCACATTGCAAGCAAATTTAGCACTGCCATGATCAATAAGCGCCTGTCTTCATCAAGTTATCCTCTTCCAAAATCAACTCCAATTCTCATCCATCCTCAGCTCTGACTCACTCAGGAGCAATGATGACTGAGCATGCATCATCCGACCGTTTCTCTCCCCTCTCGGGCAAAGCGCAAAGAATAACAGATAACATCCGCCAGTCCTCCTAGTAGACCTACGGCAGGACGATCGCTACCACTGCTGTCCAATGTTTGCCAATATCGTATTCTCCCTGATCTTCAGCAATACCTCCTCACTCACCCTAACTTGATTAATTTCTCTTGGGCATGTATAAATCAGAAGTGATTCATCTGATTATGGAGTCAAATGCATCAGAACTTTATGCAATCTACATGTACATTGTGGTAAAGAGATTATAATCAAATAAATCAACAGAATTGTAATTCTAACCTTGCAGTAAAATAACAGTAATCAAGAAATGATTTGATACATGTAGCAACAAATAATGATTAACAGAAGGACACACATGTATTTAAGTAGTGGTAACCATATAAATCAAATATATTTCAACTCTAATCTTGCAGTGAAAGAAATGATATAAGACATAAGAAATGACATATAAAAATTGATAAGTAAGAGACACTTTAGTGACGAAACATCAACAATTAGACCGAGATTCACAACTAAAATTATGAATGATGTACCTTCGTGCCTGTCAGTGATAATTCAAAATATTTCAAGGGGGGAGGAGGGGGGGGGGGGAGGAATGGCCATTAAGAATGGACACTTGCACATCTAAAATGTATATTAGGCATACTGATTACTGAGGAAATTATGCAGGTTTGTTCAAGTGAGTGCCTTTATGTTAGCTTAATAGCACTAAACATCCCACTTTTGGTACAACTTACAACATGCATAAAAGGATGTTCATAAAAATCAGGAATAAATAGAAAGAACCTACATACTTTATGTACATGTACATGAACATGTACAGTTTATTGCATGAATTACATACATGTACAATTCATTTAAAGTTCTGTAAATCTAACTTTATCTTTGATTACTGGCACTAGTGTAGCTGAGGGGGGGGGGGGCATGGGGGTGCCCCCTGTCAACTTTACCTTGATGTTTTTTTTTGTCTTTTTTTTTTTTTGCTTGCTTGTCAGAGAATTATGGAGGAAAACATGTGATAACCCTCCCCCCCCCCCCCCCCCCCCCCACTGAGCGAGTTTTGGAGGGCTGGCGAGAAGAAGAAAAAAAAAAGGGTCTACCTTCAAGCAGAATTTGCCCCCCTTGTACAAAATGCTAGCTACGCCACTGATTACCGGTAAGCTTATTTTTGATCATCAACTCAGGAATAATATATCAAATTTTCCAAAGATATTCGAAAGATTAAAAATAAGTTGATATAAAGAGGTTAAAAAAAATCACAAAAAAAATTTGTATTTACTATTCCAATATTGTGACAAGTACATTGTAACAGTAATTATAGTTTCACCGTAGTACAGGTATCTCCATATACATGTACATGCATATCTTTTGATTATTTGCAATCATGCATTTCAACACACTATTAGTTGATACATGTACATACATGTAGTTACATACATGCATGGGGAGGGGGAGACAGGGGGACATGTCCCCCCCCCCACCTTTTTGAAGAAAGGCGAATGTTCCCCCCCCCCTCACTTTTTTCAATAACCTTTTTTTTTTTTTTTTTGCTTGTCAGAGAATTTTGGAGGCGAATGCCACCCCCCCCCCTTTTTGACTAACTTTTTTTTTTTTTTTTGCTTGTCAGAGAATTTTGGAGGCGAATGTCCCCTCCAAATTTCAAAATGGATTTGTGCCACTGCATACATGTCAGCAAGAAAGTACAGTTTTCTCTCTTTATTTAAATGCACCAAAATAGAGAACATGTATTAGTTCATCCATAATAAAGACATCAAGTATTTCCTTATAAAATGTATACAACTCGCCTCTTATGATAAATGCACAATTGTACTAAAATTGAAAATCACATCTTTGGAAATATTGCATAATGCAGGAATTCCAGGGTTTACTTGGTTCCTTATTGCATTAGTGGACTTGTGAATACCAGAAAATAATTAATGCATGTACTGTAGCACCACAGTAAGAAAACATCTTTCATGTCTGTTCTTGTTGTATTTTTTGTGCTTTTGGTTTGTTTTGTTTTGTTCTTTTATTTTGTTTTATTTTATTTTCTTTTGTTTTGTTGTTTTGATTTTTTTTTTGTTGTTGGTTATTTGTGGGTTTTTGTTTTTGTTTTTGTTTTGTTTTTTTTTGTTTTTTGTTTTTTGTTTTTTGTTTTTTGTTTGTTTGTTATTGTTTTTTGTTTTCACATACATGGTAAATTTACCATAACAGCCCAGGGGCAGGAGCAAAATCAATATCACATCAAGGGAAACCTACCATTTGTGTATTTGAAAAAAAAACAAAAACAAACTACAGTTTACTCCAGTATATGTATACGTGTATGTAAGTAATTTTTACACCCCAATGACTTACATGTAGAATTTTATCTGCATTTTTTTTTTTATTGCAAAGCCCCACTACAGTGAGCACATCCATGTAGGCCATGGTAAAGGGTCTACAGTGTATAGAAGAAAAAAAGACCTTGAGCTCTGTTTCAGGAGGAAAGCAGTGCTCAGCAAAATATCATATCATCCCATGAAAAAAATGGCACGTCCAAAATTTAATTATGAATAACTTTGCTGGAGGGTATGCACGCTTCTAGAAGACCATAGAGTATCTAAAATGTCAACTTTATTATCTTTGTATTTGATAAAGCATTCTTGACTGTACAGTAAGCAGTGTATCTAAGTAGAATCTTTGTTTAAGACATCCAATGCACAGTCAATGAACAATGCATTCAAAGAAAAAAGTTGCATATTTCAAATATTCAAGTGTAAAGCACACATGTACATGTAGGGCCTATAGTACATACATGTACATGTACATGTGCTTGTATAGATCTACGTGTACATGTATACTTTCGATAATGACCATGAGATCTTTGTAATAATCTTTAAAATTTTTTAGAAACTTTCTAATCTGAACAAGAGTTGAGGGTAGGGGAACCAAAGCTGTATGTGTACACACCTACATGTACATATACATGGAAAATCCATGATTCGTTATTCACATCCCAATGTTTTTTAGATTCATATAAGTGGACTCTCAGTTTCAACCATATATTACATGAATTGCACTGTAGAGCATACTCCTACTTATCAATCCATAAACACACTCAATCACAGAAAACAGTGAGCACAATAAAACACAGTGCAAAGTTTATGTACTCATACTCACAGTCACTGAACATACAGTACATGTGCATGTACATTAGTGTATACCACAGGGCTGTCAACTTTGGGGAACTGCTTGGAGGGAGATTCGTGATTTTTTTTCTCTCGCCTGCCCTCCAATTTTTTGGGTTTTTGGGTCGTGGCGTGAGACTCCCTCCAAATGCGGGAGGGTTGACAGCCCTGGTATACCAATAAATTATCACTTTTTGCATGGATTTGCAGCATCCATGGTACAGATAAAATAAAATCAATTTAGAATGTCTTTATGTTGTTTCTTTGTAATTTATGTGTGTCTATATGTAGCAATGGTCTTTATCGTTCATGTATAAAGAAACAAAAACACATTAGGGCCATTCTCAGTCATGTGTGTGACCAAAATCCTGAAAATACATGAAGTTTATATAAACCTAGTTTTTCAGTACTTATTTTATAGCAGAAGTCTCTCATTTTGGATCTTTAATATAACAGTCTTACCCAATACCCCAACAGATAGCGGATAATCATTTCAAATGAGAGTACATTATTTTCTTTCAGAGGTCAAAATTAGGTCGGCACGAAAAGGGGTCTGACTTATTGGTAGTCAAACCTACTTTTTTCATATTTCCCTCGGAGTGCAAGTTTCCACTTTTCATTGCTGTATGATGGGATTGCTCTGAAGAGGTTGAAAGCAATTTTCCATAAATGAGTGAAAATTCAATTCTTTTAGAAGTGAAAATTGGGTTGGTCACAAAAGGAGCATTTTTAAGTGTTTTTGTAAAAACATTATGTTGGGAAATCATTTTTTTTTTCTTGTCAAAGGAAGGAAAATCTTTTTCATGAAGAAAATGATGATATAAAAATCAATAACAAATCTGATTTTCCGGCATGAGGCAAAATTACATGTAGATGGTCACGTGGGTGACCATTTGTTTCACTTTGTTTTTTTTTTTGTTTTTTTACTATTTTGCTCCCCTTAAAAACTGGAGGCTTAATGAAACCTGCTCACAAATGTATTGAAATGTTATCGAAAACCAATTCCATTTCAAACCACACTGTTGTGGTTAAAGAAGTACTTGTACATGTACATCTGCTCCCCACAAATGTACCTCCCCTTCCCACCCCACCACAATATCTTAATATTATTTAGAGACAGTGAAGTATAGATTGATACTCTAATATGAAAACAGGATTGCTTTCCAGACTGCCATGAAAGAGATGAAGGGTATGCTACTTGCTCAAATACTGTCTAGGAGGAATAATGTCAGAAAGCTTTATGGCTTGGGGTAAATCCAATACTCCACATTAGAAAAATTAAAATTGCTTCGTCATATTTCTTGTTGTTTACCTCAAAGGGAAAAGCTGGCAAATAAATCACTACACGTCTGGAAGCACAGTGTAGATGCATGTACTTTTCCGTACGGGGCTTATGTTTCGGATGCTTGAAAATCATATGAGAAACATGTGTGAATAATACATGCACATGAGCCAAAATTAATTGCCTCTTTGGTATTCATGAAACACTTCTATTCAGGTGGAGTAGTGTTCAACAGCTAAAACAGTGTGAATCTTCTTTATTAAGCATCTGATCACCATGGGTCATATCCACTTTTGTTAACCTTTTGAATAGAGAATTTTTCCATATGGCCCCAAACTTGGGTAAAAAAGTAAGACATTACATCATAATCTGCCACAAATTTTTCATTCACGATGTTGTACATGTGTACAAGTAGCGTACATGTACATGCATGATCTGTTCCTTCTAATGAGCAGCTCTGTTAGGTTGGCAATAATTTACAGAAAACGTAATGGTGATTGCTGTGATTCAACCTATATTTACACTTTCATTTATTTTGATGTATTGGTATGGATATCATGGTGATGATGTAACATACATATATGCGGTCTTCATTGATATATCACAGTCAATTTAAGGCCTAGGACTTTACCAAGTTGGTGTGAATAATTTTGAACATTGTTTTAAACAAAAACATACATGAATAAGCAAACATTTAAAAATTAAAAGGGTACAGCATTTTGTTACATGTATTTCATTTCACATGAAAAACTGTGATTTCAGAATTGTAACATACATGTATTTATGAGCCTTACGTGCAAATGATTCTTAGTATTAACTGGAAGGTACACTCTTACATGTACATCACAATTATAACATAAAGCTATTTTATCAACTTATACAGTACATGTTGAAACATCAATATGTTGTAGGAAGCATGAAGGTTGTGAGCTGCGACAAGGACATGGAATTTCTTTGAATTTTCTCCTATACCAATGAAGATGTATGGTTCTTTTTTGTTTTTGTTTTTTTGAGATGTGGTACATACATTGTATAAACGTACATGTACATGTACAATGTAGAACTCTTTATTATTCTTATTGAAAATTGGAATAATTTTTCTCTTTAAAAATTGATCATTTACAAATTGTCAATACTTTCAGGGATGTGTCCTTTCTTACATGACAAAATAATAATCAACTTCCTTTGTAACCATGTCAAAATATATTAAATAGCACCTTTAAAGTAAATCTTCAAGGAGCAGTCCACTCAGAAAATCAGTCAGTTTTATTAAAAGCAGAAAAATAAACAGATCAGTATTCAGTAACATATTTTCTTCCAGAAAAATTGAAATTTATGAAATTAAACATACAGAACATATGGGAAAATTGTTCAAAACAAAGAGCACAGAGTTACCAATTTGCGTTTGATTGATTAAACCAGTAAAGATTCATAACTCTCATATCCCTGATGATTTATCAGACTTCCCTAAAACTTTCACTCATCTGCATATTTCTCATTTAATTATAAAACCAATTCATTTTCAGGGTACACTTCATCTTTCAATCTGAACTATTCTAAAAGTATACAAGTGTATGATGTACACCAGTGTTCCTTTATCACATTTAAAAAAACAAAATTTCTTTGTTTTCACAGACTTTTAAAGTACATGTAGATTACCATGATAATTCATTATTATAAAAGTATGTTTCTCCTACTCCTAATATAGATTTAGGAATGGTGTTTCACGAAACAGAGAGAAATGTATGTAAATAAGACAAGCGTACATGTACAACATGTCAACAGGTTTGTAAGTTTTTGTTAAAGACAAGGCTGAGTTCTGGGCCCCGTCTTATAAAGAGTTGCAATTGATTTGAATCGATCACAAGTCCACCAATCAATCGCAAATTTCCAATTTTTTTTTTTTCTTAAGTACAGAGTTGCGATTGATATCAATTGCAAATTATTTGCAATCAATCACAACTCTTTATACATTACATTGTGCAAGAAACTGTCTCAGAGAAACTGGGAAAGATTGATAATCTTTATTATCTGCATAATAATTTGTTTATACTGTGAAGTTTTGGAATTATCAAAACGATAAGAAATTGACTCAATCTTGCTGAAAAGCAATTGCACTGCACTCAGAAATGGGCATAGGCGCCGGAAGTGGGGGGGGGGGGCAAAATGCATTTTCGCCCACCAAAAAAGCCCCCCCCCCCATAAAAAAAAAGAAAAGAAAAATCAGTAGTAAAGGAGTAAAAATCGTGTGTATATTAAAAGCATGATTGCTTTATTACGTAAATGTAAGCCTTTGTATTCATTTTTCATATTCATGGAGATCACTGAAGACAGATAAAGCATTCAAACTTTGTTTTGTATTAGACGCAAGGTTGCCAGAGTTGGCAGAATTCTGCTTTCTGGCAGAATTTTGACCGCTTTAGCATAATTTGACAAAATTTAGCACAATTTTAGCATAATTCTGGTGTTTTGTTTTTTGTTTTTTTGCTTGTCAGAGAATTTTCCAGTAAAAATACACCCCCAAAATGCTTGTCAGAGAATTTTTGAGTAAAATTTTGATTTAGCAGTAGGATCTGTATTGTGAGAGGGTGGGAAAGCGTGTGTGCTTTTTTAGGGGTGAGAAGACATGAGCCCTTGAAAGGTGAGCCCCTTTGAATGTTTGCCCCCCCCCCCCCCCCAATCCCAAACTGCTTCCGGCGCGCCTGGAAATGGGTATATGGGACTACATGTACACACACACATGTATGTGACATGAATGTTCGGCCTGAACACTTCAGCTATTTCTCATCATATTTTGAATATGAAGGCATTTGAAGAGCAATTCTTTCCAGGTGACATTTCTGTTATGATGTTCTTCCAAACTGACATAAAAGGAATGAGACAGTTCACAAATTATTTTTCACCTTTCCCAGAACTCAAAGTGGATCTAAACAAACTCTGGGCAATTACATACATGTACATATACATGTAGATGTAGATACCAAATCACTTGCCTCTACATGTATGTATGTACATGTATGCCAAATATTTTCTTGCCAAGTTACAATTTAACTAAAATCTAGAATTAAAGGAGAATGAAACCCTGGGGAAAAATCATTTTTAATGAAAAGAGAGGATAGAGAGAAGCAACTTTAAAAAGGTTCCATCAAAATCGGTTAAGAAATGAGAAAGTTATGAAAGTTTGAAAAGTCTTAATTTACTTTCTATGGCGATCCTCAAATTGGCAATGTTGCTTCAAAATGACAGGTTTAGTAGGACAACTCTCCATATGTTTTGTACACAAAATTTCATTTTTCCCCATTATATCTCAAAGTGCAGCTTGTCTCCTTAGCTCAAGATATATCATGGAGAAATGTATTTGACACAACATACATGTATGTTGAGTTCACAGAAAGACAAGCATCATCTTTAGAGATAATGTGAAATTTTGTGTAGAAAACACATGGAGAGTTGTCCTACTCTACCTGTCACTTTGAAGCAACATTGCCAATTTGAGGATTGCCATAGAAAGTAAATTACGACTTTTCAAACTTTCATAACTTTCTCATTTCTTAACCAATTTTGATGGAACTTTTATTAAATTGCTTCTCTCTGTCCTCTCTTTTTATTAGGTGATCTGTCGTAATCGACAGATCACCTTTTAATTTCGTCAGAATTTTCTTTATTATTTTTATTCCTTCAGTCCACTTTTTTGTGGACACGATTGCGCAAAATCAACAAGCTCAATTTTCATGAAATTTTCGTCAGTCATCAGGCCCTGTGATATCAAGTTCCCGCAACTTTCTCAAGGTCATCAGGTCATCATGACGTCATCTACGCGCCATTTTGTAAAGATTTTTGAGATTTTTGTAATTGTCATATCTCAAGAACAGAAAATCAATTCTTCTTCATACTTAGCATGACAATAGCTTATTTCATTCTTAACATTTTCCTGCACAAAAACGCGTACGTCCGCGCGTCAGTGCGTGCGCAAAGGTATAAAAATGCTCAAAATCGTCTCAAATTTGTTTTGCACATGTTTCAGGCCATTTTGAACATTTCAAAATTTTCCGCGCGTATGCGTCCGCGCGCACGTTTTGCGCGTTCGCACCATGTACGGAAGGTAGAAATGCCGTTTTTTTGCATGGTATCGACTTCTGATAAAATTTTTGACAATTTCCAATTAGTTTCAGTCATTCTCGACATCTAATAATGCCACACGCGCGCGTCAAACTTTAAAATCTGCGCTTGCGTCAATGGGCAATATAATGTAAAAAGTGGTAAAAACATGCCTTTATAAAATCAGCCATAGCTCGTCAGAAAGCGTGGTTACCCCCATTTTTTTTTACATATTCTGAAAGCCTATGAAATGTAGATTTGAATTCATGCATAATTTTGGCCGATCGGACATTCTGACGTCATCATATCAGCAAGTGAACTCAAAATTATGATTTTGAAAAAATGACGTCATAATTTTTCTATTGATTTGACAGTACTTCAGTCATATTTGGTCGATTTTCTCCCAGCTTTTGATATGTTGTAGCTGAGACAATTCTCTACAAGCTCAGTCAACACCATTTTTCATTTTGATGACGTCATCATAGTCAAAAATTCGATTAAACGCGACATGTCAGAATTTTCCCTATTTACGTGTTATGTCTATGGAAGATGAATTTTTCTCATATCATCAAACTACATGGCTTTGTTCTTTGAGCAATATCTCGGTTATATTTGCTCCGTTTTCTCCAAGATTTTAGTATGTTATAGCTGAGACTATGGGCTATCGTAAGTGTGCCCTCCGTTTTTTGATCAGATGCCGGGATCATGCTCAAATATCCAAGTAAATGTTAAATTGGCTCCTGTACTTCCGCCCCTTTTCTGCTTTACGTGTTAAGTCTATGGGGAAGTTTTTGGTCTAGTGGTCATAGCACTTGCCTCCGGTTCAAACGGCCCAGGTTCGACTCCAGGTAGTGATTTTTCATTTTTTTTTTTTTTTTTGCATTTTTGCATTTTTGCATTTTTTTCCGGTAGTCTATGTGGACACATCATTTTATTTATGAAGCTTTGGGGGGAGATTTTTTTGTTGTGACGTCATCCAGGCGCCAATTTTCCCTATTTACGTGTTATGTCTATGGAAGATGAATTTTTCTGATATCATCAAACTACATGCTTTGTTCTTTGAGCAATATCTCGGTTGTTTTTGCTCCGTTTTCTCCCAGATTTTAGAATGTTATAGCTGAGACTATGGGCTATCGTAAATGTGCCCTCCGTTTTTTGATCAGATGCCGGGATCATGCTAAAATAGTCAAGTGAAAGTTAAATTGGCTGCTGTACTTCTGCCCCTTTTCTGCTTTACGTGTGCAATCTCCCCCCCCCCCCCCCCCCATTTCTCTCTCTTTCTCTCTCACTCTCCTATCTCTGTGTCTGTCTCGTTCTTTCTCTCTCTCTCTTCTCTCCTTTTTCCTTTACTCCTCTATCACTCTCCTATTTGTCTCTGTCTCCTTCTCTCTCTGTGTGTCTCTTCGCTCCCTTTCCTTTACTCATCACTCTCTCTCTCTCTATCTTTTTCTCTCTCTCCATTTCTCTCTGTCCTCTCTCCCTTTCCTTTACTCCTCACTTTCCTTTTCTCCTCTCTCTCTCTCTCTCTCTCTCACCTTTCCTCTTTGTCCTTGTTTCTTACCTATCTTTCTCATGCTCCCTCTTGTTTACATGTCCTCTTTTCTCTTATTCAGCGGGGTGAATGATTACAACGATCCTACTGTTGTCACAATTTCATATGTTCTTTTTAACATTGTCATCTTTAGTTCTTGATCACTGACCGCTGTTTTCGATATTCCATACCATTCCATTTGATATACCACTTTCAACATTGGCCGCGAATGATTTTTTTTTCAATAAACCATATAAAATAAACAAATAGATAAAATCATAACAATCGTGAAAATAAACATTTTTATCACTGTCATCATCATCCTATGAGGGTCATCTTTCAGGCCATCAAGTCATCGTGACATCATCCAGGTGCCATTTTCTCAAAATAAACTTGTTGTTATACCTCGCAAACGAAAAGTCCATTTTACTTTATACATAAAAAAAATAATGTCAGTGCGAGCGCACAATTTAAGAACGCTCCAAATCATCCAAAATTCAATTTGCACACGTTTTATACCATTTCAAGTACTTTTTTTTTTATAATGTCCCAACAAATAGTACCGGAAGGGGCGCTATTCCACTTAAACAGGTAGTAAAGCCTAGGAATTGGAAATGCTGAGAAAAGGCTGAAATCATAACAATCATGAATAGATTCATTATAAATGTTATCGTCATATGAGGGTCATCTTTCACATAATCATTTTGTCATTCATCTTCGTCAACATAATCATAATCATGATAGAAAATGAATTTGTAATCTGTGTGCAATCACCCCCCCCCCATTTCTCTCTCTTTTTCTCTCTGTCTCTCTTATCCTATCTCACTTTCCTATCTGTCTCTGTCTCCTTCTATCTCTTTGTCTCTTCTCTCCCTTTCCCTTACTCCTCTCTCTCTCTCTCCCTTTCTCTTTCATCTTCCCTCTTTGTTTTTGTTTCATCCCTATCTTTCTACGAATCATCCCAAATTCATTTTTCACACGCTTTATGCCCTATTGAAACCGAAGGGGCGCTATTCCACTTAAATAGGTAGTAGAGCCTAGGAATTGAAAATGCTAGGAAAAAGCTGAAATCATAAAAATCATTATCACCATTTCAACCATTATCATCACTATCATTACCATTTCAACCATCATCGTCATCATCATCATTATCACCATTTTAACCATCATTATCATCATCGTCATCATCATCACAATCATTTTCATCATTTCTACTATTATCATCACTGCCATCTCTCTCTTTCTCTTTCACCTCCCCTTTTTGTCTTGGTTTCATCCTTATCTTTCGACGAATCATCCAAAATTCATTTTTCACACGCTTTATGCCTCATTGAAAACAAAGGGGCGCTATTTCACTAAAATAGGTAGTAGAGCCTAGGAATTGAAAATGCTGAGAAAAGGCTGAAATCATAACAATCATGAATAGATTCATTATAAATGTTATCGTCATATGAGGGTCATCTTTCACATAATCATTTTGTCATTCATCTTCGTCAACATAATCATAATCATGATAGAAAATGAATTTGTAATCTGTGTGCAATCACCCCCCCCCCCCAATTTCTCTCTCTTTTTCTCTCTGTCTCTCTTATCCTATCTCACTTTCCTATCTGTCTCTGTCTCCTTCTATCTCTTTGTCTCTTCTCTCCCTTTCCCTTACTCCTCTCTCTCTCTCTCCCTTTCTCTTTCATCTCCCCTCTTTGTTTTTGTTTCATCCCTATCTTTCTACGAATCATCCCAAATTCATTTTTCACACGCTTTATGCCCTATTGAAACCGAAGGGGCGCTATTCCACTTAAATAGGTAGTAGAGCCTAGGAATTGAAAATGCTAGGAAAAGGCTGAAATCGTAACAATCATCAATAGATTCATTATTATCAATGTCATCGTAATATGAGGGTCATCTATCACATTATCATTTTGTCATTCATCTTCGTCAAAAATATAATCATAATCGAAAATTACGACAGATCACCTAATTCGTCTTCAGTGACGAATTAAATTCTAGTTAAAATTGATTTTCCCGCAGGGTTTCATTCCCCTTTAACTAAAATCTAGAATTGAACAAATGATGCATCAACTGGATCATGAGATCAAACAGTTACAGCCATGATAAATAGTTAATAAATAAATTCCTACCTTGTTTCTGGATGAGGATTTCATTTTCATAGTTGGGGTGAGTGTACCAGAAAGAATAGCATCTATCATTAGCCTCTGGACAAAAGATGGTGGCATTGTCCGGCTGGATGATTCCCATCACCTCATCTTGGCTGGGGTTCATGGGGTTATTCTGGTTCTCAGCTGGGTAGTATGCGCAGTAGATGGCATCTCCAGAATGGGTAAACAGAGCTAGAAAATATGGGAGTAGACAACAAAACTGTTATTGTTTGATGTTACAAGTTGATTAATAAGAGATTAGAGAAGGGGAGAGAGAGATATATATATAGCAAGAAAGAGACAGAGGCAGAGAGAGAGAGAGGAGACTTGGGAGGGGGAGAGGGAGAGAGAGGGGAGGTAGGGGACGGATAGACATATGTATACACATAAATTCTCAATCACACATGACTGTCCATGTAACTTTCCAAGGAAGTACTAATTCATTTCTCAGGAAATTGAAAATCAAAATGCATTTTGAAAAGACCCCAAATGATCTCTACATACATGTAATGACTGCAAATTTCTGAAGAGGTCATTAACATATAAGAACATTCTTTCATTGTCTATAAGTACATGTCATGTAGCTACACTGTATTTTGTTTATAAATAAAAATCAAACAAAAACAGAGGGGAAACACTTTAATTAGTGATATGCATGTACAGTTTGTACATCAGTTTCTGTATCAGGATGATATTGAAAAGCCTACACTTTATATGTACATGTACATGTACATGTACATGTATGTGACCTTAAAAATCAGATATTTTCTTTGACAAAATAAAGATGAGCTTACATGTAAATGTACATCACCATCTCTAATGAATGTATACTTACCAAACACAATACTGCAGAGGAAAATAAATGTCTTCATGTTGAAATCTGTTTTGTCAGCAGCTTCAAACGTCTAAAACAATAAAGCAGACCTCTGCTGCATTGTAGGAATGGTAGGGCTACATGTCTTTTTCTCCACTGAACTTCAGTTTCCTCTGCCTGAAAAAAAAAATGAATAAGAGAATACAAATCTATATGCCTGACAATAGATTCTAACCTATGGTGCAACAAATGTTCAGCACATCACGGGAGAGCTCTACACTCGTGTGCATTACTTTTCCTTTGGCCAAAGTTTGATGAAAATATCACAAATACCAAACAACATAAAATCACAAAACACTACTAATTTCCATGAAATGGGGGCAAGGTTCCCTGTTTAATAAATTGAGGTCTCCTTCCTTTAAGGATGGTACCTTCCAACTTTGCTTAAAATCCTGCAACAGAGCTTAAAGAGGAAGCAAAAATTGATCTAATTACTGCCATTATTGGTGCTCTTGGGGGTGGTGCCCCAAAGACTTTACCCCTCCCCCCCCCCTATAAAAATTAAGATTCTCCTTGCCTAAGGATGAGCCCTGTCAATTTTGGTTGAAATCCACCACCAGCAAAGTATTAAGAAGCCAAATTCATGTGTAAAATTCATGTGTACAATGCATGTACATGTACACACTACATACATGTACAAATGTATGTAGAGAGTTAGAGACAAAACTAAATTTTACCAAAAACTGTCATTACTGTACATAGGTGACCTTTCATATGATGAAAATGTAAGATTTGTTATTCATTTGAAAGAGGGCGACATCAAGACAATCCCAACCAGGAATGATGCAAATTTTCAAATGATTGGAACAAACACTTGTGAATTAAAATTTAAACTCGAAAACTTGACCTCAAGTTAAGTTTTTGGAACAAAATTGAACTCAACTGACCTTAATTGACCTTTGACCTTGACTTTTGATCTGAAATTTGTTCCAAATTATTTGTGATACTCTACAACTCTTGTGTGCAAGTTTCATGGAAATTGAACATATAGTTTTGAAATGAGAGCACTGCCCAAACTGTTCACGCTGTCGCCACTGCCACCGTCAGAAAAATGGCGCCTATGTCTCGCTTTTTGCTTAATATGCTGGCGAGACAAAACAGTAGATATGCAATTTGCATAATTGTCAAAATATCTTGTGAAAGAACTATGACAATTTGCAAGATAAGATGTTCGATTTACTGTTTAAAAGTGACCTGTCTGTACAAGCAACCTGTCTGGACACGCAACATGTAGGTACACATGGGTAAGCACCATTGCACACTCAGTCGTGCTTCAACACTTTAAAAAGGATAGTTCACTTTACAATGTACAATGTTGCCTTTCATTTCTAATCAGAAAATATTCAAATCGTTAAATCCATCTCCCTTCATGTGGTATTTGTGAAATTTCCAAACTGCGGTCAAATGATAAGTTTTTTTCAGCTCTGACTGCATTTGATTTACTACTTGTATTTTGTTGCAAAGCTTCAGGATAAGGTACGTCACTCTTCACACCCATAAGCATAGTGGTTGAGACAGGCAGAGAATAACATTCCATGTATCTGATTATTGCTGAGAGTGCGAGAGGGTTCCATCTGTCTTGGAAGAGCCTCAAAAGTAAAAAAAAATATAAAACTTCTCAAAACAGACAGATTTTTCTGTCTCATCCAATGTAAGCTACTGGTATCATAACATTGTGTGAGTCAATTATATTCCAGATCAAGTGCAATGAAGAGTTAACAATGGCGAGTTCAAATGATTTTCTATCCTATTCTCTTCAAAATTCACACATTTTGTTACCATAGCCTTTTTTAATATTTGGAAGCTGGAAGGGACTGGGCTTAAACTGATAAAGAGGAGTAAGAGGAGATGAAAGAAGATGGTTAACAAAGAAAACAAAATTCTAATGGCATTGGTTTTCTGAGATTTTTAATGTGAAATTCTCATGAAATAGATTGAGCCCACAACTCATTCACTCTGTGCCGTGCATTCGCCCGCTGATCAAACATCCCAGCAGCCCGAGCCTGTGTCCCATCCGCACAGCTTCCCGCATGCAATCTGGCCGGAAAAAAAAAAGAAACCGACCTTTTCAAGACATCAAAATGTGATATTTATAGATCCTTTTTTAATTGCTACTGCTGTTCCCCTGTGACTATGGTATGTATTGAATGTGTGTGATATGCTACATGTATGATGCTATACATTTTGGAGTGATTTACTATGCATACATGTACGATGGACCGGCCGAAATCACCTCCCGGCTGAAAATACCCGCCTTTAGTTATACTCAAGATCTACAACTGATAAAACAAGAATATAGATCCAAGTGCAGATGTGTTCCTGAGCATGCTCCCCCAAGCTGCCTGGAAGGAAAAAGGCAGTTTTTAAAGGGCAATCCAACCTTTGAATAATGTGATTTGCTTGAAAGCAGAAAAATTAGAGAAACAGATCAGTGAAAGTTTGAACGAAATCGGACAGGCAATAAGAAAGTTATGATTTTTGAAAGTTGTAATCACTATAATCTATACATATGGGAATTTCAAATTGGTCGTATCGGTACGGTCACTGTGATGTAGCGGCAGTCAACTTTCCCATTCGCTCCAATACACAAAATGAGTAATATGTCAGTTTTTCAAAGTGTTTAACTCAATACGATCTTTTTCTTTCTGGAGGACCTATAACAATATGCTATCAACAATTCAACATGTACAATGTTTTTTGAGTACTGTCCCGAGGGAAAATGCACTCAGAAGAAAACTGGAATTTAATGATATAGATTCACCAAATTACAAATTCGCCAAGATGTAGTGATCTCATTTTTTTCATAACTTTCTTATTCTTTGTCTAATTTCTTTCACACTTTCACCATCCTGTTTCTCTTATTTTTCTCCTTTCACACAAATCAGCTTTTTTTAAAGGTTGGATTGCCCTTTAAATTCACTATGACCATCAGGCCTTTCCTCTGTTAAACATTGTTTGTTTACGTTTATTGATATTTGTCCAACATAATTTTCTCAACGATTTAACTGCAGAATAGTCTAGATCTACATGTACAGTAGAACCAAGACTGAAGTGAAGACAGATAGATCTAGATCTATGGTAGTGCGACCAAATTTCAAGCACAGTGCAATATCTCAAAAACTAACAAATATTTTGAAAAGCCGACACTAACTTACATCTGTCAAATGTAGGATGTAGTACTAGTAAAATGGGCCTATGAGTGGTTTCATTGTTTTTATGACCTTTTTCAGTTCCATGCGTCTTGCGATCCAACATCAAATTTTGAGATCGCGATATCTTCGAAATTATTTGCCCATCAATTTTCTTCCTAGACGCATTTGTAAACCAAAAATTCGCATTCTGTTTGGAATAAATTGACCTAAATAAATTACTGTCAGACACTGTACAATATAGGGTCTTACTTAACGGTTAGAATATGAAAAATTATGAAACGAATGTCACATTCCTAACAATTTCTAACAGTTAAAACTTTATTAAGACTAAAATGTGCGGCACGAAATAGATCTAACTTATGGTATGATCGCCCCAACATCATCATCATCATCATCATCCGTGAAAGTACAGGCCACCGGGATGGTGTATCATCGTACTTGTAGAATTGTGCAGTTGTATGTACAGTGCTGTGGAAGATCTAATCTACGTGCGGTTAAAAAGAAACTGGCGCAATCCTAGCGCAGTTGGGTTTTCTGCACCTCAGTCTTGAAGCTGACTACTGAGGTACAGGTGACAGTATTGGTAGGGAGAGAATTCCACAGTCTGATTGCATCAGGGACAAAGATCTAACTTAGATCTAAGAAAAGTTCCAACTAACCCCAGGGAGCTCCAACACATAGCGTTGGAGCCCCAGGTACAACTAACCAAAATCTTCCTCACCCATGGCATTGCCATTAGTTTGGTCGTTCGCATCGTTTAATTTCGGCAGGTAAGATGAAAATTTGTATTTACATTTCAAGAGAATTACTTTAACTATCTAGCAGGCACTTTGATTTCACGATTTGATGATTATTTCGATGAAAAAAATGGAATTTCCTCGCCGAGTCGATCGAGTCATTTGAATCGACGGAGAAGATCGGCTTGGCAAGGATATTCCATTTTTTTCATCAAAATAATCGTCAAAACGTGAAATCAACGTGCCTGCTGAGTTACTTCTCTTGAAATGTAAGTACAAAATTTCATCTTACCTGCTGAAATTAAGCGATGCCACCAACCAAACTAATGGGTGAGGAAGATTTCGGTTATTTGTCATGTTTGTATGATGGGGGACCTAAAGCTACGCACTTTGTTTCCAGCAGCTAAAAAGTCACCTTTTCAATGATTTATGCGAATGTCTTTTATATATCTTGGGTCTAATCTACATATTCTTAAATTAAATTCCTGAGAAAATTACGACGGACAAATATCAATAACATTAATTTTCAAGTCGATGTCAAGACAATACCCATGTCGAATTTGGTCAAAAAAATGAAAGGGTCCTAAAGCTACGCACACGTAATAAATGAATGCAAATCTTGATTTTTAAGCTGACGTGAATTTCATCCAGATTTGCAAATAGTGATAATAATATCACCAAAAATAAAGGAAAATTGCTTATTCTTTTTGGCAAACGTAAATGATAATCTCGTTGCTCAGTCACACCAAAAGTTTGGCGCACTGAACGCGTCGCATTGCGCGTATTTGCGGGGTGCGTAGCTATAGGACCTCTGACCATAATTGTACTTTGTAATAAACCCCAGGCCAGGTAACTCCAGGGAGCTCGAACGCGTAGCGTTCGAGCTCCAGGTACAAATAACCGACGTCTGCATCACCATGAGTTTGGTTAAATTCATTTGTTAGTTTTTGAAGGTAAGATGAAAATTTGTACTTACATGTCAGGATAATTACTTTATATATGCAGCAGGCTTTCAGATTTCACGATTTGACGATCATTTCGATGAAAAAAAGATAAATTTCCTCTCCGAGCCGATCTTTCCCCGTGTTGTATCGTCGATGCAAATGACTCGCATTCGCAATGCGCATGCGCTGAATTGCATGCGCACCGTGAATACGAGTCATTTGCATCGACGATACAACACGGGAAAGATCGGCTCGGAGAGGAAATTTATCTTTTTTTCATCGAAATGATCGTCAAATCTTGAAATCTGAAAGCCTACTGCATATATAAAGTAATTATCCTGACATGTAAGTACAAATTTTCATCTTACCTTCAAAAACTAACGAATGAATTTAACCAAACTCATGGCGATGCAGACGTCGGTTATTTGTACCTGGAGCTCGAACACGTAGCGTTCGAGCTCCCTGGAGTTACAGGCCAGGGAGCTCCAACGTCCTGGGCTAGCTGGGGTTAAATTCTAACATGTAATTTGCATAAAGCACTGATTAAATGACTGTTTAGCCTCTGAAAAAAATTGTGTAGCTCATTAATATAACTCATATAAGTTATAAGGTCCCGCATTACATCACACGAAGCCTTCCAATTCCAACTCAAGCCTAGTTCCACTGCCTGGCACTGCACTGCGCGCCAGAGCGGAGACGCCGGAGCCCGTGGCCGGGGCGGCGTTGCCGTTGGCGTTACAGCAGCAGGCCAGGGCCAGTAGCCTGAGTAGGGTCAGGGAGCAGAGCTCGAGACAACATTGAACATGTCATATAAAAAGCGATCGAAGGTTTATATCTAACATTTAAAGAAATTCGAGTCTTACAGTTATTACAAGAGTGAATAAATACAGGAAAATTCAATGTACATAATACATACCGAGGGTGTCGCGTCAACGCATATATTGGCCAAACTCGTCACGTCACAGCGAACATCTACATTCTACGAGAAAAATAGACGCCATTGGAAAATAATAGGAGGAAATTTGGTTGATGTTCTCGGTCACGCAAATTGTCAATCGTTATCATTCGACCAAGGGTATCATAACCTAAGTGAAAGTCGTAATTGTTGTAAATATTTCGTACGAAATAAATTATTTTAAATAAATTGTAATATTTATTGTTCAAATATTTTTCAAAAAATAAAACATTCGACAGTTACGATTCATATATTCTCAATCGTCTTGTATTAAAATACTTTCCGTCGCCAGTCTGGCTACCTATTCACATCTCACTAGTAAAGTATGAGTACGCGTCATCGAATAGTCCGTTTTGTTTATATAATAAAACTTGTATTATATCTTTATTTTTCCGGTGTACTTTGAACCAAAAATATCAAAATTTATATTCCTATTATTATTCAAAATTTCCAAGCAAAAAATGAAATACTGTCTTAAAATATCTTTCTGCTTTGAACATTTCTCAGCCCCAAAAAGGTAACAATGTTTTCTCGTCTCTGGCGTATGGATAGCAATAACATGTTTGGAGCCGCTCCTGAAAAACGTCGTCTGCTTAGAAAAAAAAAATTACGGCGAGGGTGCGTCCTGTCGAGTTTGCGGGTCATTTTATAAGTGCATTTCTGGTCTGTCGGGGTGGGGATGGGGGAGGCAGGAGGGGGGAAATAAGAGGGCACAGTATTCTTTGCGTAATTTAGGTATGCCAGATAGCGTTTAGTGTCCCCGCCCCGGTCTGGACGAATCTGTCCGTGTGCTCCGTATAGTGCGTCCCAGAAAAACCGAAACCCTAAAACAAAAGGGGTATTGTGACCACACTATGTGCTCTATGACAACGATTATCTATTTTACATAAGCTAGGAGTATTATGCTTTTAAATGATACCTTGAAGGCATCCATCCGTACATGATTTACCGAGCAGCATCATTTTGAAAATGACATGTAAAGACTCAGTTGTGCCGGATTTGGGTAAAACCTTGAAAACGTTAGGATCACATGACATGCGATCAAGACCCAAATGCAACATGACTTTTTTTCATCTGTTTTCATCTGTTTCTTTCAATAATGAGCGTAAGGAACTAAGCATTATTCTCTTATCATAAAATAAAGGATGGTCAATGTTGACAATAACCATTTGTTTCAGGGTTTCGTTGTTTTTTTTCTGGGACGCACTGTATAAAGAGATATCATGATGCAGTGCGTCCCAGAAAAAACGAAACCCTAAAACACACGGTTATTGTGACCACACTATGTACTCTATGACAATAATTGTCTATTTTCCATAAACTAGGAGTATTATATGCTTTTAAATGATACCTTGATGGCATCCATCCCTAGTGCTTTTTTGAAATGACATGTAAAAACTCAGTTGTGCCGGATTTGGGTAAAACCATGAAAACGTTAGGATCACATGCGATCAAGACCTAAATGCAACATGAATTTTCATGACCATTCATGGAGAACAAAGCCACCCCCCCCCCCCTAATGCAAAGAAGGAATGCACGGATCTACGCCAATGCCCTCCTGAGGTTGGAAATTGCTATATAGGCTAATCATTATTTTTTTCTGCCTTACTGACCTTTCTAAATTGAATTTTCATTTGATGACAATGGAAAGTGTCACTTATTTTACTTTTATCATGTTTATGAAAAATATCACCTTTCTGTCAGTTTTGTTCTTAAAATAAATTTCAGTTTCCGAAAAATGAAGAAGAAAAAAATGTTTTTCTTATCGATTGCAGGTATTATATACAAAACATGCCCTTTCTTTACCCCCAACTTTGACCATCCTTTATATGATAAGGGCATTATCCTTAGTTCCTAACCCTCATTACTGAAAGAAACAGATGAAAACAGATGAAAAAAGTCAGTTGCATTTGGGTCATGATCGCGTGTGATCCTAACGTTTTCATGGTTTTACCCAAATCCGGCACAACTGAGTTCTTACAAGTCATTTTCAAAATGCTGCTGCTCGGTAAATCATACGGATGGATGCCATCAAGGTATCATTTAAAAGCATAATACTCAGATAGTTATTGTTATAGAACACATACAGTGTGGTCACAATACCCCTTTGTTTTAGGGAATCGTTTTTGTTTGTTTTTCTGGGACGCACTGTATAGGGTCGTTATATAAATTACTTAAAATTGGTTTAAATCCCATTAATCAGTGATATACTATCCATATAACGCGGAACCACCGATCTCCGATGATGCCAATAAAGTCAGTAGATGAAGCCGGCGTCATGTGAAATTTCTCGGGCATGTTGCCCCTTCTCCTGGGAAAAACTTATCGATAATATTTATGATAGCCAATTTTTTCCATTTCTACCTATCCCTTTTGGGTGGGAGCGGAGGAACAGCCCCACCCCGCGATCCATCCGCATGCATGGAATGAATGAATATCATATACGGAGATTTTGAGGCCATAGTGTCGGAGTGGGATAGATTTACTACAACCAAGCAAAAGCTCCTTATCCTCTAGCTCTCCACTAGCAACGATTTATAGCCTAATCTGCCCCTATAGTCACTTTCTATGCATGGGGCCAATATTGGCGAGAATATGGGTTGGATATACAGTGTGGGATTTACATAGGGGGAAAAACCGGCCCGTGCATGCTCCCCCTTGAGTATATATATACTTTTCCGGATTATTATGCCCCGTCTAAGAGGGCCCTCTTTAGAAAATGCAAGATTCGCACCTGAAAGAACATTTCATTATTAATTTGTAAATTATACTGATTTTTTAATTAAGGTATGATAAAATATGATTTACAACAATTTACTGTATAGGCTATAATTATATGCAATTTAAAAAATATACATTTGTCATTATCGCCACATTTCGGACATTTTGTGGACAGGTATATGCATGTAATCTATTGAAAACTTGAAATCTGATGTAATTGTGTTCAATAAGCACCACGTTGAGCCATGGGCTTTGTCCTATAGGTTTGGCTTCACTGCATGGATGTGATGCTTTTTGTGAAGTCGGATTGTGACCGAACAAAAAAATTCTTTTAAGAATTTTATAGTTCGTGAGCAATTGAATGGTTATTTCTTTAATTTTCTCCCTTTAGTTATTCCGGAATGAAATTATTTTTCATAACAACATCCAAATATAATTTCATATACAAAATAGAAAAGACAGCCTGTCCCGAAATACCCCATTTGAGATTTGACCCATTAAAGTTACTTATAGACAATCAACGTCATCCACAAAAAGCTTGTCAGCTCGAACGCCGAGCCGCAGGGTTTGGCCCCCAAGAGCCCCCCCCCCCCCCAACGTAGGGTCGATTTCAACCAATCTATAGCATTATGCGCCAAACTCTGTCAGAAGAAAGGTTACCAAAACACTAAACTGACAAAATGGTTGTCAGACGGCCCCTAAAAATTTGGGCAAATCTTTCTCATTAAAGCCCATGGACCAAATTTTGTCAAAAGGAAGACGTATGGGTGACATCACAAAAAAATAAAAACTGACCAAAAAATTTCCATCGGGAAGGGGCCTGTAACACGCTTCTGAAAAAAACAAAACAAAACAAAACAAAACAAAACAAAACAAAACAAAACAAAACAAAACAAAACAAACAACCCCCCCCCCCCCCACCAAAGTGCTCCCGGTAATATAAACCAGCTTTGCTGCCCCAAATGCTCTGGATGTAGAGAAACCCACTTTTTGGCATTACAACCTTACTAACTCTAAAGTGTTTCATTCATTTCAGGTCAAAAATATAGTAAATTTTGAATCCGTAGTATCATATTTATATTGTAATCCAGTTCCAAAGAGCCCTTTTTCCAAAATGTTAATAGTTCCGAAGACCATCCTGTTCATGATACGCTCGTTCCGAAGCTCCTTTTTTTTGTCTTGCCAGCGGCACATACCTACCACTTTTGGGGTCGAGTGCCCTCCGATCAAATCATGCCCCGATCCTGGCGACGAATAAAAATTTCGATACAAGACACGGGGCCGAAAGAGGCTGTTGGATAAGCGAGTTTCTTTTGGTTCGAGTAGATTTGGGACGATTCGCGTGCAAAAGCGCATGATTACGAAACACCGGCCACTGGTACGTACATGCATGCACTGCATATGCACTGAGCCCAAATTACATACAAATTAACCTAGCATACTAGCGCAGCAAGTAGCATGTGTATGTATGTTCGACCCGGCGTCCGTATTTGCACTGGAACCTCTAACTTTTATTTTTAGTCACATAAAGAGATTTAGCTTTTTACAGACGTTAGACACAAGCTGGATGGATATTTATGTGACTATCACCTTCTCATAAAATAAATAGTTTGGATGTGAGAGGACTTCGAGTTTTCGAGTTCTTGTAGATAATTGCAAGATTTGTTGGACTAGCAGCCGCAGGTTCCAGATTGCGTGCAGTTGACAATGTTTTCAGTAAGCGGTGTGAACGCTCAGGTAATTTGCCCCCCCCCCCCCACCATAACAAAGCTAAGTTTTCATTTATGGTCATGCCTCATGGATTAAAATGCCTAAAATGGCTTTCATACGCATGGGACTATGCGTATGTTCTCCACAAGTATTTGACACAGACAGAGAACACAGAGCAGAAGATCTTAAAATAACGGATGCTATCATGAATATAGTTAAGGCTCTGGTGTGCGGCCGCTTTAAGGGAATTTGCTGATTTATCAATCAAAGACTCGCACATAATTCAATACAATCAATTCATAGTCCAAATACTTGCTTACTAAAGTAAATAGAAGGCAAAATTAAAATTATTGACCAATAACGTGGTCAAAAAAGTGTCAGTAGTGTCCATTTTTCAAAATGGTGCTAGGGGTCCTGTGTGCGGCCGCCTCTACCCCTGTGAGCAGCCGCCCATGATATGTCGGGCATTCAGCATCATATTTGTGACCAAGTGAAAGAAAATTAATATCACATTTCATACATTACATTCCAATACTTTATAAAAATTAATAATATTCTGTTGAAACCCATAAAATCTGTCAAACATGATGATCTATCAAACGCCATTACCAAAAAATGAAAGCAGACTACAATTTCCTACAAAAACCTGCATTTTGTACACGTTTTACACAGGGTGGCTGCTCACCAGACCCACTCAGAAAAATGGCACTGGTGAGCGGCCACCCCCATGCAGCTTTCCCTGTGGTAGTGTAAATAAAAATTTCTGAAGCAAAACATGGACCATCAACTTCATTCTCTTAAATAAACATCAAATTACACATCAAATTGAACAAATAAAGTTTAAGTATTGGTTTAAGTATGTCATAGTCTCTTAACTTAAAAGTTAAGAAACTGCAATTTTTTTGTCGATGACTGGTGGCGTACATTTCTCATGATGTTGAGCGAGATTCAGGATACTTACTGCTTTGGGCGAGTATGTTTTTTGGTGCAATAGAACCTACCTGAGACTGTCCAGGGTAATTTTTGAAGGGATATCAAAATTTTTTTTTTAATTTTCATTTTTTATTCACCGCCGGCTGCTCACAGGGGACCGGCCGCCCACAGGAGCACATACTCTATATTATAGTCAGATAATAGACCGTAGATGTAACTTAAGAGAGGTTTTTCTTTCACAGGCACGTCATTAACCTGCTCCCTCGTCATCTGCAGTCGTCGCCCGTTCGCCCCAAATCGGGGTAGAGCTATAGAGTCTAGGTTGTGTGTCTTTTTCCCATAGGCATAGATCTAGTGTAGTGGACGCACATTCGGTAGCCTAATTAGACCTCTACAATACCTTTTTCAAGGGACCAAAATGCCGCGTCATTGGGAAGGGGTTCGCTCGGGAGGGAATATCGTATTATATCAATGTTATCTTTTTCAAATTCCACCAACTTCGTTTTAACCCTGGAGGAATATCCATTTTAATGAAAAGAGAGGATAGAGAGAAGTGATTTTTAAAAAAGTTCCATCAAAATCGGAATCGGTTACGAAATGAAAAAGTTATGAAAGTTTGAAAAGTCTCAATTTACTTTCTATGGGATCCTCAAATTGGCAATGTTGCTTCAAAATGGCAGGTTTTAGTACAACTCCCAATATGTTTTGTACACAAATATTTTCTCCATTAATATCTCTAAAGATGCTGCTTGTCGTTTTGTGAACTCAACATATGTTGTGTCAAATACATTTTCCCATGATATATAGTCAAGGATGGTATTTCCGAACAGCATGGTATTACCGAACGCGTACAGTTAAGCGCGTAAAATGGCTTTCATGCGCGTGGGACTACGCGTATGTTCTCCACACTATTGAAACAAAGAACACGGTACAAGATCATAAAATGAGACAAAAAAACTTAAGAACTGCTCTCTGGTCCCCCCCCCCCCCCCCCCCCCCCCCCCCAGGGACTACAACGCCGCGTTGTTGGGAAAGGGTTCGCCCGGAAGGAAATACATGTATCTTATTAGATCTACGTTGTCTTTTTCAAATTCCACCAACTTCTTTTTCTGTAGGACTTTAAGCATTCATTATCTACATGTAAGTTTGACAGATATATGATATTTTATTTGCTATCGTTGATTTTCTGAAAAGTGTTCGGAAATAGGATCCACTACCATATCTTGAGCAAAGGAGACAAACTGCACCTTGAGAGATAATGGGGAATATGAAATTTTATGTACAAAACTCTTAGAGAGTTGTACTACTAAACCTGTCATTTTGAAGGAACATTGCCAATTTGAGGATTGTCATAGAAGGTAAATTGAGACTTTTCAAACTTTCATAACTTCCTCATTTCGTAACCGATTTCGATGGAACTTTTTAAAAATTGCTTCTCTCTATCCTCTCCTTACATTAAAATTGATTTTTCCCCAGGGTTTCATTCTCCTTTAAGCATTCATTATGTAAGGTTGACAGATATTCATTTGATATTTTATTTGCTATGGTTGATTTTCTGAAAAGTGTTCGGTAATAGGATCCACTTCCATACTGTGTGATGGGGGGACCTAAAGCTTTGCACTTTGTTTCCAGCCGCTAAAAAGTCATTTTATTCAGGTGTTTATTCAAATTTCCTTAAATATCTTGGTTCTAGTCTGCGTAGATCTATTCTTACTGTAGTTAAATTAAGGCGCTGAGAAAATTACGACGGATGATTCATTTCTCAAGTCCTTGACGATGCCTGTGTCAAACGTTGTTCAGTAAAATGAAAGGGTTGTAAAGCTATGCATACGTTATAAATAATCCCCAAAATAACAGGAAATTATTCATTCTTACTCATTCTTTTGGCAGAAATTTGGCGCATGCCACATTGAATGCGTCGCATTGCGCATATTTACAGGGTGCGTAGCTTTAGGACCCACATAGCTTTAGAACCAAACATTTGCAAAATGACAGCAATATTGACACCAAGAAAGTGGGCAAAAGTGTGAAATAGGTCCCCCTCATTCACTCCGCACACTATCGGAAAAAGAGAGGAGAGGAAAAAAGTGGGTCAAGCTATGGGGCACGGCACCCTACCCTGGATAACTTGACCGGGTCGAGCTGTCCAGGGTAGGTGGTTCACCGTGGTTGGGTTATCCAGGGTTGGGCTGTCCGTTGGTTGGGCTGTCTGGACCCCGTATGGGGACTACATTCCACCTCAATAGACATTTCAGTAACACGCAAGTGTGAGCATACAGACTGAATGAGAGGGGACTTCTAGATCTATTCCACGATTAGGCCGAAACTTTTGTGCATCACAAGAAATCAGTGACAGTGATCACTGCCGTTGTTCAGTTGTGATTATTTGCAAACATTTCATCATCAGTTATGCACACACCTCGCAAGTCAAAGCCCAGTCAAATTCATTGCTGTACACACGCATGACCACAGGTTTTTCCAAAACCCCCCCTAAACAAGTTTTATCCATTGGTCAAAATCACACCCTTTTAGAGTTTTTCAGGGCTGTCAACTTTGGGGAACTGCTTGGAGGGAGATTCGTTTTTTTTCTCTCGCCTGCCCTCCAAAAGTCGTTCAGTGGGGGGGGGGGGGATCTTTTTACTCCAAAATTTTCTGACAAGCAGGAAAAAAAAGGTCATCAGTGTTTTCGGAAGTCTTTTTAGTACTTTTTACTCCAAAAATTCTCTGACAAGCAAAAAAAAAAAAAAGTCATTGACGGTTTCGGCTGTCTTTTTACTCCAAAATTCTCTGATCAGCAAAAAAAAAAAAAAGAAAAGGTCATCAGCGTTTTCGGCTATCTTTTTACTCCAATGTAACACGTTTGGCAGGAGGTTTTTTTCATAATAAAGTGGGAGATTTACATGCTTGACGGGAGAGCGGGGGAAGGGCGTGATTGCGGGAATCTCCCGCCACGACACTGGTGGGACGGCGGGAGAATGAGCTTGGTGGCGTGAGACTCCCGCCAAATGCGGGAGGGTTGACAGCCCTGGTTTTTTCGCAATTAAAACCTTACATTACAAATAAATAGGCACAGAATGTGCTGTAGATGAATGGAGTACAAGGCAGTGCAACACTGAGCAGTTGCTGAATTTAACTGTGCTAATATCTTGCACGCGTATACTGCCGTCTATGCGTGCGAGATAGTAGAACAATTAAATTTAGCATGCCGTTAGTCACAAGGGCAAACTCAGCATTGTGTTGGGATTTGGTTTCAAGAGTTGGAAGTAAGTTCAAGCTACATTGTTCATGTACAAACCGGACCACTAAATGACCATGAATTTCATGTAGTCTATTTCACACATTCCCAGCAAATAATAATTGATACAAGTAATTCCGATCGATTTAGCTCTCTTGGATAACTCGACCACAAATTCCAGTGGGTATCAGTTGTCCTTAATTGTGTTCATGCCTGGGTCCAGAAGAAACAACACTTATTGTAGGATTGGTGGGGGGGGGGGGGGAGGGGGGGGGGGAGAGGAGCTGGGGACGTTTGGTGTCGGATTTCACAAACTATTTGTAGATTAAGTACATGTAGTACTTATGACCATGAATATTTTCATTCAGTGATAGTGTCAAGTTGTCAACATAATTTTTGAAAGAGAAATCATTGCATGGAAACCTTTAAAATACTGTTTGGAACACAACATATTCAAGGTTATTTGAATTAACCTTGTACCCATGTACCTGTCTGAATTCATGCAATAGGCTTTGTGTGCATTTGCATGGATTATTCCAGTGTAGATCGTACAGGAGGAAGCCTCAGGAAGGTGAAAATAATTATTTAGATACCGGTCCTTCATTTTCATCTTGGAAACAAAATTTGTAGCAGAGTATAGTTGATAAGTCCCTGAATTAGGTAATCTTGTAAATGTAATGGTGGTGTCACACCTTGGCGTTTTAGCCAGCGTATGCCTAACCTATGAGTAACGTGCTTTGAACGTATGTGTAACTTAACTCCAACGTATATTGACGTATGAAGACGTATTTGACGTGCTCCGGACGATCACAAAACTTACTGAACGTGTTTCTAACTTACAGCTACCGTATAATGGCGTATTGACAACGTTTAGAAGAATTGGTATATAAAAATGGGGTTCACAGGAGGAACCCATCAGAACTCATGAAGACACGTCCACGCCCCCGCCCACGGCCAGGGGACTTCTTGGCAGCGTTCTTCGAAGTGTTCTTCGGCATGGCGGTGGTGTTGATACGGTGATGGATAGTGCGGTTATGATTTGAATAGTCGAGCGGCAGCCTTTTTATAGGCTACAACACGTGATCGTCAGCGATACGCTGCCGCGCGCTATGCGTAAGTTAGGCTATCGTTTGGCATAAGTTGTGTACGCTGGCAATACGCTAAGCATTCGTTGGAATACGTTACTTATAAGTTAACGAAGCGTTCTATAGAAGTTACTAATACGTTATGTATACGTCCAACTCGTTATGAATACGCTAAGTATACGCCCAGAGTTGAAAAAAAAAAATCAAAGTTCAGCGTATGCCGACGTTTTAGAGAAATTTTGATACGTCGGGCATACGCTGGCTAAAACGCCAAGGTGTGACACCACCATAAGCAAAGTACATCATGCTTACATTGGTTTTGGTGGATCCTTTTTACACTACATGTAGTGCAGCAGAGAATGTTTGACACAGTCCCACATAGGTTTGGGCCTATAGATGAGTGGTGTGAAATGATCTACATGTATTTGGAAACACAGTGTGTGGTTATACAACATTATTATCATGATGGACCTGGGCTAAGTCATCACTAGGCTCTTATATTAAGGGAAGATGTGAACTAAGTGAAGTATTGAAAGCTAGAAAGAGCTGTGGATAAAAAAAAATGTACTTATTACTCAATCGGGTTATTTTGACACTTCAGAAATTTGACAGTAGATGTATATATAACAAATGTGTACTATCTTTTCATAAATGCAGCAGCTAGTCTTGCCCCTCCCTCACCTGGTTGCAGCATTCCATTCTTTGAAGGGCGTAGCAGAAACCACTGCTGTAAGAAGAAAACAACACAGATGCCCCTCAGTAGCTACTACCAAAGAAAGCCAACAAGCAGATGATACCAAATTTGCAGAGAGCCTATCAAATGTGAGTTATGATTTATTATGAGTTCTTGTAATGATGGAAATATCATTTCACAGATTCAAACCAAACTGAAACTGAATTTTAGAAACTACTGATATAAATGATATCTGCCAAATGAAATTAGTAGAAAAATCTAAAATGAGAAATTAGTAAGAAAGAAGACAAATTCTAGGTTGTCGTCTTGACAGTTGTTGAGCACTAGACCATTGCATTTCAATGAAAGTGATTTCCTGTAAGAATTCATCTGTTCTTATTTTGCAGGTCCAAATAGCTGATGTACTGCTGGATTAACAATTCAGAATTATTTTAGCCAGTTTCTTTCCAATGATCTTCCATTACCAGAACTCAAGTTCTGCTTTAAATCTGAAAACCAGGCCAGTAATGGTTCTGTTTAACAGATGATGTGAAATGATCAAATGTCAGTTTTAAGTGTTTTAGTTTCTGTTACAGCACCGACCTAGTAATATACATGTAGCATTTGTGTGATCAAGATTGGTTATTGCATTTCCTCATTTTCCTTGAGCAGGAAAGCAAAGTGGTTATTGGGCAAGAAGGAATACAATTTGTATTTCATAAATTCATCCTGTCAAGTTTTTGCCCCAAATATTGTAAATATGGTGTAAAAAAAAAAGATCACAAAACTATGTTTGATTGTTATTCCATAACAATCAACAATTTCTATTCCATTTTAGGTGACATTAAATCTTGCAGACGTTGGAGTCAATTCCTTGCCTAAGGACTGGCTCAACTCAATATTACCTGCTGTGACTGAAGGTGGTAATCTTGATGCCAGACTTCAACCACTGTCTTACACATCAGCAGAATCGTTCTTTGAGAACAAACATGGTAGGTACATGTATTCCTGAAAATGGTTTTTTTTTTCATCGAAGGGAACCCTTTTTGAGTTTTTATTTAAGAAGTTTGTGCTAAAGAATTAAAATTAAGGGGCTATTTCAGTAGTTCTAGCTTCTATTTTGTTTTGATTCTTGTGTATTTTCATTGTTTATTCGATGATAAAATAAAACTGTGGATTTTACTTTAAATTTCAATGAATTAATTTAATTTGACTGAGGGGATTTGTTTTTTGAGCATTGGTTAGGTTCATACCAATGCAAGGGAAGCACAGACCAATGATTGGAGGTGGACCAGACATTTCAGCAATGAAGTGGACTTAAAACTAAGTCATGAATTTAAAATGTGATTACTTTTCATAGAACCTTTCATTCATGGTTCCATTTATTTGCAGGGAAGGGGGGGGGGGGTGGGCATGGGGTAACCATCATCAATTTGTATAGTGTATGGCATATTAAGAGAATTTCTTTGTTCTCTGTTTATCCAGGTTTCCCTGCTGCAGATTTAAATATTCCATCTTTCCATGAAATCACATCATCATCTGGTGGTTTGAGATTGTTTCGTCAGTTCCTTGATGCAAAGTGTTCGTCATCACATCCTCTGTGTAAGGAATTTACGAATGAATTTAGCCTAACATTAAAGATATTAAGGATAAACACATTATGAAGGAATAGCTTTTTCAGACCCATGATGCTGTGCAGTCATGGTATTGAAACCAATACAAAGATAAACATTTATGGTTGATGTGTTCATAAAAGCTTAACTCATCTATTTCATAGGGGCTTCTGTACAACCGTTAAATATTTGCATTTGACCACATTGTGTGCTTCATAACTCACTTTGCAACTACTGACATTGCCCTATACTAGTATACATATACTTATGCTATGTTACAAACAATAGAACATTGAAAAGTTCGAAGATGTACAAAGAACTAAGCAAGTTATTTTGGTGGGGTGCCTGAAATTATTTGAAGTCGAAAAAGATACCTACGTGTATCTCCCTAAAAGATGTGATTATAATGGTTTTTATCTCAATTGAAAGAAGTGAAGGAGGCGTCATTTCATGAGGTTGGGGCAAAAATTATGACGATGTCCATGTTAACACTGGTATGAGATCTTATGTTACACATGATGAAGATGAAGTCATCTGTTGAAGATTTTTATGCATTGAATATGTATAGTAGTGCCCAGTTAGAATCATTCCTGTTTCAGTTGGTACTCTTTCAAAGCTTTGCTTAAAATGCATTTTTTTTAACCACCGTTACATGGACATCACATTTATATAACATTACATCAAAGCTAGAATACTTCTCAACATAAGTGGCTATGCCTTTTACGCAGAACTCAATATTAGCAAACATAGGAGACATAGTTCCTCACTTCTGGTTAGGGCTGGGACTAAAAACCGGGTACCCGAGTCCCGCCCGAGAGCCTCGGGACCCGGGTCAAAATATTAGATAACCGATACCCGAAAATGAGTATTTAATTATCACCTATGTATGTACACGACAAGGCGGTAGATGAACGTCGAACAGCCATTTACTATTTACATGTAAAAAAAATCCATGTAGCGCTCTAGCGCACCATTGCAGTGATGCGCTTTTGATTCGTTCAACTCACTGTGAAACATAACCTTACACATTCGTATACACAGAGAGCAAAGCTCACTGCCGCTATTCGGAGACTGCTCATTGGTTCATTGAACCCATGACATAATTTGCATTTAGTGCCCTTCCCCCTTCTTTGCAGTGAACGATAAGTCTATGAGCGATTAACGGGCGTAAAGTTTACAAACTCATGCATATTCAACAGTCGCTCCACACTCGCACGTGGCATCTCACAACTCGTACACTATTAAACAGGTATTTTTAACATCGATGATCACGATCTGACACTGTCACAATATCCTGAAACTTTAGCAAAGAAGTTACCAATTACTGAAATCAGTACATGAACGATATATCCAAAATAATATCCTTCATTGTTCATGCGAAAGTGAAAAGCAAGGCTGTGAGAAGCAAAGGATGTCTACAGTGCGCGCGATTAACATTTTCATTCATAAAATTGGGCTTGTGACGTCATTTCATGAGCGGTCCGTTAATAACAAGTCATGACAAGTCATATGCCAGCCAGCCAATGAAGGTATGCGCCTTTTTTTTTTTCCTTTTTTCTTTTTTCCTTTCATAAACCGCGGCGGCATTGGGCGGAAAGGCGCTTTGTATAAACAGATCGAATTTCAAAAGGGAACCGCATGTGTGTGTTAAAGGATGAAGTTGCAGTCGGACAGAGAAGAAAATGTTGGCTTGATGATTTTTTTTGATGAATGATGAGTTTGATGAATGATGATATTTGATGTCTGATGAAGATAATTGTTTTGATGATGTTATTATCTTGATAATGATGATATGATGATGATGTCTTTGATGATTATGATGATCGATGATGATATCAATGGTGCTACTGGCGAAGAGAGAGGACCCGGCATGTATTGATGATTTTATGTGTACTAGTAGTGGTACGTGTGTGTGAATTTCAATAATTGGCGGGTTGATCACACATTGAGAATGAAACTGTCGGTGAGACGATGACCGCGTGCGTGAGGACTCGCAATGTGTATAATTAGAGTATGAGGAGTGTAGATACTACAGAAAGCTCGCCATTTTCGCCAGGCAAATCAATACTCCGTGTGAACAGTGAAGTTTGTGTACAAAGTGAGTACACTGTAAGTGACTCGATCTCTACGATCACGATGTCAAAATTCCCAAGAGCTGCACGTACAAAATTATTAAGAATCATCATGATCATCGTCTCAAACGAGTTTTTCTTCATAAGATTTCTTTGTATTCCCCTTCCTTTTTTATAAGTACATGTACATTCATGTATTTTGGATAAACATGTGCGAGGGATTGTTGACCGCGCGTGACTACCTAAGGCGCTGGCGCGCTGGCATGATTAGACGGTAGACAATTTCTACAGATTAGATTTAGGCGGCTTATGCCTATCCTGTCTTGCGCCCACGCGATTTCCTCCGCCTGTTTTGTTGTTGTTGTTGTTGTTTTTGTTTTTGTTTTTTCCTCGAATGGTTTATTTCAGTTGCCAAACACAAAGGAGTTTTCCCACAGTGTTTGTAGCTTCTTAGGGGTAAATATTGGCTTGTAATTCGTGTTATTTCATTTTCGGGTAACCGGGAACCCGCCCGAAAAATAGTCGGGTTCCCGAATTGAAAAAATACCCGAAACTCCCACCCCTACTTCTGGTATGTCACAAAAATTGCCCCAACCCCGTGGAATGACCTCGAGATGATAAGTACAGACTCTTTTCGTACAAAAACAATTCTCTACTACAGAATTAACTGAATACAAAGAAAGGTATTGAATAGTGATTAAATGTGAATCTTGTATTGAATCAAATGTTTTGATTTTCTTTCCAATCTAGTGTTTGATCAAAGAAGAGGATTTAAGACGAAGAGGGCAGCTTCAGCTACAGAGCTAACAACAAGAAAGTCTAGACAGGAAGATGTAGGATTGGCAGGTATATTAAAGGTGAGTGATTCTTTTCATCTGGTCTGTTTTGTATGAAGCCTTTACTGGTTATTAAATGTTTCTTGAATATGTTTTGAAATTACTTTGACGTTTTGGCATATTAAAGAAGGGGACATATATATATTTGAGTGTCCATTTTCAGCTTTTGTCTGAATGTAAATTATATTAATGTTTATTTCAACACCCTAATAATCAATATTTCCTTGAAATTAGCATCATTACTCTTTTATAGCACTACCTGTATGATCAATTACATAAATTTTATTGATAGTCCAATTCAGATTGGTTTTAAATGAAGTACACTGTACTCCTCACATTTCAAAAGGAAGCAGTATGATATTGACTCATACAGGAAAATGTGAAGGACATTGTATTAGCTCGACACTATTTAATTCAAAGCTGTGTACAGTAATAATAGCAAACTGTGTGTCATCAATGTTTTGTTGTTATTTTGCATGTTGCACAGTTATTCTTTTAACTCACTGATTATTAAGCCTGTGGTACATTTACATGTAACTTGGGCTGGGTTATGAAAAATGTGTGCAGCAGTCAAATTGTATTCAATGGGTTTAGATTTGAAAAGAAACTAATAAAATACTCTGTTTTCCTAGTGACAGTTGATACAGGCTGAGTTCTGGGAAAGATAAAAAATAATTTGTGAGCTTTCTCATTCGTTTTATGTTAGTTTGGAAGATTATCATAGTAGAAAAGTCCCCTGAAAAGGATTTTTCTTCAAATGCCCCCACATTCAAAATACGACAAGAAACAGCTGAAATGTTCGGGCTGAACATTTGTGTGTAGTCCCGTATACACATTTCTGCATGTGACTCTCAGCAGGATTGAGTCAATTTCTTAGAATTTTTGTGATTCCAAAACCTTACAGCACACACCAGTTATTATGTGCTATACACTGTATAATCAACCTTTCCCAATTGCTTTGAGATAGTTTCTTTCACAATTAAATCTCATGACTAGAACTCAACTTTACCATGTTTAACTGTCACTTGTGTTATACAGTATGACTCTTGTCTTTACTATGGGCAGAAATTCACCTCATCGAAGGACACAAAGAAGAAGAAGTTCCGGGAGCAGCTTGGTGATGCCTTGTCCAGCCATGATGACCAAGTGGCTGACAAGGATTCCTTCAAGACAGGGTACTTGGAAGGCTACATGATGGGCAAGGATGAAACCAAGAAATCAGACCGATTCAAGGGCTGGACGACCGTCCTGATCTTTGGTGTGTTGGCCTATCTCTATGTCAAGATGGTTTCAGTGTTTGGTAAGTTCAGACTACTTTATCGTTGAATGTTATTTTTGTCAACCTCGATATGTTTAGAATCAGGTTTGATGTATATTTAGTGATATTATGCACCATGTTTGTCTATTGTGAATGAGTAAGTCTAATTTGGATTGTAATCAACTATCATATTAAATATGTTAGTATTGACATTTTTAATTCCATCTTGTAACCCTCAAACGAAGTGATTCTGTGTTCATCATGCTTCTGTTGATGAGGTATTATTTTCAGTTTGTCCTTCCATTCTTCTGCGTAAATTTATGTCTTACATTCTGAATTCTACAGGCCATTTTTATATGAAGCATGGTATATGATAAGAACCAGTGAATAGATACAAGAACACTTTCAGTTATAAATGTTCTGATCATTAGGGCATAGTTGTATATGTAGCTGATGTTATGGTGTTATATACTTATTAAAAGTTACCAATGGCAAGTTCATCCTGTACAAATTGTCATTTTAAGGATTAAAGAAATGTTGGGGACTTGAGGAAGTTTGGTAGTTGCTGTCCATGGGATGTCATTGTTGTGAAAAAAACTTGTGAGGGTAAAAACAGAGTGGCGGTACTACAAGTATATGATATATATATATGATATATATGATAACTCCATATATTTTTATTATGTACAGCCCGGGTATCAATCATTGGCAATTCTAGCGTAGACAGCATGAATGTAGCAGATGTCACATTTGACGATGTCAGAGGGGTAAGTTTCTTTCCTAGCTTGAGTCAGTATGCAAGTGCGAGGATAGTGGGGACTCTGAAATTTCTTTTAAAACTTGTCAGACTAAATAATTTTAAGAAAAAGAAAAAAGAAGTGATGAAAAGGCCGTGTTAACGTATGATGATAAAAAAAAATGATGTTTTTGATTATTTCTTGTAAAGGCTAGTGAATATTGATGGAATATCAATTCATAGACTCATTTGGCAAGATCATGTGCCCAATTATTGTCGTCACCAGTCATTTATAATTCAGATTACATGAATCTTGATTCAAGAGACTGTAATCTTGTCAAGCTCTTTTGCTGCTATGCAGTTTAGTTATACCTGTATATTAGTGTCAATCATTAACCAAACAATACAGTAAGATTTCTGGATATTTATTCTGTTCCTTTCAGATTGTGTCTGAAATTCTTAAATTCAGTTTATAATAATAATAATATATTACATTTATATAGCGCATTTTGTGAATACTTAATCCCTTTACAATGTTATTTATTATTTATTTATGAAGTCAAGTGGCTGGTGAGTGTTCTATGAAGGTTTTTTTCTGCTTCATATACATGTATGATCATATTCATCTTTATTTTCCTTCATGTTTGTAGGCTGATGAAGCCAAGAATGAACTTCAGGACATTGTCAACTATCTCAAAGATCCATCAAAGTACACTGCTCTGGGTGGCAAGCTACCCAAAGGTTAGTTCATTAGTAGTAGACCAGCTGTTAAACCCAAACAAGAATCATTAGCCTATTGTCTTGATTATTGGAAAATGAAAACATTTATATATGAAAGATTTTCATTTTCAACATATCCCCCCCCCCCCCATGACATTCGCATGAACACTTTCTTTATTTACAAGAAACATCTTGTTATGTTTTGTTTTTCTTCTTATGAATGAACATCACTGTTTGTGCCACAATAAAGAAATCCTGTAGTGTTACCCAAAATGATTTTGCTAAATTGACATGTAGAACTTAGGATGTATGAAACAACCTGGGTTCCTTTACTACAAAAAAGAATGCCAACATTAAAATGCAAAGACGATATTTCAAGCTACACATTACCTTTTAAGTTTTTGTATAAATTCAGAGAATCTTTGAATGACCCTAAATATGCAAGAGCAGAAGTGTCAAGAGCTTTTTATTGTATCCAAAGTACAACAAATCTTAATTATACGATTGAATAATGACATTTGCTTGTTTTTTGTTCAGGTGTGTTACTTCAGGGATCACCTGGAACTGGTAAGACTCTGCTGGCTCGGGCAGTGGCAGGAGAGGCCAATGTTCCTTTCTTTTATGCATCGGGATCAGACTTTGACAACATGTTTGTGGGCTCGGGGGCAAAGAGGGTCAGAGATATCTTCAGTGAGTTCATATTTTATGGCTATGTTATTTGCAGTACAGCTGTTAAAGTTGAACTAATTGTTTGTAGAGGTATTATAGCAAACAAAGATAAGCGATATGCAATGTGCAGTGTGTTATGCAAAAGAGAAAATAAAAGGCAGGTTTGAAAGAAACAAGGGATAAAATTACTCCTCGCGATAGCCAGAGTAGGCATATTATGGCAAAGGATTATTTTATATTTGAGAATGATATTGCATTTTGTATATTTCCAATTTATTTTGATGAAACTACAAAATCTAACAGCATTATGTCATAATTGAATTAAAATTGATTAACTTTGTACACTATATCTAGAACGAAAATCATAACACCGGCCACGTGTCTATCTGGGAGATATGAGTTTTTAATCATCTCTGACGATAGGGGTTTCTTGTATAGCACTCATGTCTGTCACACTGTAACACTCCTGGTGTTCCACTAATAGTTCCCGTGGTATAGCCGAGTTACTAATATGTAATGCTCAAGTATATCAATTACTCATGTACACCTAGGTGGAGAGTGGCATATGTAGATTAATGTCATGCTAATGGATGTTAGTAATAAAGTCCATATCACTTTTTTTTAAAGCTGAAGCCAAGAACGGCAGCCCCTGCCTGATATTTATTGATGAGTTGGATTCCGTTGGTGGCAAGCGAGTAGACTCTCCATTGCACCCCTACGCCAGACAGACAATCAACCAGCTCCTCTCTGAGATGGACGGTTTTAAACAAAATGAAGGAATAGTTGTGTTGGCTGCGACAAACTTCCCAGAATCTCTAGATCCGTAAGTTGGTTGTTAGTGCATCACCTGACATCAAACTTTATGCTAAGGAAGAAATGCTGATTACTTGGACTACTATGGCAGTCGTATTAGAATTAAAGGAATTAAATTAATCACCTCCAGAAAATATTAACAATTCAATAGATATTGCTATGTCGGATAGTCACTGTCAAGTGTTTTCTCACAATAGCATTCTACAAATACACTTTCACTTACCTTTCTTTTGCAGGTGTATTGCATCATGCCATTGTGAGAAAACAGTGACTATCCGACAGAGCAATATCGAGTCAACATGTATTTGTTTGGCATGGGCCCTTTAAAGCAATATTCAGATATCCTGAGTGATTTATGTATCTTCCATAGGCTACTTTACATAAGATCCCTGTTTTAGATTTATGAAATTTCTTCTAAATGTATCTATGAATTAACAAAAGAAAGTGGGAAACAAGACAATTGTATTTTTATCCCTCCGCCCACCGAAGGTGGTGCTGGAGGCATTATGTTTTCGGGTTGTCTGTCTGTCCCACTTTCTCGTTCTAGCGATAACTCAAGAACCACATGAGGTATGAACTTCAAACTTGGTGCTAGTATGTATCACCATAGGAAGACAATCTGATTGCATTTTGGGGTACGTAAGTCAAAGGTCAAGGTCACAGAGGCCAATTCCTGAAATTTCAGTTGTTAGCCTCGTTCTAGCAATAACTCAAGAACCATTTGAGTTATGAACTTCAAACTTGGTGCTAGTATGTATCACCATAGGAAGACGATCTGATTAGATTTTGGGGTACGTAGGTCAAAGGTCAAGGTCACAAAGGCCAATTCCTGAAATTTCAGGTGCTAGCCTTGTTCTAGCAATAACTCAAGAACCATTTGAGGTATGAACTTCAAACTTGGTGCTAGTATGTATCACCATAGGAAGACAATCTGATTGCATTTTGGGGTACGTAAGTCAAAGGTCAAGGTCACAGAGGCCAATTCCTGAAATTTCAGTTGTTAGCCTCGTTCTAGCAATAACTCAAGATCCATTTGAGTTATGAACTTCAAACTTGGTGCTAGTATGTATCACCATAGGAAGACGATCTGATTAGATTTTGGGGTACGTAGGTCAAAGGTCAAGGTCACAAAGGCCAATTCCTGAAATTTCAGGTGCTAGCCTTGTTCTAGCAATAACTCAAGAACCATTTGAGGTATGAACTTCAAACTTGGTGCTAGTATGTATCACCATAGGAAGACAATCTGATTGCATTTTGGGGTACGTAAGTCAAAGGTCAAGGTCACAGAGGCCAATTCCTGAAATTTCAGTTGTTAGCCTTGTTCTAGCAATAACTCAAGAACCATTTGAGGTATGAACTTCAAACTTGGTGCTAGTATGTATCACCATAGTATGTATCACCATAGGAAGACGATCTGATTAGATTTTGGGGTACGTAGGTCAAAGGTCAAGGTCACAAAGGCCAATTTCTGAAATTTCAGGTGTTAGACTCGTCACGATAACGCAAGAACCATTAGAGGTATGAACTTTAAACTTGGTGCTAGTATGTATCACCATAGCAAGATGATCTGATTAGATTTTGGGGTATGTAGGTCAAAGGTCACAGGTCAATCTCTGAAATTACAGGTGTTAGCCTCGTTAACGCGATATTGAACCATTTGAGGTATGAATTTCAAACTTTGTATTAGTATGTATCACTATATAAAAAGACGATCTGATTAGATTTTGGGATACAAGGTGTAAGGTCAAATGTCGAAGATGTCAATTAACATGTAATTAGAGGCTTTTTATTCTGGTTATCACAATATTTCAAGAACAGTTTGAGCCATCAACTGAATTTAGGTGGAGGCATGTAGGAGACGCAGTCGCATTCATCTTGTTTATTGTGTATTTGACATATTTCCTGCATCATCATGCATCCAGATATATAACCTGGAGGGAATCACTAGTAGATAAAAAAAAAACATTGAATTATTTAGAGAATGAATGTAATATTTAGAGAATGAATGTAATACTCATTTCAATTTCAGAGGTTGTATCTTGAGTCCATTTAATCATTTCAGAACCATTCAAATGAATGCTGTTCATGTTTGTCATTTGTATTTTGAAACATTTTTGGGTTTTTTTTAAAGTTGCTTTGGAATCATAAGTGTCATGCCAAGAGATATCATAGCTTAATATTTTCATGATTTCTATAACTATCAAGGAGAATGTTGTTTATTTTTGTAATTTGTATACTGAAACTTGTTTTCATGTTTTTTTTAAGGTTAATGTAAACTCTGAGGGTCATATCAATAACGTGACACTTTCAGTCAGTACTTACATTACTATTTTGAACATGTCCCTGTTTGCTTATGTTTGTACTTTCTTCGTGTTTACATTTAGAGCTCTTACAAGACCGGGGAGATTTGACATGAAAGTAGTTGTACCAAGACCGGATGTCAAAGGTCGCCAAGACATCCTTGACCTCTACTTAGGAAAGGTCAAAGTGTCATCAAGTAAGTTTCTTTTCATTTGTGTATTAATATTGATTCATATATGTCTTATTTTTATGAATGGAATCTACCGTAATTTTTCATATTTAATTGAAGGAAAAGAGTGTTGGAAATTAATTGATTTCTTTTCCTGAAATGATTTAAATATTTATTCATGAAATAATATTGCACTTTATGTTATATATATTCTTTTAAAATTGTATATTTCATGTGTAAACCTGTTCATTTCTTTCATTTGGTACAGAGGTGGATGTTGAAACTATTGCCAGAGGAACAGTTGGTTTTACAGGTAATTATCCAATCTCCTCATGTGATATGAATAAGGATTCTCTTGAAAAATGTAGCAGATGTATAAAAAGTTATCAACAATTCTATTTGAAATCCTCAGTGATGATTTATGTGTTCATGTATATCCATAAATGGTTACAAATTAAATCCTTGCAGAGTAACTTGCAACCAAATATTGATTTTTTTTTTTGCCTAATGTTATGATTGCATGGCTAGGACTGTCTATGAAATACTGAAACACA
Organism: Heliocidaris tuberculata; assembly: GCA_025618425.1. Lineage (NCBI taxonomy): Eukaryota > Metazoa > Echinodermata > Echinoidea > Camarodonta > Echinometridae > Heliocidaris > Heliocidaris tuberculata. The sequence continues at coordinate 28,382,817 of CM046832.1, forward strand.
TAACAGAAAATAATAATTCATTTATTATTTCAGTGTTAACATGTGTATTGATTTGAGATACTATGGCATATCTCATGCTGCCTGTGTGACTTGACACTGTAACGATAATTCATCAGCAATAAGTCAGTTTGAAAATTACAATTTGCGCATTTGCAAATAAAGGTCATTTGTACCGAGTACAATTGACCCTTGTACGCTTTCGTAGTGTGCGTACCATGATGCACGCCAGTACGACACTAGTGGCTAAACAAGTAGCGTATTCACCAGAACAGATGCGTAAAACTTGGAGTCGTTTTAGGGCCATTTGTATCATGTACTAATTACGAACTGGCTCATACAGATGTGGTCTGACGAGGCTTGAAGCAATACAGCAGGAAGAATACCATCATAGTACTTCAGATGTCTGTTTCAAAGAAGTGTCTCTCGACATTGTGTATAAATTGGGTGAATGACTTCATTGGACATATCAACTATTCTGTACAGAAAGAAAGTTCTGTGACTTGTAATTTTTTTTTTTTTTTTTTTTATTGCAAAGGAAAAAGGTGTTATGACGAATGTTGTCTTTCCTCTTTGTAGGGGCTGATCTTCAGAATCTAGTGAACCAGGCTGCATTGGAGGCAGCAAGGAGAGGGAAAGAATCAGTAGACATGAAAGACCTGGAGTTCTCCAAAGACAAAATAATCATGGGTAAGTCTCTACAAGGACCACTCAAGGGAGACAAGAAAAGCGGTCTTTATGAGCAGGTGGTCTTTATGTACATGTTTCAATAAGAAACAGTTTTCAAGGGAAACAGATATTGTGGTCTTTACAGACAGGTGGTCTTTCTATACAGATGGGAGCTAAAGCAGGTTTGATTGTAAAATGTTAAGTCCACAATATATCATGTACATGCAAACTGAAAACGATATGGAAAAACAAAAACAACCTATGTCATTTAATGATCATTAAACTAGGAAATCCGTTCATTGCAATCATATTTTCTTCTCATCAAAAAACTGTGTTAAAAGTTATATTACCACTTTATTTGGTGAAAATTATGTAACACTTGTCATCATTTTATTTCACTATCACTTTCTAAATGTGCATTGATCACAGTGCCCCCCCCCCCCCACCCCGAAACATTGTCATTATCTGGATATTCTTGAACAATATGTGTAGGTCCTGAAAGGAAGAGTGCCCAGATCGACCCTAGGAACCGGAAGATCACCGCCTACCACGAAGGAGGCCACGCCCTGGTAGCTATCTTCACCAAAGATGCCAAACCTATCAATAAAGCTACAATCATGCCAAGGGGACCAACACTAGGACATGTAAGAAAACATCAGTTCAGCAATGATTATACATTTTCCCCCCTGAAGCAAGTACTTCAGAGTTGAGTTAGAGTTGAAGAGTATCATTTCATAAATTTATTGGCATCATAGTTAGTGTTGTCGTTGAACATGTACTGGTTGTTGTAGATCACTGAAAGTAAAAACTGCATCCATTGAGACTCCAACCTGTTATTTTCTAGTAGCATGGCAACTCACAGTTACCATTTTGTCATCATATGATAGTTAAGATAATACAGATGATGTTTTCCCTTCTTTCGTTGGTCTCTCGTAAAACAAAAGTATCCCTTGTATATGAGAAATACTCACTACAGGAGCATCCGTTACATTTGATTTCGTAACTCTCTAGTACCCTCTTTTTTTTTACTTCACTTGGTGTCACACCAGACGACTGTCTGAGGTAAACGTGGGGTGACATTCCTTCTGTACTGCAATAAGAGTAAGGTGCAGGGCTACAGTTTATATTACCATACATGTCTGAGGTAACTGCAGTGTACGTTATCATGGTAACACGTCCCCACCAGTGAAATGCACGCTTTCCTCATCATCACTGTGGGCAGTTTTTCAGATGAAACGGTTTTTTAGTTCATTGTAGACAAATTAATTGTATTTCAAAATAGATCCAGGTTAAACTGCTATTACGGTTATATGCTGTTGTTCCAAGTAAAGCAAAGAACAATGCCCTGTTAATTCTCATTATTTGAAATGGAGAGACAATGGCAAGAAAAGAGTGAAAAGCATTACCCTGAGAGAGATAGAGTAAAGTAAGTTATTATTGAGAACTTAACTTTCTGCCGACTGACCGTATTGATTACACCAATCAGTAAATGTGCAAGAAAAGCGCAATTAGAGCGAAATGTCCTCCAGTGTCTACCCCGCTAGGGTTTATATCTACAGCAAACAAGGTAAACGCGGCACAATCTCAAGCAGTTACACTCCATTTTTGGTAGATATACACAGGGTTTAAGTCATACACTATTGATTAGTGCTCTATTTCCAAGAGTTTCTCTTCTATCAGTGTTTATCACCCAGAGCAGACTTCAGTTTTATGACCAACAGGCCTTATGTAATGCTCTGCATTTACCACCCATCACCCCATATGGTTAAGTCATTATATCACATTTCCCTCACCCAAAGACTGTCTGAGAGTCGGGGGGGGGGGGGGGGGACATATTTCTTGACTGTGCCAGACTTGTACACCCATTATTATTTCCAGTGGTTTCTACCAAGTCTGGTGTTAGCGAATTATGACCTACTGCACACTGAAACTGCCTACCATATGCCTTTAAAATGGCTAGTGGAGTCAGTTTGTTCTTCCTCACTAATCATTCAAATTCAAATAATTCAAATAATTCAAATAATTCTTCTTGTACACTAATAATTAATGCCCTTTGTTTCCACCAGGTATCCCTTCTCCCTGAGAATGACCAGTGGAGTGAGACCAAGTCCCAGTTATTAGCCCAGATGGATGTGTGCATGGGAGGCCGGGTGGCAGAGGAGCTCATCTTTGGTCCCGATTACATCACGACGGGAGCATCCAGTGACTTTGAGCAAGCTACCAGGATTGCCAACCTCATGGTTACCAAGTTTGGCATGAGTGAGAAGGTGAGGGATGCGGCCGAAAGCTGAAGGAAAACAAGGGAGACACAGAAGGAACAATGAAAGAAAGACGGACATGTTCCTACTCGGTTATTGAATAGTGGAGTGACAAAAAATTAATACAATAACAAGTCACAAAAAAATATGTTTCATGTGTGAAGAATATGTGAACAAAGAGTAATAGAATGCTGAATCACCCGTATAGTCTGGGAGCCTGTCCCGAAATAGTCACCCCATTTTACCCATAAGATTTGACCCCGTAATACCCATAAGATTTGACCCCGTAAAGTTACTTAGACCATCTAAGTCATTAACAAAAAGGTTGTCAGCCTGACCGTAGCCGCCGGGTTTAGCCCCCAGAGCCCCCAAAAGAGACCCCAAAGTCGGGTTGATTTCACCCCATCTCCCCCATGCACCAAACTTTGTCAGTAGGAAGTAGTATGACTGGACATTACAAACACAAAAAACTGACAAAAATTTCCGTCGGGATGGGGTGTCAGACGGCCCCTAAATATTGGGGTAAATTTTTCCCCTTGAAGCCCGGGGACCAAATTTTGTCAGAAGGAAGAGCTTTGGATGTACATTCCAAAAATATAAAAACTGACAAAATTGTCCACCGGGAAGGGGGTGTCAGACCCCCTGAAATGAAAACACCTGTTTGACAAGGCATAATAGAAGAGCTTTTCAGGTATCTGTGGTATGTGACTGCCAGGCTGAAATGTACTATTCACATGTTAATTGCACAGATACCAAGCAAGCTGCTCTATTATGCCTTGTCAGATGGTCAATGGGTGTGTTTACATAACCCTGACAATATTTTTTGTCTACTTTTGAGAAAGCAATACATTTTTCACAGTTAAATAACTTATTACTCAAAAGACCAATTATTACCAAATTGCACCTCATGAAGATTATTATACTCAAAATTATCTTATGAAAATTTAAAGTGAATCGAATAAAACTCTTTTGAATTATCATAGTCAGAAGGTAAGAAAATAGTTTCTCTTTACATATAGAGCATTTTAGGGGGCAAAGCATTGTCAAAGGGCACTTTGGGGTTTTCATTTCAGGGGATCTGACACCCCCTTCCCAGTGGACAGTTTTGTCAGTTTTTATATTTTTGGAATGTACATCCAAGGCTCTTCTTTTTGACAAAATTTGGTCCCCGGGCTTCAAGGGGAAAAATTTACCCCAATTTTCAGGGGCCGTCTGACACCCCTCCCCGACGGAAATTTTTGTCAGTTTTTTGTGTTTCGTAATGTCCAGTCATACTACTTCCTACTGACAAAGTTTGGTGCATGGGGGAGATGGGGTGAAATCGACCCGACTTTGGGGTCTCTTTGGGGGGCTCTGGGGGCTAAACCCGGCTGCTACGGTCAGGCTGACAACCTTTTTGTCAATGACTTAGATGGTCTAAGTAACTTTACGGGGTCAAATCTTGTGGGTAAAACGGGGTGACTATTTCGGGACTGGCTCCTGGCCTAGTAACATATATTTCATGTTTGATTATGACGGATGGCATTCTTTTTAATCAGCTGAACACTGTTGAGGTTTTACAAAAATGGGGAGATTTGGGACTTAGGGACCTGACTTTTCATGGATATCACATGTTACTCAGTGCTGCATTGGCTTTCATAGAAGTCTGTTGTACATTAACTATTTGTATTTATTTGTATTTTGAAATATATTAGTCATTCATAGCATGAATTGTAGAAACATGATTTGATATAAATGAAACAAACTTAAGATTTTATTTTTGTAATGTACAGGTCGGTGTGATGACATTTCAAGATAAAGACCCACTGATGTATGGAGATAGTAACAAGCTTAGCCCTGAAACTCAACTTCTCATCGAGAATGAAATCAGAACATTACTCAAGGTAGGATCCTTTTACACTGTTTACCTGTAGACGTAACACTTAATTTGGCATTATTTTGGCTTTCATTGTACATCCTTGCATATTGAAAGCTGAGTTTTCTTTTTTTATAGGCCAATTACATATTAGATTCTCAACTTTATTTATCATTTAGGGATATTCGATATTCATGGCCTGCTTTATGTCATAGATTGACAGAATGTTAATTTTGAAAGAAAAGTTTCAATGAGGTTTGATGTTCTCACCAATTATTTAATCTGTATTTCAGTATTTTGAGTGTGAACAAGAATGAATCCAACTTTTTTGCAAAGTGGTGTTTTAAATTGAGATCTGTTTGAAACCACACACTGATATGATAGCTTCTTTCAAATTCTGACAATTCGTTTTTCTTTCTTTGAGTAGGAAAGCTCTTTTAGCACTCATTACTAGGCCTGAGTTGAGTCGGTCGGTCCACCGGCGCCCGACCGATGCAGTCACCGGTGCAATTTCATGCACACCGGCGGACCGATGAAATAAAGAAATACATAAGAAATTCACAGTGTCAAAGACTTTGAAAATTAACCAGTTTGAAGAACTAAATTTCCTTATTTATATTAAAACTTTCACATGATATTAAATTTCAATCTTTTAATCAACCAAGTGGGACTATGGAAATAAGATCACCGAGCAAGATTTCTCAATTTTCTTGCTTGAATTTATCGGCCCGTACATTATTGTTGAATTCTGTGTGAGCGCTGCTGGTACGATTCTGCGCACCTTGCCCCGAGATGGCGCTAACTCCAGGCTAACTGTAGTGGAGTAATTACGAGTTGCAAACAAAAGATGGCAGCGCCCATACACTTATACAGAATGCAACAATATCATAATGTTATGGGCCGATAAATTCAAGCAAGAAAATTGAGAAATCCTGCTCGGTAATCTTATTTCCATAGTCCTACTTGGTTGATTAATGGTTTGAAATTTAATATCATGAGAAAGTTCTAATATAGATAAGGGAATTTAGTTCTTAAACTGGTTGATTTTCAAAGTCTTTAATTAACAGTGAATTTCTTTATGTACCGGTATTTCTTTATTTCAACGGTCTGCCGGTCTCACCGAAAAATCATCGGCGGACGCCGGTCAAAAAAAAAAAACCGTTATGACTCAAGCCTACTTGTAATATAAATATTATGTTCTTTTAAGATCTCTCATGTTTTCCCTCTTCAACAATCAAAAACATGCTACTTTCCCGATGCGGGCGGCGCGTTATATGCAGCTTTTTTGCACCGCATATTTTTTCATGAAATTTCATCGGTCCGCCGGTCTCCGCCGAAAAATCACCGGCGGGCACCGGTCAAAAAAAAAAAACGTTATGACTCAGGCCTACTCATTACCCCTTTACAGTGGGCTCAAAATTTGATGTTGAGTTAGAGTTTAACACGAGTCAGCTCTGGGTTAAATGCACTCTTGCTGGGTGAATTCAACCTGATGTTAACCTATATCAAATTTTAGGAGCTTGTACACACTGCCAAGTGAAATATAAGACAGCCAGGGCAGACGGTGTGGTAGCTGCATGATATGAAGAACAACATGGGAAATACGAATGCAAGGGTATGAAAGTGTTTAAGAATATGAATGTGCTTTCTTGCATCCAATTCCTGAAAATATGCTTGCTTTATTCCTCGTGTTTGTAGGAATCCTACGAGAGAGCCAAGACTATCTTGAGGACCCATAGCAAGGAACATAACCTCCTGGCTGAGGCCCTTCTGAAATACGAGACACTAAACGCTGTTGAGATCACCAAGGTTGTCAAAGGTCAGAGGTTAGAGAACAGATGAGATGACCTCAACCATTGCCATGGTAACAAGGTCATGTACTTCAGTGAAAATGGTCATTGTGCAAATCAGGGAGAAGAACAAGTTGGAAATATTTTTGTCAGAGATTAATGTGAATATTTACAGAACAGTCATGTCCTGCTGATATTATTTTCTTCATTTCTTTTAATTGCTTTTAGAGGTTGGAGCTAGATTTATGGTCTGTAGCTAATATGGGATGTAGCAGACATTGTTTATGTCACTTTTCACATCCAAAATTTTTTGAATAATGTATTGTAATGGCTTCAGGTTGATCTGCATAGGCTTTTACAACATTGCAATTAGGAGATTCAAACCTTGGATGCAGATTAATCTGATGATACTGACCAAATAGTGTGATTATCTGTCGATAACCCAGTCTAGATTTGTAAAGCTTCATTGTGAAGAACACAAGATTTTGGGACTTGTTCTGAGAAAGAACATGCCTGTATTCTTGAAGAGAAATATAGAGGTTGCTTCCATGAAGGATCCTGTGCATTTTTAACCAAGGTATCTCTGTAGTCAAGAACTGCAACTTCTATCCTTTTTTATTGATGAATATTTTACAAATGTTTCCAACTCTGTCATGATCATCTTTATTATTAAACTAAGACGATAGACAATCAAGAGAAATGTATCTTTAAATAATTTAACCTATTGTGCTAACATTTTTAGCCTCAAGGAATAGGTAAGAACAATGTAGAAGCACAGTAGGGGAAAAAAGAGCAGTCATGTTTAGGTGGAATGAATTTTAATTCAAGGTATTATGTTAGCACTTGTATTTTAATTCAATGAACATTGTATATATACCAGACAGATATTATGTGAAAATACAGTATCTTCTTCAATTTGGCTTTGTTATTGGATTTAACCCATTGTTTATGGGAACTGGATGGTCCCTATACTAAGCCTGTGGGCATTAGTGAATTCATTAGTCATCAGGTTAACATTGAATCTCTACAAGGGACTTATGTGTCCCAAATTGCTGAAATGGTGAAAGGACATATCCTTTTTTTTGCGAAATGTCTTGTTATTTGAGAAATCAAATAAGGGACAAGGGACTTGTGTGTCCCAAATTGCTGAAATGGTGAAGGGACATATCCTTTTTTTTGCGAAATGTCTTGTTATTTGAGAAATCCGAAGACAAACGATTTCTTTTCTATGTTGTTGGTAAGCTGTAATCTTAATCTCTATCTGCTTGAAACTGTGCAATGAGCAAGGCGGTTATGACATACAGGTGTTTAATTTCCTACCACAGGAGTGTTTGACTCCTAACTAGAACCCCTGCAGAGATGAAGGATCAGGAGCTTTAATACGCAACTGATTCCAAGATTAGATGCTTTCCACCTTCTTGATTAAATGACAAGACCTGGACAATTTAGAACAGGTTAATATAATCTCAAATCTGTAAAAAGAAACCTGGTGGTCACCTTGGACTATATCAGTCAGTCCGTCAAATTAATTCCACATTCTTATCCTGTGAAAGTGCATTCTCTTGGTACTGAACATTGTTTCCCGAACCAAGTCAGCTTGATTGGGATTGGCACTAGAAGATCTATAATATCAAATGGTATTGCGTCTGGTAATTGTACGTTAAAGGTATCGTACAGTAGTGGGAAAGGTGGCGCTTTGGATATTTAACTACTTTGTCAGCTGGAATGGAAACTATTACATATACTGTTGTGAAATGATTAATTTCGAACATAGGTGATGTTTGTTTGAAGAAAAATGGTTTAGAAATGGCTAAAATGTCCAAAAAAATAAACATCGAATTACAAGCGCGGTACCGCGCTTGTAATTTGATGTGAAAACAGTGTGTGTAACAAGTGTGTGCGAACCGCTATGCGCCGTTGAGCCGGGAGCGTCGGGGTAGGTGGTCCTTAGCGAGGGTATAAGGTAACCGTTGATATTCGATCATTTGAATTATTTTACTGAAAATCACCGGAAATCATGAATAGAATACCGGATTATCTCACTCATGTATCTTTTTATTGAAGCCGAACAATATGAGACTATATTTGAGCAGTTTCATGCCAACTTCCATTTTGCTACCACTACTGTTTATTACCTTTAATAGGTGGGCATCACAAGGGAATGAATTTAAAGGAAACCCTGAAAGTTTCCTTTGTTTGCGCAGTTCTAGCTTGTTACTGTGGATTTTTTTTTTAAACAGAAATTATAATTTCTTTTATTGAACATCCAAACATTTTCTCAAATTTGGTTGCTGCATTGACATCCCTGGCTCTGCAAGAATCCATCGTGGGCAACATGCACTTGTTTTCAATTTGACAAAGTCTCTTTCTTGGATAACAGTGTATACATTCTCGATAGCCTTACAGTATTTAAGTCATGTATCATTGTACCTCATAGTAACTGGTAACTGGTAACCTCATTGTAACTGGTAAGGCACTATATAAGAAACAGCTATTATTATTATTATTATTATTATTATTATTATTATTATTATTATTATTATTATTATTATTATTATTATTATTATTATTATTATTATTATTATTATTATTATTATTATTATTATTATTATTATTATTATTATTATTATTATTATTATTATTATTATTATTATTATTATTATTATTATTATTATTATTATTATTATTATTATTATTATTATTATTATTATTATTATTATTATTATTATTATTATTATTATAGTAACACATGCATAGCAAGTTACCTTATCACTTTACCATTGTGTTAACATTAATTGATTTACATAAACTATACAAGCAGGTTAAAAAAATTTAAGTGGATTGCATTCATGTGTAATTTTATAAGGTTGTTCTTACAAGAAATAAAGCATGATCACATCAAACTGCAGATTTGCTATAACCAAGAGAAATCTGTGGATTTCTAAGTTATTGTCATAGGCAAGATTTGGATTATTGTCATTCGCAATACATTTACTGCGTATTTCATTTACAAATTTGTATACATTATCTTTATGGTGAATATTCCCAATAGTCCCAACACAGTCCTTGACCTTCTCACATGATTTTATGCAATCCAATATTTATAGTAGGCAATATCTATCCTTGTGTGATTGCTGCCAGCTGGAATTCAGTTTCAATTAGTTTTCTTTTCAAGTGGGCGAAAAAGTAACCGGCTAGACTAACCAGCAATAAATGATATCTTTGATTGTCATAAAAATGAAAGGAAATCGTTAATGGTTTTGCAAATCTTTGCATGATCCCTTGGGCAACTTGGCTACTTCTGCGATATTTACTTGTTGCATATTTAATTTCATATTTAAGGTCATAGACTTAAAAGGATTGAGTTGATGGAATTGCACAATACATGACCAATTTGTCTGTTTTATTTTAGAGAGTCATTATCTGCAGATAATGATTTATTTCCAAATCTAATCTGATGGTAATTGGTAGTAAGTCATTCTGAGAAGTTTAATTGATCATCGAACACTCTGATTCTTTTGAACTCTGTTGATTGAGCTTCACATGTCTGAAGCATTTGCCCGGCCAGCATTCATAGCTTTCAGTTAGAAGCATGGAGCACTCTTTGTTTCACTATATCCATGCTTTAAACATTTGCCCATGAATCTTTAAAAAAAAAAAAAAAGTTATCAAGTAGTGAAAACAGTGTTGACTTAAAACAATTAAAGATGGTGAAATTTCTTTGATCCAATACATTGTAGGCTTTTTTTAAACATTTTTTTTTTCTTCAGAAAATTTCTTTGAGAATTTAACATTGATGAAAGCTATCAAATAGTTTCTTACCACTTGCTTAATTTTGATTTTAGTAACATGCACAATCAGGTGAATTAATGAAAATATGTGAATTTGTCTTCTATTTGTTAGCATCAATTCGAATTTGATTATTTTTTTTATTGCAATCTTTTAAAGGAAATATTAGATTTTGGTCCTTGGTTCTTTTTTGACAATGGTATTTTTGTTGTTGTTGATTATCGTGAGTATCAGAGTCAAATGTAACAAAATAATGTGATCTTTTTGTACATCTCACTTTTATAATTTCATGAAGGTGAGCTTAGTAGTGTATGTAGTCCATTCTTGATTTTGATCATGCTTTTCTAAGGGACTGTTCTATTTTACCAGTGCTATCCTTTTTTATTGAAACACAAATCTGGTGTAATCAGTATGTATCAATTTTACCCAGTGTCTCACAATATTCTTATTAACCTATTATTGAGAAAATGAAAGGAGAACTAGAGACGTACCATGTAATTCCTATTTTAAGGACTCTCTGTCATGCATTTATTGCATATCATATGTTTGGAGCCAGAAGGGTGTTTACTCTGTACCAGTGATGTGACTAACACCCTTCTGGCTCCAAACAGACAATATATTTGGATATGATTTTTGTTTGGTTTGCACTCTCTGGTGGTGGAAGATCAATAGAAAGAACTCCAAAATTGAATGCCTTTTTGCCACAGTACAATCGATGTAACGCTTGATGTATCTCAGAACAGATTAACCGATAGGTTATCTTTTAATCACTGTAATAATAATTTGCTTTCCATGTTGATTGCTGAACCCCAAATATCCTGGTTCACACTTTGTCGTGCGGCTGGCAGAAAGGTGTAAGCATGTTGTGCCATTCTGCGAAATACAGACTCGCACCATTGCATTAAGTAGAAAGTCTTTAGCATTGAAATACCCATAACATCAAAATTATGTGCTTATTTTATATAAAACCACTGACATTGGGTAGTTACCATGATCCATTTTCACTTTTTATTAGTTGATGAAGAGAGAAATCGCTGTGTCATGTTTAAAAAATAGTATAAGGTACTTAAAGCAATCAAAATCTTAGAAGCATGTTACCATAAATTTCCTTCATGGCATGCGTGTATGCTAACGCTAACGCCCTTCTGCCAGTGACACAAAGTATGTGAAGTCCACAATACTACTTTGTTCTTAGTCTAGACTGGAGTTATTAATTGCTCAATACTGTCCTGCTGATATTAACTAGTCCACTCCCAGGATGAGGAATTACGTAATATTTTAGCTTAGATCCTTTGCTTGATTCTATCTCATGCTTCCCTATTACATTAAGTAAAGTTCTTTTGCAAGTAAAATGTCATATGAAGAATGTAATCAAGCCCAGAACATGTGAATAAATTTTAGCCAAATTGGAAGATCCAATATGAACAAACCAATCGATTTTGGAAGGAATGTTTTTGTCTGATCTATGTCTATTTATGTGATGGTAACTGCTGTGTTTGTTGGTTTAGACTAAAATGGCAGCGAGTTGTGAAAACTTTGTTTGTGCAGAGCGCAATATCGCCACAATCAAAGTGAATACTGAAATATCATAGAGGTTGTACTGTAGTAACACTTTGTAAATGAAATATCACAATTTTCTTTTCACCAAATTTATTTTCCCTAATTCTTTGAATATATCATGAAAGGATAAAAAGTTTATAAGGGACTTATGATCTGATACTTAGTACATGTGACTACAGGATATGTTATGAGGATTTATGCATTACAGACTTCAATATTCCCTAGGACATAGCCGGTGTCCGAACATCAAAATTTCTAGCATAAAGTAAGCATGTCCAGGTTAGACTCGTGCAAAGCTCTGCTGGGGAATTTACCCGATGTAGAGATCAAGAAACTACAGCGTGTGCAGAACATCGCTGCAAGGATTGTAGTAAAGGCTCGTTGGCACGAACACATCACACCTCTTCTTAGCCGTCTCCATTGGTTACCGATACACCTTAGAATCCAGTTCAAAATTCTTCTCCTAGTATTCAAAGTCTTGCATGGTAACACTCCCTCCTATGTATCACATCTCATTAAAGAATATGTCCCCAGCAGAAACCTTTGTTCCACTCTCTTGAACTTCCTCCAAACACCTAGGGTGAACAGCAAATTCTACTGGGAACGTGCTTTCAGCACCTTAGCACCTACACTGTGGAATTCTCTTCTTCCCCAACTCCGTGATGCATCCTCCGTCAATAGTTTCAAGAACTCTCGTAAAGACATACCTTTTCTCTTAATGTTATAAGTTATATCAATGCGTGTATCATGTGTATGTTTATGTTATCCCCTATTTCACTTTTATATTGTATCATTTTAACTATTTCACTCGGTTATAATGTAGTGCTAGGTAATGCAATGTAATGTACTGTACTGTAATCTAATGCAATGGAACTTAATGTTGTGTAAAGTAATTTAATGTCATGTATTTATGCCCATTACGTGTATAGTTAGTTTTCATAATTTGTAAAGCGCATAGAGATGACTGAATATGGTGCGCTATATAAGCTTTTTATTATTATTGTTATTGTTATGTCCTCACCAATCCCATATCGATGGTTATGGAATGACACAGCTTTTGTTCTATACATTAGCTTGACATGGATTCATGTTTGGTCAGGGGCGGTGCTACAGGGGGGGGCAGAGGGGGCGACCGCCCCCCCCCCCTATGATTTTTCAAGTAGTGAAAAAAGAAAAAAAAAAGAAGAAAAAAGAAGAAAAGGAGGAAGAAAAGGGGAGAAAAGGGAAGAAAGAAGAAAGAGGAGTATTAAAAAGAGAGGTCTTAAACATATAACTTTATATTACCCCTGTTATTTAATGGAGGAAAAATATGACGTCATCTTTAGGTCGTCTTGCCTCTCCTATCAAAATACCCTGACGCTGCCCCTGTGTTTGGTGTCTGGCTTTCATTAATAGTTACTCTCTTTAAAGTTTCAATTCCTATTCTTGAATACAAGTAATCAGGTATCTGCAATAAGTCATAATGATTTTTGAATTTGTATGTATACTCAATGAAATACTATTCCACCCACATAGTCATCAAGAGCAAGTATACAGTTTTTGACATCCTGATGAAAGTTATTGTTTTTGTTTTTTGTTTGTTTTTTGTTTTTGTTTTGTTTTATTGTTTTTTCATGCAAAATCATTATTAACACAGAGATATGAGAGGACAATCATCTCAAAAAATGTACAAAATATTGCCCTTATTCTCTTATTTGTACTCAAGGCTCCAAAATGTAGTCATGTTGCAAAACACACCAATTGGTACATGTAAATGCTGTTTGTAAATTTATTTGATGTTTTCCGACATTATTGTAGAGACTATAAGAACTTGGACGCGTGCATCCATTGCAACTATAATATTGTTGTATTATCATCACACAAAATATTTGTGACGTTGTCGGATTCCATTCAAAAGATAATCAGATTTAAGATTTAAATAAAATAATTTTGATAAAAGATCAGAAAATGGCACCTAGATGACATCATAATATAGAAATATCTTTTGCATAAGGCTGTTTCAGATCATTGGTATAACTAGGTGGACAAATTGACCAAATTTTAGAATTATGTTTTTTAGGTGGGCTGTACTTCAAGTACAGACCACCTTCTGTTTTTCTACGAAATTTTCTTTATTTATTATTTATTATTTATTTTTATTTCTTCCCACTTTTTTTGTGTCCGTTATATCTCCAAAACGGCTTATTCAAATGTATTCAAATTTGGTACGATGGTATATATTGTTATTGTCTCAGCACAGAAATTTTTTTCAACATAGTCAATGCATCGTGACGTCATCTAGGCGCCATTTTGTAAAATTCTGACATATGCTATATCTCTGCAATACAAAGTCATAACATGGCAATATTTGGCATGATGCAAGTTAATTAAAAATGAAATTAATTGAACATAGGGTGCGTGCGCGTACGCGCGCGTCGGTGAAGGTGCGCGCGCGCAAAGTCTGAAAATGCTCAAAATGGTCTATAATTAATTTTGGGCATATTACAGGCCATTTTAAACATTTCAAAATTTTCCGCGCGTGCGCGCATGCGCGCGCGTCAATGGCCTTATGTTCCATATACGCACAATATCTCCAAAACGGCTTATTCAAATGTATTCAAATTTGGTACGATGGTATATATGGTTATTGTCTCAATACAGAAATTTTTTCAACATAGTCAATGCATCGTGACGTCATCTAGGCGCCATTTTGTAAAATTCTGACATATGCTATATCTCTGCAATACAAAGTCATAACATGGCAATATTTGGCATGATGCAAGTTAATTAAAAATGAAATTAATTGAACATAGGGTGCGTGCGCGTACGCGCGCGTCGGTGAAGGTGCGCGCGCGCAAAGTCTGAAAATGCTCAAAATGGTCTATAATTAATTTTGGGCATATTACAGGCCATTTTAAACATTTCAAAATTTTCCGCGCGTGCGCGCATGCGCGCGCGTCAATGGCCTTATGTTCCGTATACGCACAATATCTCCAAAACGGCTTATTCAAATGTATTCAAATTTGGTACGATGGTATATATGGTTATTGTCTCAATACAGAAATTTTTTCAACATAGTCAATGCATCGTGACGTCATCTAGGCGCCATTTTGTAAAATTCTGACATATGCTATATCTCTGCAATACAAAGTCATAACATAGCAATATTTGGCATGATGCAAGTTAATTAGAAGTGAAAATAATTGAACATAGGGTGCGTGCGCGTACGCGCGCGTCAGTAAAGTCGCGCGCGCGCAAAATCTGAAAATGCTCAAAATGGTCTATAATCAATTTTGGGCATGTTTAAGGCCATTTTAAACATTTCAAAATTTCGGCGCGTGCGCACATGCGCGCGCGTCAGTGGCCTTAAGTTCCGTATACAGCATGAAAATGACTTATCTTGGACTGTTTTAGCATTTTAATTGATCCTACATGATTTCTAGAATATTTTCTTAAACGCGTGCGTACGCGTACGTACGCGCATACGCGCACAAACGGTAAAAATGCCTTAGATTGACTGGAATAGACTGCATGTGTTACAGGGCATTGTTGAACATTTGCAATTGGTGCGTGCATTATAACTCCTAGTACGCGCACACGCGCATTACCCGCATGCGCGCAAACATGTACAAATGCTGTTATTGGTCTATAATTGATTCTAACGTTGATTGCTCGTCATTTTGACATTTTGATACACTGTACTGTACACGCGTCAAAGCATTTATGTAGGAACATGACTACTTCATACTTCAATATTATTACTCTATCGTATTTCAACTCTTCCACAGCCCCCCTGTATAGTTGTACTTGTTCAACTCTAGTTCACTTTGAAATGGTGACAGAAATGTTGCCTAGGATTCAAATTACAAGAAAATAAAGTAGTGGCTGAGCTTAACTTATTTAATTTAATTGGTAGAGGGCAGCAAACAGAAAAAGTGGATTTCCAAAGTGAATTATCAGTTTCAAGTGTTAATCCTGAGGTCAGAGTAAGAGTAAGTTTTTCACTTATTCCTTTCATTTTCTAATGCTTTCTATATATACTTCAAAATAATGAGAGAAAGAAAAGAAGGTAAATATTATTTTCTTCCGTTTTTACACTTCTTTTCTTGAAAAATTTACAATTCTAAGAAAGTGACACCTAAGTTTTCATTTTTTTTTCATAGTTAAACATGGATGGAGGGACTTGAAGAAGTTGAATGCTTATATAGTAACATATATAACATATATAACATAGTACAGCCATCAAGAAATTTAATGAATTTTAATATTTTTTTCCTAATTCAATAAAATAACAAAACCCAGAAAATATTATACGGTAAAGTGTACGTAAATTCAGTAATTATTTTGGTTTCAGCGATGAACAATTTTTTTCTTTAGTGGATGATCAAAGTTTATAAAAAAGACAAAGGTAAAGGAATAATTGCCAATTTATGACAATAATCCTAAAGGAAATATTTCTTAAGATAATAACCCTAAGCTCTTTTTCCCTCTCAAGTGAATGTCTTTATTCAGAGTTTCAGATGAAGCGATGAATATGTTCATCAACAGGAGGATATGCACACACACAAAACATCTCGACTCCTGGATATAAGTTGTTTTCGTTCCGGAAAGAGGGACAAAATGGGAATTTTTTTCCCCCTCTAATCCTCTTTGGTATATATTTACGGTTCGGCAAGGACCTGCCTGAATAATTTGCAATCAAAAACGATCTGCAAACAGTAGAATGGGGGTTCAAGTATGGTATTTCAGGACTACTGAGTGCAAAATGAGAGCGTGATTTTAACCGCGAAGCTAGGACTTAATTTCAGGGGGCGGTTGTGTGCACACGAAGCAGTGTGACCAGCGTTTAAAATTCTGCTAAATCCCCCCCCCCCCAATAAAGAATAAAAAAAATCTGCCCCCAAAAGAGGTTTTTTGGCATTTTTGGGGTGTATTTAAAAAAAAAAAAAAAAAAAAAAAAAAAAGACTGAGGTTATCAGCATTTTGGGGGTTTATCTTTACTCCAAAATTCTCTGACAAGGAAAAAAAAAAGTTATCAGCATTTTTTGGGCGTATTTTTACTCAAAATTTCTCTGACAAGCAAAACAAAAACACAAAAAAACACCAGAATTATGCTAAAATTCTGCTAAATTTTGTAAAATTATGTTAAGCATAATGCTAGATGCTAAAGCGGTCAAAATTCTGCCAAAAAGCAGAATTCTGCTAATTCTGGCAACTTTGACGCGAAGCTTGCGAAATGCTGATGAGCACGTGAAGCCTGCTCCGCAGGGGGATGGTTGCAGGGAGGGGCGAGTTCCCCCCCCCCCCCACCCGTGCGAAGCGCGAAAGCTTTGACTGTTTAGCAAATTTTGAGAGAAAGATAATGGCTCGTACCTTTTTTAGGTGGAAAGTTAGTTCGACGCCCTGACTGCTTTTCAATTATTTGGACACAATACTGCGCTGTACATGTAACAGGGGTTGGCGCAGGGAGGGGGGGGGGGGTTCCCCTATCCCTCGCGAAACGCGAAAGCTTTGACGTTTCAGCAAATGTTTAGAGAAATGTAACGGCTCGTAGCACCTTATAGGCTTTTTTCTCTCTCTTCTTTTTCTCTCTCGCTTAAAAAAGAAAATTAGTTGGCTTTTTTTTTTGGTGGGGGGGGGGGGGGGGGGGGGAGTCCGCCCCACCGGCCCCTGGCTACTTGTCTGCATGATTTTATATCCTTTTGTATCGAAATCACAAATCATTAAGTTGTGTCAAGTGTCGTCAAACTTTCATGTGAGTCTTAAAGGGGAAGTCAACCCTGATTACAAGTTGGTTTTAGAAGAAGCAAAAAATTAAAGAAACCGATCAATGAAGGTTTGAGCAAAATACGATAAGAAATAAGAAAGTTATGAATTTTTGAAGTTGTAATCAATCAAACACAAATTGGTAACTCCGTGACATGCCCTGTACCCAAAATAGCTTAGCAGCTTAGATATAATCATTTCTCATACGTTTTTACACAAAACATGTATGAAGCAAATCTATACCTTCATCAAAAAGTAAGAAAATGAATATTTATGACATTTTTTTGTACTGAGCAAGATACATCACGGAGTAGCCAATTTGTGTTTGATTGATTACAACTTCAAAATTAACTTTAAAAAAAAAAATTATTATCGGATTTTGCTCAAACTTTCACTAATCTGTTTCTCTTATTTTTCTTCTTTTATTCAAATCAACTTAATACAAGGGTGGACTTTCCATTTAAGCTCTTTTTGTATCCAATATTTAGCTTGACAACTTGAACAACAAAATATAGGATATTGTTAAAGAATGTCTTTTCTTGCATTAGAATGAGGTACGCAGATGAAACTTTCGAAAAATGCAACTGGGGCTACCTTATCACAAAATAAATTAAATGATTATTATTCAAATATAGAAGGTTGAGACACATCTTGAATCGGTCACTGGCAAACTATATCGCATAAAATACGATTCATAATGTTTACAAATTGAATATGGCCATAATGCAACTCTTTAAAAACGAAAGCAAATCTACTTTGAAGGGTTTAATCGCTTCAAAACCAAATGACGAAATGTAGAAAAGAGGTGATAAACGTTTAAATCGCATATCCACACCCATCAATATGTTGGAAAAAATGTGGAACTGTCATCCTCTTCGTCAATTTTTTCGCGCTTTAAGCCATATCTCTCATGAAGCTGAAATTCTTTGTAGCATCTTCACTTTTAAGCTTCACCCGTACCTAAATCGATATCGGGACGGATTTCGGATGCATATACCTCTATACCAACTTTCAATTTCATCTGTCTTTAGCTCCATTTTCTTAATTCTCTTCCAAATAGCTGCATCATTAAGTTACATACATTGTCTTTTGTATGCTTTTATGCGCTTAACTAAAACATAAATAGAGCATCCCGATGTGTCGAGAAAATTGCATTGGCAATTAGAGGGGAATATTAATTTCCATTTCGTGAAAAGTTAGCAGTAATTATTAAGCTATTTGTCAAAGGGTAGCAGCATTACTGATGCTTTTTATTTTCTATATTAGAAGTTATTTTGTTGTTAGGGCTACATGCAGTGGCGTAGCCAGGATATTGTAAAAAAAAAAAAAGGGGGGGGGGCACACAAATGCAGGGCTGTCAACTTTGGGGAACTGCTTGGAGGGATTGGTATTTTTTTCTTCTCGCCAGCCCTCCAAAAGTCGCTCAGTGGGGGGGGGGGGGGGGGGGAATCAGATTTTATGGTGTCCACTTTTCCTGCACAATTCTCTGAAAAGCAACAACAACAAAAAAGGTATCAGTTCTGAAAGGGGGGGGGCACATTTTTTTTTGGTCAGAAGTTGTCGGGGGGGGGGGCAGATTGCCTGGCTACGCTAAAGGCTACTAGTCCTACCTCCCTGCCGCCCCATACGGGGCAAAATTACATCAAAACTTTGGACCCCTTTATGCAGACGGAAAATAGAACAACAACGACCCCAATAAATACTGCCAACAAACAAACAAACAAACAAACAAGAAAACGTTGAACGCTGAGATATATACTAGACTTTGTTACATGAAGTAAAGAGAAAAGAATAGAATAGACATAATGAACTCCCTATATTTAGGGTTAAAGTTGCCCCTCTCGATTTTGGGTAAAAATCACTGTCAAATGCTACATAATTAGAAGACATTTTGTACTTCTAATTTTCTACAAGGAGAAGCGATTAGGCAATTCCAAGCAAAACAGGACATGAACCCCCAAATTTCAAATCTGTATGATCATATCAAATCAAGTATCAAATTAATCATAAATATTTTTTAAATTTTCATAATCTGATAAAATTTAGATATTTTCACACTTATGAATACTGAAAATTTGCATAAATGATTAACATAATCTTTAAATCAATAATTGATACCAATTATGATAAACTGTAGAAGAAGAGTAAAGGTCATTCTAATATGACTTGTTTGCTGAAATACACTTGATACACGAAGTTTAGGTAACATAGTAACCAAGAATAGCATTCGTTTCTGTTCTGCATAATTTCTCATACTTCAGTAACCTTGAAAACTATATTACTCCAAAAAGTTGTCATTCTGTAACGCCCAAAACACATAATTTCATAATAACATAATAACACAATCATTTTGTTATGAAAGTTGATAGGTAAATCAAGTTACCAAATACCTACAAAATATGTGTGGTTTTGGTTTGAAGAAATATTTCACATATGAACTATGATATGATTAATTATGTCATTCCATAACAAAATAATGTTACGGAATGACATTAAATTCAGTTTTGTATCAATTAAACCCTGAACCTAAACATTAATTCAGCTTAATATAACAGACAATTATCAACTAAAGTAGAGATGATGAGATCATGTTCTAGTATGAAAATGATATAAAACTGAATAGTTGGAATATTTGGGGTTTTGTCTACAAAATAAATGAAAAATTGTGTTTTCTTCTTCCATTTGCTAATGAGATGTATTTCTTTCTTCTATAGGTTTGATTGTCCTTTATTTAAGAAGTAAATACTGATCAAGATGATATCAAATCATATGATGACATTTATGAATAATGAAAAAACAACAGAATACATAAGAAATCCATAAAACAATGACATGCAATATAAAATGTAATGTAATGAAAAATATATTTGAATGTCTTTTAAAATTACAAGAAGCATTTTACACAAATGAATACTCTTCATATGAATTTATGAAAAGAATTTGCATAGATTATAGTAGATTAATAGAGATATTTTATAAACAGATATCTTTGGTCATAAAAATTATCAAATTGTTTGCTCAATCTGCGTTTCAAACTATGTTTTACTACTTATTTACATAATATGAATTTTCATACACTATTTTCCATTGACTTTCAGAAGTCACTCCGTAACGATCATTCCGTAACGTTACTTCATTTCATATTTTGCATCATGTTTCAAATATTTTCAAACAGATTTCCAGGAATATCGTTTCATATGAAATCTAACATACTACAGAATGCCACAGTAATCTTGAAAACCGGATGCATATTCAAAGTTCACAGAGTTTGAGCAATGTTTATTCCAGTTGAACAGTCATGTCCTTTTTGTGTCATTCCGTAACGAAGCAACATAACAGTATTTCATAAATTTGATGAATGGCTGACCTGAAACAGTTGTGAAAGTACCGCGAAATTTTGTTTTATGTATTGCACTATCAATTTGAAAATATTCATTATGATTTTCATAATTTTCTTCTTTCAAACTAGCAAATATTTTGTGAATGTCATTCCGTAACGCTTGGAATTGCCCAGGTCCATGTTCAATTACTGTCTGGAATCTGTCAATATTATTTCAACTTGGAAAATATGCAAAAGTTGATTTTGTATTAAATGTTAATTGAAACAGGGGAAATAAAAACCGGTAAAGACATAATTTTGGAATGACTGTGTGATGTCAATATAACCTTCACATTATTGCCTATATTAGAAAGGCTTTCTAATATAGGCAATAACATACATTTGCCAGAAGGGGGTAATATCGAATACATGTGCAGTCATACGCCCCTAATCTTATGATTCGTGGCATTTTAGCTGATAATGTAATGTAAAAACCAACAACCTTGTAGTTTTCTGACTCTGCAAACTTGTTTCCAACCCCAATGATAACATTAATATTTAAACTAGAAAGCCTCCAGCATGAGTTGGTGAGACGATATAGATTTATTTGTCTGGGAATTATTCAGTATATGTTCACAATGAAAAAGGTGCTAATGTCTCTCGTGATCATGGGGACTTCTGTGGAGAGTAAATTTGAGAATTGAGAGCGTGTTGGTAGCACGCAGACAATTGATTTGTGTGGCTTAGTGACAGACTGAAGGCTTGTGTGAACACGCAGAGTGCATGCTGTTATGTTCACTTCAACTTTCCACACTGCGATTCATCAAGTACAATTGTCTTTCATGGAACCCGTGGCTAAATATACATGTACATGTATTTTGCTAGAACTGTGAACGGAATGAACTTCCACGACGCTCCATGTAATACTAACATGGGGTTAATGATTGGTTTCATTTAATGTCATCAATTTGTTTAGTTTTTGCATTCAAACTTCATGAGAATTTCATTTAATAAACGAAATTTATGACACATCAACAAACAACACCCCCCCCCCCCCCCCTCAAAGAAAAAAGTTTGGGTTTTTTTATAGACAGAATCATGAAAAGATATACTAACACTAGTATCGGTAATCAAAAGAATAAAAGTATTTATTTTAGTATTATTGATTACAACTATGCAGGGCTGTCTGGATATTTTATGTCACCGTCTGGAGAGGAATCTGCCCCAGTTTATCAATGCCTGCATACGCCAATGGGCCTGCCGGGAATAGGCTCTTGTGGTACACCACTTCTCGGTCAGTAACATTTAGGCAGTGTAAATAAATAGCTTTGTAATGCCAGAATATGTATGTATGCAAAAAGTGGTGATTGTCATCCATATTTCACAATCTGCACCGCTTTATTTTTTAGGGGGGGGGGGGGGGGAGACATTTCCATATCTCTGCTACATCTGTATGCACTGGTTAAATATAATGTTCCCACTCCCGGATTTCTACAGAAGAAAGAAAAAGTTCACTCACAGCTACAGAGTGCTGTGTCCAAACTCCAAACTGAGATTAATATATCGGGGCTGGCATTTGCTGTTGGACAGGGGCGGCGCTACAGGGGGGGGGGGGGGCAGAGGGGGCGACCGCCCCCCCCCCCATGATTTTTCAAGTAGTGAAAAAAGAAAAAAAAAGAAGAAAAAAGAAGAAAAGGAGGAAGAAAAGGGAAGAAAAGGGAAGAAAAGGGAAGAAAGAAGAAAGAGGAGTATTAAAAAGAGAGGTCTTAAACATATAACTCTATTAGGCTGGATTACCCCTGTCATTTAATGGAGAAAAAATATGACGTCATCTTTAGGTCGTCTTGCCCCTCCTATCAAAATACCCTGGCACCGCCCCTGCTGTTGGACGACATTAAAATTTTACGAGATTGACACCACTTCAGTTTTTTTACAATGATGCTAACAATAAGAGGTGGTTACGATGAGGTGAAACGACATTTGCTCCTGCAACATTTGCTCCGCCGCCCATATCTCGAAAGGTCAAAGGCTAAGGTCAAGGTCATGATTTGTTTGTTTGTTTGTTTTTTTTTGTTCAGGACAAAGCGAAGTTTAGGATTAGGGTTAGGATTGGGTTTAGGTTTAGGATTAACATGGCAAAGTTAGACCGGAGAAATTGTCACAGGAGCAAATGTCATGGAACCTACGATGATGGTGGTGCCCCTCCCCTAATCGTTCTTGTGCAGTGTAGAACCAAAGGTGGCAAAGTAAAGTTAGATTTTAATACCAAATGCCAATGTTTGAATACATGTGATAAAGAGTCATCATATTTCCATCATATCTGCGACCTAAAAAATGCGCAACGGTACGAGCCCGCCTCTGCAAATCTACCCTCAATTTATATACCTTCAGCACGCTACATCACGACGTAAGTGCATTTCCTTTCCTTCGTCGAGTGTTATTGATTTGTTTGGAGTACACGTTCTGCGATAGTTCTCCATTGCCTCTTTTAGAATACGCTCAAGATACGACAGGGGACGCAGAGACAAATCACACTTGATGGTGTATTCGTTCAAAGGAGAGTAAGGCATGCGTATAGCATCATACCCTTTCAAGAATATATATATATATATATATATATATATATATATATATATATATATATATATATATATATATATATATAGTGAAATAAATTTTCACTATGAGACGGTCGCAGCTTTTATTATCCTCCTTTATTTGTCAAGCTTTCGATCTGTGATCGTCATCAGGACTGTATAAATACACAAAATGATGGCTAACAGTTACATCGGAATAATTTATACATTTCAATTTCTTACAATTGATAAGTACTTATCTTTCTAATAATGTTATTATAACAATAATTATTATCCTTATCATTATTATTATCATCATTATTATTATCATTATTATCATTATTATTATTATTATTATTACAATTTTTATTATTATTATTATCATTATTATTATTATTGATATCGTTATTCTTTTATTATTATTATCATTATTTTCATTATTATTATTTTTATTATCATTATTAGGAGTAGTAGTAGTAGTAATAGTGGTATTATATTGTTCTTATTGTTCTTATTAACATTATTAAAATTATCGAGGAACATTTCTCACAATATATAAATATAGAGAGAGAGAGAGAGAGAGAGAGAGAGTGCGTCCCAGAAAAAAACGAAACCGAGATTTCTCGATGTTTAATCATATCTTAATCACAATTATGATCAATAAATGACACATATTTGTAAAGCTTGGATCCTCTTCTTTCATTTGATGCCACTCATATGATACCTATGTTGGTGTAAATTGATGGTTGCATTTCCATGATTTATTAAATGTTCCCAGATCGTCCCTATTCTGTTACCAGAAATACGTTGCTCAGTTGTTATCTGCATGGTCAAGTAGGTTTAATGATAAAAACGTACCTCATTATCAATCAGCTTTTATCATTTTGTACTCACCACTCCATTTTGTTGACGATCAGCCATGCATGAAGTCTTTTGTCTTGTTTGTTTATTGCTAGGACAGGCAGCCAGTGCAAACGGATTCGTTTAATAAATCATGTAAATGCAAGCATCACTTTACACAAACAAAACTTTGTCATCCCTGGCTCATTTTTCCCGATTGAGGTGTCATATGAAAGGACAGAAAATGAACTTTCTAGAAATGTGATTATATCTTTGAAATTCAGATATCGTCGGCCAAACGACTTTTGGTAGCCCTGCTTCATATTGTCTTTAATCACTTATGCGTGCAGTATGTATCAAATGAAAAGCATCAAATGAAAGAAGAGGATCCAAGCTTTACAAATATGTGTCATTTATTTATCATAATTGTGATTAAGATATGATTAAACATCGATAAATCTTGGTTTCGTTTTTTGGGGGACGCACTGTATATATATATATATATATATATATATATATAATTGTGAGAAATGAAAATGAGAGAATAATGGTTGCGTAGCTTAAATCAAAGTTCCCCAGAGCTGTCCTCCCTTTTTGAATTTTTGCAAAGGTTGAAAAAATGTCTCCGCCGGGAATCGAACCCGGGTCGTTGGCTTAGAACGCCAATGCCTTAACCACTAGACCACGGAGACGGGTCAGTGATTTCGGCGACACCAGATTCAAATGATCGATAGATTGACAAATCTTCAACCTTATTAATTAATTCCTTTGTCGGGGGCAGGTGAGTTTTGAACAAAGATAAGCCGCATGCCTCAGCTGGATCCAAGCGAATGCTTTGAGATACATGTATACATTAGAATAATAATCATCATTGCAAAAATTCAAAAAGGGAGGACAGCTCTGGGGAACTTTGATTTAAGCTACGCAACCATTATTCTCTCATTTTCATTTCTCACAATTATAATTATTTCCACGAGAGTTGCCAAAGCTGTTGTATATGTTATTTCCTTACAATTGTTTATAATGATTATTATTCTAATGTATACATGTATCTCAAAGCATTCGCTTGGATCCAGCTGAGGCATGCGGCTTATCTTTGTTCAAAACTCACCTGCCCCCGACAAAGGAATTAATTAATAAGGTTGAAGATTTGTCAATCTATCGGTCATTTGAATCTGGTGTCGCCGAAATCACTGACCCGTCTCCGTGGTCTAGTGGTTAAGGCATTGGCGTTCTAAGCCAACGACCCGGGTTCGATTCCCGGCGGAGACATTTTTTTAACCTTTGCAAAAATTCAAAAAGGGAGGACAGCTCTGGGGAACTTTGATTTAAGCTACGCAACCATTATTCTCTCATTTTCATTTCTCACAATTATAATTATTTCCACGAGAGTTGCCAAAGCTGTTGTATATGTTATTTCCTTACAATTATATATATATATATATATATATATATATATATATATATATATATATATATATATATATATATATACACACACATATATATCGTCGTTTTCAAGTGGAGATTTACAGCATGGGACTAGCTATTGAGTGCGTGCCGGTGTTATGGGGGGGGGGGGGGCACCCGTCTTACTAGATAAAAGAAATGCGAGAGAACAAGGTCCCCGAGTGAGAGGATGGTGCTTGAGGGGCCATATCATCGTTTTTTCACGTTGTCTTCCCCTCTTCTTTTTTGTCATTATGTTTTACACTTCCCCCTCTGTTGGCCATTCTATGGGGGGAGGGGGTGCTCCCCTTGGCCCGTAACTTCGCCATTATGACGTATATCAGCAGAATTCATCTTGAAAACGTGTCGTGCCAAATTTGTGCTTGGGAATGTGTATATTTTTTTTACCGTCTTTTGACAAACTCAATGATGCTAAATATAGAATAAACTATACATTATCATCATCGATTGCTTTGCAAACTAATTTGATTTCCAGTCATTGTCGCACCCACGGTCTTTATGTAAAATGCATTTATGCCAAAGTACTCTTACAGTTTCTCATGCCATCGTGCAGTCGGAACTAATGATGATTAATATAAATATCATGATAAGGCATTGCTAGCCGTTTCTAATGTTCTTTTGGAAATATTACAAAAGGTTGTTACCTGCTGTCATAATCATTGCTATCACTAGATACAACAGTAATGATCGATGTTCGTATATTTTGTAAATTATCTGTCATTAAGAAGAACACATAACTCTTTCTGTCATGAAACATTTATTTGCTTAATTGAGAATTCTGCAAACTTTTATTCCTGGGCATTGTAGGGAGAAGTATTGATGTCACAATCTTGAAAATGTCAGTTAAGCTAAAAGGTTTTCCTGACATGTTAAATAAAAATTTCCCCTTTGCAAGCTTGTGAAATAAAAACACTTTTACGTGCAGGCTTCAGATTCAAAAGAGTCAAATTCATTCCCCCGCTGGCAATGTCACGATTACTACCTGATAGATATATATTCACGATAGCAGAAAGGTGGCTCCAGGATTTCAAGTGTGGATGAAACCTAGGGCAAGGACGAATGTTTGGGTATAAAATAATTTCCATCGATCCAGAATTGAGTCATTTTCTCATACATTATTCAAGAAGCGAGAAACGGGAGAGAGAGAGAGAGAGAGAGAGAGAGAGAGAGAGAGAGAGAGAGATAGAGAGAGAGAGAGAGAAAGGGGGAATAGGGAGAGCGATGATTAGGAGGCAAGATAGAGAGAAAAAAGAGAAAACCAGATACAAAGACAGAGACAGAGACAAAAACAGACAGAGAAAGAGAGAGATAGAGAGAGAGAGAGAGAGAGAGAGAGAGAGAGAGAGAGAGAAAGAGAGAGCAAGGGGGGGGGTACTGAATTAAACAGAATTAAACAGAATGGTTACTATACAAAAAAGGTTAATGAGAATCATTTGCAATAAAAGCTATCGTTCTCACACAAACTTCTCTTTTATAACAAGGTCCTTAAAATTGATGAATTGTATTTGTACAATCTCGGTTGTCTTATTACCAATTGAAAAAAAAAATCAGTTACCAGAAAATTTATTGCAAATATTTAAAAAAAAACAATGAAGTACACAAATACGTTACATCTACCACTGACCAATGATCTACCAAGTTTTGTGCAAACACAAAACTTGCGTTTGAACGCAACTCAGGACAATCAAACGCAACTTTATTTCCAGCCAATCAGAAGTGCGCATTAAGGACTTGCGTTTGATTTTTAGGAGTTGCGATTAAACGCAAATTTTGTGCAACGGGCCCCAGGACAGTTACTGCATCAAAAGACTTTTATATTATAATACCGGACCACATCTATAGAACTCCTTAAATAATACGATTAAATCAGCTGCCACAATTTTTTCATTTAAACGTAGACTTAAAAAATTCCTGCTGAATAGATATAATGGTTTAATGGCAAAAACAATAGGGAAAATACCAAAAATTGAGCTAGAATGAAAACAACATCATTGCAGAAGGCATTAAAATGTGTAACGTCCCCATCCTTCATCTTCCACTCTCTCTGTTTCTCTCTCTCTATCTCTCTTTCTTCTCTCCTACTGAAGTCATCACTTGTTATTATTTCCCATTCAGCAAACTAGATTTGTACACATACCAGTGTCACAACTTTTCTGTTTTGTGGTGTAATGGGGGGGGGGGGGGGGGGGTGATAATGTAAAGTATATACATTTATAATCATTTCCATTTACTCTGAGAATTTGTAAGCATTTTTTTTCTCACAAAGGGTTTATAAAATACAAGCTGTGCTTTTTTTTTTCTTTCCGTTCTTATTAAAAATAATCTAACATGACAACAATCAATATCATCAAGATATGATTAAAACATATAAAAATTAAAAAAAATTACGAAATCACATAAAAAGTAAGGGAGCAACATACATACATTGTTACGAAAGCTGTGCTTTTTAATAGACTCCTCCACTTTTGTTTCTTTACTATGCCTAATAATACCGAAATTATGATAGTAAAATTGTTTATTATATGTAATTACCGTACTTAATCCCTTCCCCATTTATGTAAACATTTCTTATCGTAATTTTGTTTGATATTATGTTATACCAATTTGTATATATGTAAAACACTGAAAGACATCTGTGGAAAATAAAAGAAACCTTGAAACCTGAAACCTTGAAAAAATGAAGGAAAAGAGAAACACAAGTTGTCAGATAATGCACAAATGTTTAAACCCCATTATCATTCAGTTGAGCAGTTTCCTGTTAAATTAGTCCAAGAGTAAAATAAACTGGGCTATATAAAGATGTACTGTAGTTTTGTCATCCCGAATGCTATCACTAAACCGTTCCAAAGATGTGCACGGTGGCCTGTCTTCCGTAGGCACTTTAATTCCAGTTTGCTGTTTAATTTTTAATTTATTAGCATGGTCAATAAAACCTAAAAACAATTTCCTGTACAAATGGAATTTGCGGCTTCAAACGTCGTTAGGGGGTCTAATATGATTATCGTCTAATCACGAAAACAAACAATGCAAGACGCCCAAAAGGTGCTCGCTCCATGTTCGCTGATGACGCACACATTATGTTATACAGGTGTGTATATTTTGGGGGAAATGACGGACGGGTGAAACTTGGCCGCGCCACGTATGGCGTCTGTGAAGATATCATATTTGAAAACTGGGAATAACGAAACAAAGATCAGTGATTCTTTACAGTAATTATGGTAAAACTAACAGGTAAACATACTGAAAAGATTTGTCCTATGGTCATGCTAGTGGAAGTTGTGAAAAGTTATATTCTAGACTATTGGGGGGGGGGGGGTATTGAAAAATGTAAAGATAAATGAGTACCGTTTTGGGTGTTACAGACTTTAACCCGAGTTAAGATAAACTGACATCACGTTGGAGCACAACAAATATCTTTTCTCTCTTTTGCAAAAAAAAAAAAAAAAAAAAAAAAAAAAAAAAAAAAAAAAATAAATAAATACAATGATAATAATAATATGAAACCCCCTAAAGCTATCTCATTTTTGAAGGAGTATATGGCCACCAAATTATTTTCCAGAATATTCAAAATCAAATGCTATTTTTTGCATCCCTTATATAGTTTATACGCAGTAGAAAAAAAAAAGGTATTTGACTAGACCTAGAAAGCAAGCTTTATATGGAATAGAGTAAAAAGTGTTCTTTTTATTTTTGTAATAATTCTGTATCTATGTAATAGAGTAAAAACAAGTTGTATGGACAACCTCTGTGAGAAGCTATCCATATAATACCGAAGGCATTCAGCAAACTAGATTGGGTAAACCTAGGTTTCAAGGAATTGTTTTTCATATATTTTCGCAAGAACACTCCAAGATTATATTTTGTTATTAAATTGGAGGCACGGCTTAAGGTTTTAAGCATAGTGGAGTAAGCCTTTAGGAGGCATGGTAGGTTTAGTTGCATGATAGATTAAATTGATGAGGTGGCCCTCCTAGCTTACCACGCCCCATAACCTACTGTACCTCTTCCCCTACCAAGCCCCTAAACCATCTTGTCTCCCACATCCACATAATTATAACCGATTGTACGGCAATCCTTAAAGGGGGTGTTGCATTCTGGGGTGTTGCACAGCAAATACCCGTTAACGCCATCTACGTCTTGTTTTGGACAACTGCACGTAAACGAATGGACCTCGGCTAACGGTAGTCAGCGACTTGATCTCTACATGGTCAGCGTTTGTGAAACAGACCGAAGTTACCCTTACTCTTCGGTTTCGCGTATGTTGCACGTACGTACGTGAGGAGGGTTTACTGCGGTAGTTGCTGATAAACCCGATTGGCCCCCTTTAACATTAACCATAACCTTAACTTCAACCCTGGACCTAAAAAAAACTACACCCAATCTCAATCCTAACACTAAAGCTAACCTTAACCCTAACCATAACCCTATATCTTTGTGGAAATAAAGCAGGACCATTATGTCGGAGCAACACCATTAACCACTTTAGGCACTGTGTCCTCTCCACAGACCTTATCCCCACCTATCCTCTATTACCGAAATACCGTGTCATCTTAACCCCCAAAGACTCTCAACTATCAGATCCCTTAAGCTTTATCTCATCACGGGGGCCGCGGAGCGTTTTTGAAAGGGGGAGGGGGCTGCTCTGATTTCACTCATTAATGACAATTTTCTAGCCCTTTTTCCGATATTTTTTTTAACATGTCTACTAAAAAAAAAGTGGGGGTGGGGGGGGGGGCTGCAGCTGCAGCCCCCAGCCCCCCCCCCCCCCCGGCTCCGCGGCCCATGATCATCATAATCTTGTCCACTCAATCCACCAAGCACACTTAACCAACTATGCCCGTAAACACTACAGATCTAAAACCACTATGTAAAATCCGCTAAAAGCTATAGGATCCCCAATGCGGGTATGGAAAATGGAATAATCCCATTTATGTATGTGTGAAATTGAAGAAGGTTGAATGGCAGTGGGCTTGCAAAGTAGTCAGGACATTTTTATGTTGAACTTTGTCGATAATCTAAAGAAACCACCCCCTGTTTTTTCAGATTTTCTGTGATAATTTGTTTATAATCACTGAGATTTAGTTTGTCGCGTTTTAAAGTGCGATTCTGAGAGAATTTCGGGTTTTGAGTTATGAATCAATAAAGAAAAGAGTAGTGTTCTTCAATACCAAATAATATACACTCTATTTGAAAAATCAAGATTCTTTTCAGACGTGTTTGAATGTTTGACATTTTGAATAACATATCTGAGTGAATGATTCCAAAATCTGCAGTGACAATGGCATAAGACAAGCTCCTCTAACTTATTATCTTCAATCTTTTGAAGCGTCAGAAAGTTTATAGTAAATCACATTTTCAGGATTTTATATATAATCATGTTTCCTCCTTATTTTTTCATATAAACAAAATAAAACATTCCATCTAAGAAGCTGGAAGTCATACTTCCAACAACCGTTATAATAACTTTTTGAATATTGTTTATTGTAGGGTTGACACAATTCGATGACATTTGATATAACTATCTCCATCAAGTATAGTTTGTCCTTAAGGACTTGGGAATCCAGAACTTGCCAACATTGTTCACCTCCAAGTCATTTCCGGGATAAACAAGTGTAGCGCTTAATTTCTCTAGGGTACTGAAATGCTCTCCGCGTTTAACGAAATTAGAATGCTTATATCGTCTGGTATTTTCAAAATCCGAATTTCTTTTAGAGTCACCAGAGAAGGACAACAACAACAACAACAACAACATCAATATCGTGCACTAACGCAATTAAACATAAAAGCCAGGCTAATAAGAGGAGTCATTTCAATTTCGTCAGTAGCCTGCGCTAATCGAACCTTATTAAAAGTATTATTTGGACTATTCATTTTGCAATCTTTTTTTTTTTTAATATCACTTTTTTCATGACGCGCAAAAGGCCGACGATGCAATCCACTAACGTCAGCAAATTACACTTCGCGTGAGCCGGGCTTTAGTTTTGAAAGTGCAGTCACAAAAGACCAGGGGAGCGTTTCATGAAAGGAAGTTGTCGTATATTTTATCCGACAACTGTTATAAGCTACTGAAATCCTTGTATCTGATTGGCTGAGAGCAAATTTGTCGGATAAAATATCCGACAAGTTCTTTCATGAAACACCCCCCAGGGGAGCGTTTCATGAAAGGAAGTTGTCGGATATTTTATCCGACAACTGTTATAAGCTACTGAAATCCTTGCATCTGATTGGCTGAGAGCATATTTGTCGGATAAAATATCTGACAAGTCCTTTCATGAAACGCCCCCCAGAACATTATTTTATAAGTCTAATGGTTATGAAGATGTGAGGAAAAAAAATTAAAGCAAGACATCATTTCGTCATTAAACTCATTTGCGTAGTCGATCTTTCAGAATACACGTGTGTGGGTGTGAGAATGTGCGAGGGCGTATGTGTGTGTGTGTGTGTGGGAAGGACTGGGGTAGCCCAAGGGAATATTTTGACAAACTGAACAGGGATAATCATATGTTATTTTTTTATTGTTTCTGAGAGAAAATGTGCCAACGGAATAAATCTTTATTTTGCCAAAAATACTTTATTCTTATTAAACTGGAAGGGGGTAATTGGCAACTCGAACGATTATGGACCTATTCTGAGGATTTATCCTGGGCATGGGTGCATGGGGTAGGGATGAACAGATACTTTAAGCACACCATACCTATCACTGAGGTATCTACTTTTGAAGGAGTTGACAGTTCCCAATAGATATGATCTGTGAAGTTTTTTTTTCCAGTGGAGATTTGGAAATAATCAGCAATGTTTCATTTTAGACCTTTCACTTAAAATTAATACAGCCCCTGCTTTTGATGTCACTTATTCACCTAGATATATTTTGAGGGACGGCCCATAAGGCAGACGGCCCGCGAGACCAACAGTACTGGTTTCATGAAACATCAGAAATGTTGTCATATTATCGGTCACTTGAATATCATAAATATCTTTCTCGTGGGCTGTCGGTCAACTTGGTTGTAGCCATAATACTTCCCAACTTATCTTGAATGTATGACATACCTGTTTCTAAAAAAGTTAGCCACTGATCATAATGAATTAAGCTTAGATAGAAACGAAGTGATGTATCAATAAAAATCATTTTATTCTAATATTATTAGTGAACAGGCCCTATTTCATTTAAAATTTTGGGTACAGTTAGATTCGAATTATTCTTTATTACTATGTCCAAGTGCATCTCCAAGAAGTGAAATAAAGAGATCAGGCATCCGGTACAAAACCCAAATGCATCGCCTAGAGAAATTTGGAAATTTTAATCCTTTTAATACCATTCTCTGACCATGATGGCATAATCCGATCAAAATATCAATATAGGCAATGACATTAGTTTTTTTAAATACGCCAAAGTAGAGATTCCCTGGGAATGTTTTTGCGGCCATGTGTTTTCATGTAAATGGTATCAAGTTCTTGAGGATTTTATGTTTTTCTTCTCTCAGTGACCCTCTATTAGAAAGAATGACAATGAATACAGAATGACATTAGGTCAAGATTTAGCTTTGAATTTTTAGACCAAAAATATACCAAATAATAATTAGGCCAAGTCATAAAAAGAACATTGCGAGGGATATGCAATAAGGATAGAATGCGACTTAGGAGAGAGACATAAATAATATAATTTAAAAAATGGTAGTTTACTAACATAGCGAGAGAAAATGAGAGAGAGTGCGTGGAAGGGTGCATGGGAAAAAAAAAGGAAAGAGGGTGCGTGCACACGCACATATCCATACCCCTACACACACACACACACGCACACCCATGCGCACACGAACCTACACCCATCCACAAAAACACAGGCAGACATAACGCACACCTTTTATTATATATATATATATATATATATATATATATATATATATACACACACACACACACACACACACACACACACACACACTTTTTTTTCTTTCACACACAACGCACACACACACACTCGCCCACACAGGCAGAGAGAGACAGAGGGAGAGACAGAGGTGGAATATGGAGAGATATAGATACAGAGAGAGAGAGGAGGGGGGGGGGCGACAGACAGGTATATCGAGAGGGAAGGAGAGGGCGAGAGAGAGAGAGAGAGAGAGAGAGAGTGAGAGAGGGAGGGGAATAATGACAAACACAATTCAACCCCCCCACACTCCCCCTAAATATTCATTTATATAGCGCATTACGTTATACATTTCATTGCGCTTAATTAGGCATGCTTTGTATAAAGGAATACCTTTGTTGGAAATAGACGCCCCCAAAAAGAAGAAAAGAAACGATGTTTCTACCTGGAATGTTAAAGAAATGTATGTTATTAGTAATTTTCTATGGTTTTCCTTCTTCCGATATGGTTATATTATATTTGGTTATATTTACTCACTGTAAAATAGGTACATTTATAACATGACAACTATAAGACAGATCCCGATGATTGTTTTACTCATTATGCTACGATACTACAGTGACATCATCATGACGTCAATAAATACACGTCCACTTCACCATGTTCACACAGCACATTATACAGAATAATGCGAAATTGTTCCGGAATTGCAATTACAGATAAACTGATCATTTAATTAGAATCGAAGCCAATGATTTACATCCAGGTGCAAGAAGGAGAGATAAATAGAGGGAGTCAGTACGAACGACGAACAAGGCTCTATAAGATTCTATACAACACACCAGGTTAGCCAACTACAGCTTACATCCTATAACAGTATACATAAGGTTAAGGTACAGGAAATAAAATCTACATTTCCTTTGCACGTTATTATACACCACAAATGTATATATAAGTCCCCTAAAAATTCAAAATAAAATTTGTGAGACACCTTAAACTCAAAATATTCTCCCAAATAAAATATATTGTGAGCTCTTGTGATGGAGCGTGTGTATGCGTCTTTGCTTCTTCTAATGTTTCGCAGTATGCACATCAATTTTGTTTTGATTTACTATCATTTAGCACTGAACGTGTAAGGCACTTTAAGGAGAATAACGACTTGTCTCTGATTCTACAAAGCACAAAAGCGTCTAGCTATAGAATAAAATTTCACATTGCATTGACAGATAGTAACAATAAGACGATGACTCAACAATTTCTGATATTTCTTTATTAAAACGAAAAATGACTTCGATGAGTTGAGATAGCATATTTCTACAGTACGTTTCGTATAGGTATATACATAAGAAAAATATTATTTCGGTGAAGCAAATACGACACAAATCCTGTCTTCAAAGTTTAATTCGCTAACGAAAACTACTTCAAGTGACAGGAAAGTCGGTCTATACTTCAATTAGGAAAACAGATTTTACTCACACAATCCGTAGAGGGTATTTCCGACGATAAAATTTAGGCATTTTCCCCCTCTTTTTTGAAAAAAAAAATCTGAGTAATTTTTGAAGTGCTTTACAAATGAATAAGCTGAATATTACATGAAAAGCTATGAAAAAACCCGAAAAACTTTATGAATGTTTGAATGATTGAAAATAAAGCGCACAGTTATTACTAAAAATTGTAACCTTAACTGAAAGATTTAGAAACGAATGAAATCAAAAGTGTACCGAATTCAGTGTAGGTATATGGGGATACTTATGAAAATAGACTGTACAGGAATTGTAAATAGAATGTGAGGAATTTATATATCTATGACATCAAAACCATAAGGTGTAATCTTATTCATGAATTTTACAGGGGTATTATCGAGCATTTGAATTAATAGACTGAAATATAATCTTCTGTCATCACAAAATTTGTAAGCTATCGGTTCTTTTAAAATGAGTACATTTTATCAAAATACATCCCAGCGTTTGTTAAAAAGTCTTTTCCTTCTACAAATCAGTGAAATGCACCTGCTATGTTAAACAAAATAATGACGTTCTCTGTCAGTATTCAAAACGCAAAGGGGATAGAAATAATCGACATGTGTGCATGAATGCAAAAAACATGCACATCGTTGAACATGTACCTAATTTATCTATTTATAAAATATAATCAATTTATTGATATTTTAGTATATGAGTTCCATCTTCACTCTGTCTGCAAATGAACGGGGGTATGAGCACCTAATCTAATCAATTAGATCAACTACTCAATTTAAATGGTTATCGTGCTTGAGGTTGAGTTACTTGTGAATGCCTACCACAAGCATCACAAATAGAAAATGTAAATCGTCATCAAGTTAAGAAGACTAATCAATGATGAAGGTGTATGTACGGAAAAGCAATGAACCTAATGACTGATGGTATCATAATGATTATTATGATTATGAGTAAAGCGGTGACAAACGGTAAGCGCTCTACAAACTTAACTATTGCTACTTTTATTATGGAGATGCTTGTAGTGATGAAATTGATGTCATATTAGTGAGAGAGAGTGTGTGTGTGTGGGGGGGGGGGGATGGGGTGGGTGGGTGTTGTCAACAAAGGAAAATAAATGGATGGCAAAAATAATAGGAAAATGGATGATATCTACTGAAAATATACTAAAGAAGGTTACAAAGTTGCATCAATTTCCCCCAAACTTTTAGTTTCAAGCATTAATATATTTATAACATAGTGACTTATCAGCAGATGCTGGAGCTGGTGATTACCCTCTTTTTGAAGGCCCAGAAATAAATACCAAATAAACTCTGAGTACGTCCCACAGAGCTGCCCAGAGATATGTTCCGCCCCCTCCTCTAAAGGGGATTCCGTCCTTCATTTTATTAAATTTGGATTCGCCAATGGAAGCATATTTCATTTCCTTATGTGACCTACTTTGCATAAAATCTTGCATATTTGAGTTGACATCTTAATTCGATATTCCACAAATCTTTGTAAGTCTTCATTTCTGTAATATATTCTGAGTGGGATGTGTAAAGACCAACATCATTTGTAGTTTTTAAACGATTAGTTTCTGTCTTTTGGGAAATCCACTACTTTTAAATGTACGTCAATTATCCGTTTGACTTTAGGCGTCAGGTAAAAAATATCCCATCAATAAAGTAATATGATTAACAGATTTATACTGCAATCAGATAAAGAAAGATTTTCTAAACTGTCGTGTTGAAACAAACGACAGCTAAAGCTGTTACCAGGAAGGAATACATGTAGACTTTTTCTGAAAAATC
Organism: Heliocidaris tuberculata; assembly: GCA_025618425.1. Taxonomy (NCBI): domain Eukaryota; kingdom Metazoa; phylum Echinodermata; class Echinoidea; order Camarodonta; family Echinometridae; genus Heliocidaris; species Heliocidaris tuberculata. Next base: position 28,419,817 of record CM046832.1, read on the forward strand.
CAAACAGATCATAATGTCACAAAATGTGCAGATGCTACTCTTGATATTATGATACATTTTGTATTAATATCCTAAAGCTTTATTTCTTATCTGCTTCGCAATCGAATTAATTTTTTTAATGGTTTTATAGGGCTCTAACTAATATTCTTATACAATAAACAAAATTTAGGTAGAGAAAATATTTAATTTTCATGTCAGAATTATCTATTATCTCCCAGGGGGTATATGCATAATTTCTAGATAAGCTTTTGTCGTTTTTTGAAATAGAGATTTATAAGACATAACCATCGTCAATTGGGAATACACGAAATGACATTTAAATTTAGCTTAGTACTTCTCGTATTATTGGACAACACGGAATCCCTTGTAATGAATTGCTCTCATATTTTTATCTGCATCCAATTTTTTAAAAATCCATACTCCCGCAAACATAATCATTATTTGTGAAACCTTTGTTTTCCCATCAACGATCGCATGGAAATGTAGAAATGAACTGAAAATGAAACTAAATTTTTTCAAAATCTGAACTGAAAAATATTCTCAGTTTTGGTCAATATTTTCATAAATGAATTATTCAATTCGACATAATTATCAAGAAACGAGATATCTAAGCAATGAAGTATATGGGATACTCAAAATCGCCACAAATTCAAGCCATATAGGTCAAGCCTAACCGGTAATGTTGATTGTAAAACATCAAATATTCATATTTCGCTAAGGTAATTAACATAGTAATGTTCAGTTTTAATAGATACGCAATGAAAATATGTTCACGAAACATGAAACCAAACAAGTGAGATTTTCATCTTGCATCTTGAAAGAGTTTTCATCTCCTTCTGGACGCTTTCTTAAACAGTTTGAATGCACATGACATTTTTTTTCAATCCAGTTGTTTATAGTCACCTTCATCGAATTTAAAAGAAGACCGAGCCTTGTACAATTTCAAACTGTCGAAACAAATTTATCCAGAGAAAGGTATGGATAACCTATATATATATATATATATATATATATACTTTATACTCAGAATACTGAGACCCATTTTTTCAGGTATCAAAAATAAGTATATGTCAGTTTTGCAGAATTTAAAGCAAAAATTGGAATTCACAAACAATTTCCAATAGTATTCTCATCACCGAGCTGTATTGAAACAATCTATTAATATCTTCACTAAACCAAATTATGACGAAGACAAGTGAATGCGTATCCTAACGCAGCTCAAAGCTGCTCAACATTAGTTTAAAATTCCTTAAAATTGACCTGTATATAATGAACTTCTTTGCTTTGACTAGAAACAAAGACAAAAGATCACGATGCGATCATGATGCATCAGGATAATGTTCAGCAAGAAATTAATCTAAACCACGTAAAGGGGTTTGTTAAAGATCTTTAAGATGGTAACATGAGGGAAATCAAGCGTGTGCCTGTTTCTTCCTATATATATATAAATAATCTTTACTAGTTTTAAACCATCATACATTTCCTTGAAAACAACAGAAACTTGACCATCCACATATGGTAGTGTTGACATATGTGTTAAGTTGTAGTTATCTACCAGAAATCTTATGCATATAGCATTGTGATTGAGCCATTCTTGGATGTGTAAAGTACTATGAGTAATCTTACTTAAATGAATTCATCAGTAAATTAGGTCCGGGAATGATTATAATTCATAATTAATTGTCTTTCTTCTAAAAGTGCATTCGTGTTTATGTAAGCAATTTAACAAGTTATCTACCACTATATGGAACTATTGTGAATTCACCCAGGGTTTGTTTAAACATCAAACATTAAACATTTTAAAAGGGAAAATTTTGAAAGATCAATACCACTATTCAAATCACTTGGAGAGTGTAAGCCTATAAGTTAGTGAAAAGTGTCCATTTCCCTCTTTACATTAGTGACATAATCATTTTAAGCATTTGAAGTTTCTAACAATATCCTCTTTTTTTTTGGGGGGGGGGGCGGATCATCACATTTGATTTCATGTGAATCAAATTCACGGAAAAGAATCAAATTTTGATGCAACTCTGTGTACTTTAGAAAACATGGACATAGATTCGTCAGGTTTATAATGCGATGACATCAAGATCCAGTTTTCTGTAACTTGTTTATAATTTCATTACTCAAGGCTTTAAAAAATGATGGCGAGACAGGTGCTCTCTGATATGAAGTTAGAATTTAATGTCTTTCAGGGAATCTGCCATGCAGACCTATTTGCAGTCCTGCCCTTCAGAGTAAATTTTTTGAAGAAATGTAATAAGCTTTTATAATAGAAACCCCCCAAATCGAATAAATCATCACGTCATAATTGTTTGCTTGATCCAAATGAACCACTGGGATATCGAACTACCGAAACTTTATATAGTTTTATTACAATGTATTGACACCGTTATGACTTCGGGGTCCCAAAATGATTTTCAAATAAAAACATGGACATCTAATACATTGCACTCAATTGAACCCATGGGAAATAATGCATTCATCTGCAGTTAGGCAATAATTGGAATGATGTAAGACGCGATTTTAGTGTAGTCGATAATAAATCACAATTTGTAGAATGAAAGGTTACATGTTCTATCGCGTTCTACGCCGTCTGTGCGTGTGAATTTCGTCAAGCTGACACGGCGCAGTAAAAATTAATAGATTAATGAATCAGGTATACGATGATGCTAACTAGATAAAGACTTAATGGTGCAGACAGCTTGTTCGCCCCTAAACGAAAACTAATATCCTCGATCGTTAGATGCAGCTGGTCTATCGATATTCTCTATTTTCACACAGCTTTATCACAAAATATGATTAGACCATTTCCACCTCCTTCACTCGGTTTTGTGCAATAAAAATGCCTTATAAATCTCCGAAGCATCTTCCATTAAACAGGCTACAGGTTGATAGTACTTGACAGTGACACACGGGGAATAAATGAATACCAGTTTGGTACTAGGATTTAAATAAATAAGATAGATAGAATGTTCCATATTTCTTTTTTTTTCTTTTTGAAAGACAACCGAAACCACTCAACAAAAATAAAGGTATTGCATGCGAGTACAGTCGATGCAACTCTCTGCCTGTTTGTCAGTATGTTTTGCTCCCCAGCCTTTGTTTTTATAAGGATGTCAGGTTTTGTCCCATGTCGTTTGAACCTTCAAAGAACTGTCCCGATACCATACAAAGATGAAAGTATGGTGACTATAAGTAGCTTTCTTGCTCTGCCATCTCTGCCTCTTGGATCAACTGCAGAAAAAGAAATGAAAGGAAAAGGAAAGGTAACATCAATTATGGTAAACTTTGAAGTTAAAACTAGGTAGGGCGAAGTCTCTTCGTATATGCATAATAAGGCGTAATATCGAAAGAAGTAACCGTGCATCACAACTGATCGAATGGCTGTTGTATTTGGGCTCATTAGAGGTTTCACTAGGCCGATACATACAAAATTTTATCTTCTAGGCAGAAAAAGTGAACCACACACAGAGCACCCTTTCACTGGAAAACTTATAACCTATACCGGAGATCGTAAAATAAAAGCCCACCGCACATTATATGATCGACTACGATCCGATTTTGGAAATAGATCGCAATTAGCATTAAATATAGGAGTTTTAAAAAGTGAAAGCTACCTGATTCAGGTTCTGAACAAAAATATGAATACTCAACATAGGATTTTGGTGTGATGCCAGCCTTACAATATTTATCCGGAATAAGGGCCAAATCAGTTTCAATCGCAAGACTGCTCTGACGTCACTACGATTCGGAGCCGATTTGGCCTTTCCTCCGACTAGAAGGCTCGTAATAGGACGTAATTTCGATTTTACTATCTATGTAACTATTCAGAACCTCAATCAAACATATTTTATGTCTTTAAATGTTAATATCTAATGCTAAAACATTTTCTTTCAAAATCGGATCGTATAGAGCCATCTTATAGTGTGCGGTGGGCTTAAGATACATGACTGAATGTAAACTCCAAAAAAACCTTATATCAAGATTAAAATGCAAACGCTCATGATAATTTACGGTAACATGAAAATAAAGATCTTTTTGTTTTGGTGAAAAATGCTTTTCAGACCTGTCTGCAAATTTAGTCCGCCCCACCCCAATAAACATATAGCCTTGCGACGTCTTTAACACATAATAAAGTATTTATACTTATTTGATAAAGATGTTTCGTCACACTACACGTGATAATTACAGTAATACAGTAACATGTAATGAAATTGAGATGCAATTTCGGAAAGAATGTATTAGAAAATCGCTAATACTCAGCACACTTTCTCTTTTTATTTTGGTAGAAAATGCTTTCAAGATCTGTCGGAAAATTCATTCCAAAACACCCCATAAAATATAGTCTAGCGACGCCCTTTACCATTGAAAAAGTATTATGCTTCTCTGAAGAAAATGTTTCGTCACACTACGCGTCAATTACATCGATTACTCTGCAAAATGATAAAAGACTCCACTAATGTCTCATGAAATACTAGGGTGAGCCTTGCTATTTCTGTGTTAATGCAAATAGGGAGATGATGTTATGCACCCTTGACATAATGGAATTGCCCTACCTCACAATTTATCGCTCAGGGATAACACAGTTTCTACATTATTGATATAGCAGTCACTCACAAGCCGCACTGTTTTGACAAACGCCTTTTTAACGATCTTCGGCAGACGATACAACTTAATTTCGATCATAGAAACTCAGCATTAATGCACTGAAAAGTGAAAAAGTTGATTAGGAATGAATCTCTGTCATAAATACTTAGATTTAAGTAATTTTTAGAATGTCAAATACAACATCGTTATACATTATTCTATCAAACCAAAAGCCGAGTTGTTATTTCATTTTGTCGTAACCACAGGCTTTTTAGTGGAGACCTTTGACGTGTATTTCCTCACACATCACTCAATTACCAACCCAACATTATTTGATACAGTATTGTATCAGTTCTGACTATATCTTATGGCGTCAAAGTGCATGATTTTACACCAGACACTGTCATGTGTCATTCTACTGGATTTTTGAAACTGAAACACACTATTTACGATCGACAAATTCTGTTTGATGTATTGTTAAAACCAATAAATCAGTAAACAGATCTATCACACTCCCAATGGAAAACAAGAAAGATTTGATCATTTTAAAAGGAATGAAAACTGTAAATGATCAACACACATCTCAAAAGTCACGAATGACAATTTAAGTTTACATTTTGAACCCGACAACACAACATAAGCAATGCATTTCTCAGAAAAAAAAGAAACTACCCATAAAAACTAGATGTTAACTGCGATACAAGTTTTTTGATTGACATTGAAAGGGATACCCGACAATGTCAACGATCCCTTAGCGTAATTTGTAAATAATCTTCATAATATATTCCGAAATGGTGGACTGATGAAAAACTCTCTTCTTACAAGAAGTAACTTACACTAATTTATTCATTTGAAATAGCCAAAATCCACGGTTGATCTCCTCCGGTAAAATATTAATATTTGACCTTTGAAACACCTGATCCCAGATTTATTTTTTTCAAATACAATTTACCGTGGAAAGACCACATGCACATTCAATTGGAATTGCGACTAATTGAAGGATATATGTATATGATTTTTGCAAACGAAAACAAAACAAAACCCAATATGATCACAATTTTAATTGGAAAGTAAGAAAATAAAGTAAATAACAAAATAAAATTATTGTTTTATTTGTGCAAAAAAGACGAATGTCATATTATCTAGTGCACGAAAAAAAGTACAGTCCCCGGACCTTTACTTTTGATATACATACGACTGTGTCCGCACAATCGTTTCTAATATAATATAATATATAAAGATTAATCTAAAATATAAAATCCTCTCATTATATTTTCCAACAAGTTAGTAATAGATCTATTGGAAGACGAAAGAAAGAAAAGGAACACGCGTTACGGATAATGTAAAAATGATTTTAAATGTCTCTGAAATACATAATGATAACTAAATATTTTAATTATATAATTGTTGGTCGGTGTATTATGTGACGGTTGTCATATACGCCAAAGCTTCAAATCTCAGGAGCCTTCAATGTTCTGAACAAGGTAGAGACGAATCGTTCGTCAAACATATGACTAAGCCATTCTAAAACCAGAAGAATATCTACAGATCCATCTTTCCGCGGCGTGATTAGTGTTCACATACTAGATTTCCACGACAAATGACCTACAATAATAATAAGTCTTGTCGGATCAGCTTTTTTTTTGCAATGACAGGTTTGAACATATTATAAGACAAGATAGTCTCCATCGATTACTTCCGCCGTTGATCTTATGGGGATGGCAGAAAATATCCAAAACAAGCAATACTATAGAGAGCAAGGATCTACATGATGGTACAGCTGGTTAATGGTACTCGTTTCTTTTGCACACTGCATGGCGAAGTGACGTAGCATTATTTGCTTGTGATTTCTCAATAAGTTTATATTTGCGGCTTCCTTATCAATAATGTAATGCATGTGATGACGGAACTGTCATGGTTTTAAAAAGTGGAAATTGCAAACATGCAGGGAGATATTAAACTTTTACCATCTCATGATATCATGTAAAACCTCCTTGTCATACAAGAAGTTGGACGTTTTCATTTGTCACCATATTAGATTTGCTGTAATTAAGTGATAATCATTATTCCTTTTTACTCACCCTGTATATGTTTCTCCTCCAAGGGTACGGGAAGCTATCCAAAAGTACCTGCAGACTGGGAGAATCGGCCGAATTCCTTTGATTGGTGTTCAGAAGATCCTCGTATATTATATCACCAATCTCTGCCGATTGCTGAAAAATAATAAGCAAGCAGATGTTGGTAGCGAAGTTCCCAATAATTAATAATATTGATTCATTTTTCTTTGATTTATGTATATCGCGACAGAAACTATTTCCAAGATGGGAAGGAGATTATTTTTCAAAACAGCAACATGCCTATCAAATAAAGACAGTTAAAACTTGTGTTGGATAAACAACATGAACAATACATCAGAGGCAACTTGGAAAATATCTTTTATTTTAAGAAGGTATGTCACTGATATTGTAAAAACGATGTAGTAGCTTATTTCATTAGCACTAAATGATAACAAAAACAAAATCCAATATGGAAATGCATAATATCTTTTCTCAGATTTGTACAACATCTGATAATCATAACAATGGCATTAAAATATCTTGAAAGTTCTCCTGTAATTGATACTAAAATGTTTCCTATAATCAATGCACCAATCACGTCACAATGCACCTCAAGATGTTTTTGCGATTTACTTTACCCAACATTTTAAAAGTGAACACACATGTTAAATAACTAGAGCAGTTGAAAATTAGACATAACACGGACTGTTAAAATGCGGAATACTTTCTTGTTCAATTTCTTCAAGGCACAGTGCCAATATCCCAAATGGTCAATTAGCCGCTTGTTTCTTTAAGCTCGAAATGTACTTTGCTCATGTACATGACAAACATTGTTGAGTGCCAACGGTTCCAGAGAGCAGCAGCCATCAGATAGTGGAGATGTCCTGCTGATTTTGAATTAAATACATTACCTTATCTATAAGCTTATCATGGTTATCATACTATGGTTATCAGATTAAGGCAAAAAGTCACGGGTAGGCCAACTTTGTGGCGTGACATAATTAGTCACTATCGTCACGGAGCATTTTTTTATTCAATCTTGAGTTCTGGTAAAGAAACAGTATTTTGAAGTTCATTCTGAATCACTGATCATGTTTGCGATCTCTACAATCTCTCTGAGCCATGTTAACTTGCCAGACTAAAGTGACTTAATTCTATATTATAGACTCGACTAGAAACATCAGATTTTAAAAATATTCTTAAAGGGCATTGACAATTTGATTTTAGGATGTGGAAACAAATAAAAACAGGATGGTAAGTTTAACTAGGAATAGCCTTTGGATGTTTTAAAATGAGATCACTACATCTATGCGAATTTCAAATGCCAATTTGGTGATGATTGTGATTTTGTGACAAGTATTTTGTAAAGAACACTAATTTCAAGGTCAACTTGTAACCAATTATCAAAGCATATTGTTATGCATGAAAAAAAAATAATAATAAATAGATGAAAAATGAATTAGTAAATGTGTGTTAGCGAAAGCAGCTACATCACAGTGAATTTTTCACAATTTGAAATTCCATATGTATAGTGATTACAACTTTCAAAAATTCATATTTTTCTTATTACTTGTCAGATTTCGTTCAAACTTTCAAATCTGCTTCTCTGCTTTTTCCTCTTTCTTTCAAAGCACTTGCTGTTAAGGTTGATTTCCCTTTAAAAGCTGGTGACAATTTCGATTAGGATGTGGACATAATATCTTAACCTAACTATGTAGCCTTTGCTTTTAAACTACATTCAATATGGGACTCATAATCAAGAAAGCAACGGATAAACACATTGTAAAGAACACAACAAATAATTCAAACATTTAATATTCCTACAAGAAATTATCATTGACAGAAACCCTCATATACAATCAAGCAAAGTCAAATGCCAGTAATCAATGAATGTTTAGTTTGTGGTGTAATGCGTATAATTGAGTGAGTGTGGGTGCGTATGCGTGTTCACGGTAAAAGGATTCGTAGGAATCGTACACTCCTCAGAAAATTTTTAAATCGGAGCAACGTAACATTGAACCAACCAAATCTTCAAACATTTAATATTCCTACAAAAATTATCATTTGTTATACAATTACAAGTTTATTTTTAACCATACAGTTGGTAGGTTCATAATTTGAACCAGTGCGTATGATTTTTAACCAACATTTCGAGCAGTCGTATGGGTAGATAGCTCCTGCTTGATCAATACGAGCTATACAATTTTGACCTATTCTTAGCACCCTTGCCGTTTATGATTTTAGTTTTAAAATGCATGAGATGCACATGACTTGTAAATGTGGTAGGTGTAAAAAAAAAACACGAAAAAACAATGGACTATTTTTAGCGTTAATAGCTCAAAAGTTACAACTCGTATCGGACTGAGGTTTTCACTTTGTAAAGTTGAAGGATGTCATATTTATTTGTAGTAAATATCATGACATCTGTCTGAATAATATTCTTAATACAATGCTCTTAATCTTTAAATAAATGTTCCCTTTTTGAAAAACCAAGGCCACAAAATCTGTCTCTATCAGTAATTAATTCAAAGCACAACAATTGCCATTGTGCTACTGCAGCTGAAATTCCAGATCACCTCTTTTAACTAAGCGTCATGAACCATTAATGACACTTGACAGCAAACGGTTGGCAGAAATGACAGGTGTGATGCACAATGGCAATTGTTGCGATCTGAATTAATTTCTGATACACATAGATTTTGTGGTCTCAATTTTTCAAAAAGTGAAAATCTAATTAGATATTCAGAGCATTATTTTAAGAATATTGATGGAGGAAATTTCACAAAACTTATTCAAAATAATTTGACACTCTTCAATTTTTACATTTTCAAAACCTTTTTCTTATACGAGTTTTAACTTTTGAGTTATTAACGATCAAAAGAGTCAATTTGTTTTTTTTTACACATAGTAAATATATAACCGATCCTGAAGTGTCGTCCTCAAATATTTATCGTTATATTCGTATTCACTGTTAGCCCTCCTATCATGTTTGCATCACATTGGGAGATGTTTCCACATTTCGGATGCCTAGCCTAGGCCAGAGGCTAAAAATGGGAAAACAAACTATTCCTGCAGAATGTAAACATTATTCTGCAAAAACATTAAATTATGAATACATTGTGTACACACGAAACGGGTACGAATGAAAAATACACCACTGAAACTGTTTGATCAGATATTAAATTAGGGTTGAATTTGTATCTTTCCTGATATCCTGTTTCAGATCCTCTAACTAAACTTTACCAATTGTTCCGATTCTACATACTGTATATCCTGTATTTTATCAAAATCTCTTCAGTTTGAGAGTTTTTAAAAAAATTTTCATTATGTTATAGATTCTTTGCCAGTAGCGAAACCTCTCTCGTATGTTTTCTAGGAATTGCAAATAATACAGTGTGTGTATATAATTCGAGGGGTACTCGTTTTTCCAACAGTTCATAATTCCGAGGGTTCATAATTCCGAATCCCAAATTTCCCATATGGGGTTTATAATTCCGAAAACGAAATAGGGCTCAATAAAAGGCAATTTTCGAAATGCATTCCAATTTATACTGGTTTGCCCAGTGACAAACTAATACATTCACCTTTGAAAAGCTAATCTTTTTCAATAGTCAGAATGTGAAATGCATGTATTAGGCGTTGCTGGACAATAATTTTGGCTTGTCCAACCCAGGAACACTTAATGTATGCAATATGAATTCTGACTATTCAATTACAATTATTGTAACAGGCGGATGTAATAGTTCATTACTAGGAGTTTGACAAAGAGGTGAGCGTTAAATTTTAATGCATTACGAAAGTGGCCTATTTCGAACATTTGATGCATTACTCCCAATGTTCGTTATTCCGAAGGGTCATTTATCCCAAGGTTCATAATTCCGAAAATTAATTAGGGTTCATAAACCTAAAGGTTCGTAATTCCGGAAATCAAAAAAAAAAAAAAAAAAAAAAAAAAAAAGGGCTTGTTATTCCGAAGGTTCGTAATTTCGAAAATGACGCAGGGTTCTATTTCATTTTCGGAATATGAACCTTTGGAACTGTGAACCTATAACGAACCTTCGGAGAAAAGAAACTTCGGAATAACTAAAGTCTTTGGAAATTATGAACCTTCGGAAAAACGACATGTTAGCTATATTTCCTTAATATAAAAAGAATCGTTGAAACACACGGGCATACACATGTTCCTTAGGGAAATATCCACATGAACATGATATTTAACCTTTTTCTTCAAATTAGGCAAATGAAGGCCGAAATAAATGGGAAACATTACTGAAAGATTTAATCCAATAAGGACATGTATCTGGAAGGCGAACTAATAAAATGGAGTGTCCATCCTGGCTAATGGCTGTTTTCTTAGTCCTCATAGTTCTCTTTCCTCCTCCTTCCGTTCGGCCATTTCACAAATTAGTGGAAGACCAATATTTTTCTTAACCAGAAGAAAAGAGTATCTATCCTCATCCTGATCAGATGCATGACGAGAGCAGACGTTGTTAACCATGATGGTTTTACATAGTTAGAAGTCGGTGTTGATACAGAATGTAAGTGTTGAATACCGCACTACATTTTGGCTTTGGTATTAGCTCTAAGTTAAGGTACAAGTAAATGACTTAATGAACTTAAATAATTCCATTAAAGCCAGTGCCATGGGCGGCGACGCCGGAGGGGGGGGGGGGGGGACGCGTCCCCCAGAAATTTTTGAAGACTGTATAGCAGTTAATGGTAAAGGTTAGTCGCGCCCCCTCCACCGCCCGTGACAAGAAATCGCCGTGCATTGCCAGTGTTTTATAGATCCAATACAATGTCAACACGGTAAATGGTCAGAAAAAATATTTAAGAATTTTTTTAAAATATTGACATCACCACTGACTATAAAAAGAATGGTAAATACCCAAATAGTCTAATCCTGAATATGGTCCTTTTATTTACCAATGGTTTTGATGCTCAAAACAGATGATTTCTCTCCGAAACCAATTAAAAAAAAAATCATCCTGAAATCAAACGAATAGATGAGAAACTGCTTCATATGTCCAAAAATACATACATAGTGGAAATCTGTTACGAAAATAAGATATTCCAAACTTTGAATATTAGTTCATTAGGTTTCTATTATTTAATTACATATTTTTAAGACAACATGTTTTTCCACGCCTACGCATAAATATGTTCAGGATTCACACAGATCACAATCAGACTAACACAGAGAAGAAGGTCAATGCTTATTACACTTAGAATCTTGTGCATGACTCCGGGCAAAATGTATTATGACATATCTTGTCAGGAAATATTTGTATTTACGAGCTTTGTACCGGTGTTTTCCCCAAAGCCATCTATATTCATGAAAACATATTGAAATGTAGCAAATGGATACCCTTAATGTAAGCAAACTGTGATTGCTAGAAACCTCTGTATAGGACATAAACTGTTGCAGATGAATATACAGAATGCGTGTTTTTTTGCAAACCACTTTACACGAAATAAGAAAAAACTATAATTTTCTTCTAGAAAATTGATTTGATATGTTCTGCAATTAATCTGCCACGTTCTTTTTTTTCTGCGAGATGCTCAACAAAATCAAATACCCGTTGACCTCATTTTTGTAGTTCTATATACTGTATCAATAAGAACCTATCATTATTAAGTTATCAAATATTCATGATTTTATACAAAGATAAGATTTCATAACGAAAGAAACGTTTCACAGTGAAAGTCATGGCCATCGACTCCAGGGGTAGAAACTGGGGAGGGAGTGGGGCAGATGCTTCGAACCCTACTAATTTTGGAAGGAACTGCGTGTATCCTTGGGTGAAGGGATGCTTGCAATGAAACCGTTTGAAAAAAAAAAATCACAAAATGCTAAAAATCACTGTGTTCTTTTAATGCTTCAAGATATTGTGTTAACCCTGTAATATTTCCATATACTGAAAGATAATTCTTTGCTGTATTAATTGTAATAAAAATAGAAAAGGTTATAAAAGTTTTCACTGTCTTCCAAGAAAAAGTGCTTAATTTTAATCGTCTCTTGAATGTTCCATATCAAAAAAAATCAGAGGGGTGAGGAAATATTTGCAACACAACGCAAAATGAAACTGTAATAGTGATCATCAGCTAGACCGTACAAGTCAGGACTGTTATACTCATAAACCTTAAAATAATCGAAAAACATATCAAGTCTATGGAAACGTAATGGCAAAGAAAAGAACAAAAGTCTTCATGGGTTCTACGATTTACCAAAGTCATAATAATAATAGTCAATAAACCGTTGTACCTATACTACTTACAAAAATGATTTTCGGCTGACTGCTAGAGAGTAAAGCCCTTTTCCCAAGACGAGCTTCAAAGTATTATCTTTTCATTCAGAGGGCAGGTCTTTTTTTTTCTTTCGTGCGGCCAGAGGTAACAAGGGCCGTCGCACTCTCAGCAAATCACCTCAACGTACCTCTGGATCTATATCTCCATTCATTATCAATGCTTCGTCCCCACTGCTACATTTTTTTTTTATTACATTTACATATCGTCATATATGCTTCAAATGTCACTTGTCATTTATTTATATTCACATCATAAGCACGACCTTTTTGTCTGTGCGCACCACATCTGCTTCAGCAAGGTATTTGAAAAACAGGCAGGATGCAACGGGACGTGGTGGAAGTGGAAATAGCTCTTTAGTAGCAACCTATTTCAGCAGCTCCATATATTTTACTGAATTGCAGTGTCAAGAATATCGACGTTTGAACAACCTCTTTCATCCAGTCACAGAATTAAATAATCAATCATCGCTTAAAGGTACTATTTCTCATTTTTGAGATATGAAGAATATATATATATATATATATATATATATATATATATATATATATATATATATATACATTTGGTACCTCAAGATAGCCGGTAAAAAAAAAAAAAAAAAAAAAAAAAAAAAAAAACAAAAAAAAAAAACACAAGGTAACTATTTTCTAAGAAAATGGACTTGAGGGTAATTTTGGCATTCCCTCTGATTCTTTTACGAAACGTAGGCCTGCTCCTAAAACAAAGAGCTATAATGAAAGTGGTATTTTTTTTTACGTCTTAATAAATTATTTGATATACGGTATTTCTCAGCAAATCCTCTCTATTTCATATTTGACGCAATTTGTGTTAAATGACACTTTTAAAGGGATTTAATTTCTATTGCAAATGCAACACATGCTATGAAAAAGTACCTATCCGTTACGATTAATATAATCATACGTCTTGTATTGATAGCATGGTTATGTATTGTATTCATTTACGAAAAAGAAAATGAACAGTGAGTAAAAAGGATTATAAAAATCATCAAAAATAAATAAATGGAAAAAAAAGGGAGCCAAACGTTCCGCATTACAAATTAATAAAATGTAAAAAACAGCTATAATGGATTCCTTCTGTATATGAAAAACTTGTACTCGTATAATAATGTTCTTTCTGTTTAATTGCTAAGGGCGTTCCCAACACAAGCTCTGCTCCCGGGTTCTCGCCTCCTTCTATTTTCTGAATTATTTACTGTATTGTACTCTATTTTCACCCGATTGCTACACATGTATCCTTTGTACATCACATTGTACCGATAAGAAGGAATTAAATGTCAATTTCAATTTCAATTTCAATTTCAATATAGCATATACAAAGTTAAAGTATTATTTACATGAAATGTTAGTGTATGAAAATTTTTCCATTAAAGTGAATTGTATAATTTGTGTTTCTTATATGTATACAAGTAGAAAATTCGACCTAGTACATTTCACATAAATAAAAAAAAATCACAGAATATTATTGAAATGATTCTCTTCAAAATTAAGTCATGAGCTTTATGCCTTATTCTTTATTATTCCGAATAAAAAGAAAAGATTATGAAGAAAAACGTGTAAACATGAAGTTGACTAGAACATGTAGAAAGCAAGAACAGGTGAGAAATACGGGATAAATGAACGATTAGATCTAATAAATAAATATGGAAAAGGAAGGCATGAAATTAGAGAATGTTGGTGCACATAACTACAAGTGAACGTATCGGACTACACTTAACATGTTCAGTTTCCTTTTTAAATAAATGAAATGGAATGAAATAAAAATCCGACAATAATGCCCGATTCTACTCTCAATCAACTCTCGATATGCTCTCTTTATCTGAGACAGGTTCATCCAGAACCTTAAGCAACACTACATTATTGTTTCCCCGTGGGAGAGAACTGATTGAATCGGGATACGCCATCACTTGTCACCCAACTCCTTCAATTGACCATTAACAACACTTTTATCTCCCCAATGATACCCTAGGTCTAAATAAGGGGTAGACAAAAATCTATTTCTTCCCACACAGTCACCAGTAACGGCAATGCCAAAAACAGGGTATAAGCGTTCCTCGTACAGGATATTTGAGCTAATTTTCTTTCCATGAATGAGTGACTACGTTCTACCTTTACTGGTCTTTTATGATAGCTTTTTTTTTCTATTTCAGCCCTTCAGAGAGATTAAAACTTCTCGATGATCTATAAAAAGTCGATGAAAACGTTCTAGAAAATAAACAGTGATTGCATCATTTTTCTTACCTGCAGTATATCTGGTAGAGTCTGCTCGGTTTGTGGACTTTCAGCTCGTCTTTCTGGTAGAAAAAAGTAAAGATAGGAAGATGAATGCAGATAATAATATTTATGAATCTTCACTGATTATATGTTGTATCAGATAAGTCTCTTGATTAGTACAGTTTCCTCCTCGCATGTTATCTAACATAATGGTAAAAACGTTTAAAGGTTGTAATATCGAGTGCCCTAAGAGCACACCAATCTACCCCCTCAAAACACTCATAGAAGACGCAATTTCACTCATTGTTTCCAATTTTTCTAATGTATACGTAAGAATATATTAATTCCAAATCTTACTTAATATTTTTTGTATATCATCAAGTGGCTGGTTTGATGTTTATTCTTATCAAATTACAGAGTATTTTTAATTATCAAAATTAACTTGAAGTGCATAATATATATATATATATATATTTCATTAATTTCATTTCATTTATTCCCACTTCCAACAAAATAAAATGCATAGGTTTACATCGTACATAGCAAATCAATGAAACTCTACAATTATTGGTTACAGTGTACAATAGATATGCATAGAAAAACATAAACTAGGTTGGTCGCGGAGGGGATCGCTATATATATATATATATATATATATATATATATAATAATCGTAAAAAGCAGTTTTCTTTTTAGAAATGGTCAGAAATACTTACTGCTTTGGTACATTCTGGCGCATTTGGTCCAGCATTCTGCAAACAAGAAGATCCAAAAAAAAAAAAAAAATCTGAATTGAGAAAAAGTCGATGGAACATACTTGTTTTATTTTTTCAATACAACCGTTACAAGTCATGAAGATTGTTTTGAATTTAATATGAAAAAAAAGCAGTTTGAACAACATTAAATAGTTTTTTCAGGGTTACACCATGTAATCTTTCAAGGGATAAGAGCCCTTAAAAGGGCTAGTGAGCTCCGCTAAGAGCTCTGTGGTTCTCGACAGAGTATGATGTAACCAAAATCATACCTTTAATTTACTTGAAGACCTACTGATGAAAATAGTAGTTTTTTCTAGGAAGTTCTAAAGTATATAATATGACAACGATTTACACTTTCACTCCCGGTGCAAAACTAATATCAACTTACAGAAACACGATCACAAAGGCTTTCGAGAAATCAAATCGAAATACCCTATTGCACATTCCATAGAAACCCTGTTTGGATTACGTAAAACATCACGGAAATGTTCGTACATTTCCATAGGTGATGGACAAGGCTATATTGAAATCGCCTTAGCTTGAAATTTGAAAGTCTTTGCGGTTGTGTTCAGAATTCAAAAGTAAATACGTATCAAATCGTCAATCCTATGACTATTTGCATATCTGGTTTTCCGTTTTCAACAACACATATGCCATAGCTACAACTACTTTACCAACAATTCTATCATCACTAAGTCTTTCTCTGTTGCCAAAAATATACTCCGTAGTCATGGTAGTGTTATATGGAAGATCAAACTCGAACAACATTAAATATTTTTTTCAGGGTTACACCATGTAATCTTTCAAGGGATAAGAGCCCTTAAAAGGGCCAGTAAGCTCCGCTAAGAGCTCTGTGGTTCTCGACGTTTCGATCAGTATGCTCTGATCGTCATCAGGAGAATGACAACATTATAATGATAATAATTGCCATGATTGCTCATCCAATTTTTCTTTCTCTCTTTCTTTTTCTCTCTCTCTCTCTCTTCATCTCATTATTTTCTATACAGGGTGGTGGCCCAGAAAGAATGCAACACCTGAGATCTGCAATTTCAACAACATCATTGACACAATATCATACGTATTTATTTTATTGGGTAGAAAACCCCTTTTCGAGTAAAATGACACCACGATCATCAGTTTTTGGTAAGGCGTTTTGAATCTCCGGCTATTTTGTGCGGCAATGTAATTTCCAAAATTTCCATACAATCTCTGTTTTGTTTATGTTGTCTTCGTTTTCAAAGCGAGAAAAGTCATGCGTTTGTCAATAAAGCTGACTGTATGAGAAGCTGTCATAAGCAAAATTCTCGCTGAGGCAAGCATGATTGCGGTTGCAAAAGCAACACATTTTGAAAATGACATTGCCTTACAAAAATAACCGTAGAATCAAAACGCCTTACCCATTGAAAATGATGATCTTGGTGTCATTTTACTCGGAAAACAATTTTCTACCCAATATCACAAAAACTTATGATATTGTGTCAAGGATGTTGTTTAAATGACAGGTCTCAGTTATTGCATTCTCTCTGGGTTACCCTGTCATGTTACTTAACGTTCAAAATGGTTCATAAACATTATAAATAACAAAATATTAGGATGTTTGAAGTTCGGAAAAGACCCAAATTAACAAATAAGAAATCTACTGAAAAAGAGAGATTAAAGGGAGAAAAAAGTTCAGTGACTTACTTTGATTTCCTGTTTTGCATTTACACGCTGTGGAATCTGAAAGATATCAGGCAAGCAAAAATTTAATTAGGGTACGATTTCAGATCGACATTATCATTTATGTAAAATTTGCCATTTAGAATGATTTTTATATATCATTACTTGTATACAGTTCTTCAATGGAAACATATGGTGAGCCTTTAAGAATAATATTATAACAGTTCTTTAATTCAAAGCCCAAATTTATGCTTACAACCAAGCCGTAGTTTTGTCGAAAATACAATACACTTATATTTCTTTATACTGTAACTTACTTTAATGTTTGTTCTTTTCCATTAATAATTTTTATAACTCAAATCATTTTGTATGAATTTTGGGTTAAGCATTGCGTGAATTCAATTATCAGACTTATGTCTGATCATATTTCAATTTCAATATTGAGACAGAACAAGCATACATAGTAGACGTCAGTTTATCGCCATTAGTTACCTGAGCTATAAGGATATTAAACATAAAAATTAACCAAAAAATGCGATCAGTGCAATAAATAGTATCCTATATTTTTAAAAGAAATATTGAGTGGAGCGTGGCGAAGGCAGTGCGCTCAAATCGCATTACCCCTAATCGTCTTTGTTTTAAGGACTCGAGATCTTCTGTAGCGTGTCCCATGAACGAAGTGACGCTATTGCGTCCTATTTATTCATATCTGATTAAGATTCGATATAGCTTTGTTACACACAAGAAAGCGTGACAATGTGAGCCGCGCGACTTTTCTTCCGAGCTTTCAATTGGAGTCAAGTTTTGGCAGGTGTTTTTCCAAGGAAACGATAGCCTTTTCTATAGAAACGCTATAGAAGGAGACATTTTTCTTCATAAGAACCTGATATTGCTGCACACGTCATTCTACTTTTTTGTTAAGAGAGGAGATGGGTCGTGTTTTAGACGACACATTTAAGAGCCAAATGAGGAGCAAGGTGAGAAGGGGCGCGCGCTTCAAGTTCAGATTTAAAAGGGTTCTGTGGGTCCCTCGTGGTGAGAGGTGAATGGATCGAGCAGAGTGAGAAGAAAAAGATAAAGGAGAACGAGAGAAAGGGACAAATATAAAGACAGATAGACAGATAGTTAGAGAGAGAGAGAGAGAGAGAGATTGGAGAAAGGATAAAGACAGAGGTTTTAATACTCGAGACCATCAAGGTTTTAAAATGAGAGAGGGGAATAGTTTTACCAAATAGATGACGGAATGTAGATGCGTTGTATTATTACTATTCTCATAAACTAATAGAGATGAACAGATAAGGGCAGATGAAAATAAGAGCCTCAAAAAGTGTACTCATTTGGACTGGATGAAAGTCTTTAGGATGGATTCTTATAAAAAAAAATCTTGGGGAAAGTTTTAAACACACAGAGACATTTAATTGCATAACATTGGTTCCATGAAATTATACCTACATGTATATGTAAAAATATACAAGTAATATCGGCATTTCGTTGTCTATAATAATCTTGAGTCATTTTCAGTTTGCCAGCAATTATCAAATGTTGAATGAGTTAAGGAAACAAACAGCAAACGGAAGAAAAGAAGGCAGTACATGTACTTCAATTACAAAACATAGCAGAAATTGAAACTTGAAATCAACAACAACAACAAAAAATTCTTTTTAAATACGTAAAATACAAAATTTTCTTCAAGTATAAATATCTTCAACATTTTGATATAAATTTGATATGTAATGAGAGTAGAATCTGCATTGATATCAAATGCAAACATTCAGACTAATAAATGATTTAATGGAAAATTTTTATTCTTAGCTCTTTATTTTTAATCGCATTTAAGTAATGCAATTAAAATGACAATGATCCCAGAAGCTGAAGTGAAAAACACTTCCTTTTCAATGGAATGTCGTCCTTCGACATTGCCTAGTTTTATGCTGTTACCTTTAGAAATTCGACCATTCGAATACTTTCTGGTCACAAATGTAGACAAAAACGCTTTAGATGTAATATTAACGTGATATTTCAGAAGTAGTATACTAAAATAGTGACTAGTTATTCGTAATGTCTCATGAATACACATGATATAGCGAGAATAGGAATGAAAAGGTTATCGCGGAGATCACAGAAGTCGGGGATTTGGTTAAAGACTACCATCTTATAGCGGTCCGTAGTAGGAGTTGGCTTCAAATAAAATTCGATACCCCTTTCAAAAGAAAAGTCCTTCTTTTCTTTCATTGATTTCAGCAGCGATTTTAGCTGCTAATGTGCGCGTGTCCGTTAATGTAAAGAATGACCAGGTCTTTCTTGCCGCTCTTCTCTATTTTGTTCTTAAATGCACGCTTGCTTCTAAACTTTCCTTTCTTCTGTGCGTCGTGTGAAATTTCGGTCTACATTTAGTTATTCGATATCATAATGCAGCATGTAATTGGAATCGAAGTTCCAAGGTTGTATTCTATGTATAGGCATTGATTACGCGCATGAAGATACAAGCTATCAATGAAGACGGGCATACTTTTTAAGTAAAGGTATCATTTTGAGCAAATTAAGTGTTGTTCAAGGAAAAGTAAAAGCAGAAGAAAAATTATCGTTTCATGATAGCAGAAGTTTCAATAACAACTTTTTCCTTGAATGGTTATGATAAAATATATATCATGTATATATAACGCATGTAAATTTGTAAAACAATCAAGATCTAATACAATGGCTCTGAAAATCATACTTCATCTACCATTATCCATGTAATTATCCTTTTGCTCCTCCTCCTCCTCCTCCTCCTCCTCGTCATCATCGTCAGTATTATCATCATCGTTTTCATCTTCATCGTCTTTTCATCATTGTTTAATATCATCACAACTATCAAAAGCTCAACTACAAAAACCACCAACACCAACACCAACAATACCTCAAACACCACCACCACCACCGACATCTCCATCTCAACCACGATCTTAATCACCGCTACCTCTATTATCATCACCACCACCACCACCACTTCAACCACCACGACCTCAATCACTACCACCACCACCATCTCAACCACCACTTTTACCACCATAAGCACCACCTCATCTACCGCCACCACTATCACCACCACCACGACAACCACCATAGTCATTATCTTGTCATAGTCATTACAACCATCATCACATTCAAGTATTCAACATCATACGTAGCATGGTGTACGTATTGCTTTTAAATCCATAATAATAGATAACATGATACACTTACTTAGGCGACAGGGATGTTATAACAAACTAATATAAGCAGCTCACATGATCTCAGAAAACAAACCCTGTGCATTATGGTAAACCTGTCTGTCCGCTGTGGATTTATGACACCATGGGGGAAGGAACATACGACTCATTTGTCAGAATATGAATATCAAGTCGTCTCACATGATTGATACTTTATATGTCAAGCTATGTCGTGTGAGTATTGGTTGTTCACACACCAAAATCAGAATGATAGATTGAGCAAATCATCAGCAAATCCCGGCATCTTCAGGATAATGCAATATAACAGGCTAAAAAAATATGACCTTGAATGCAGTTCTAAGCATGCTAATAGCCTGTTTGCAATTTAAAGAATGCTCATCCTAAATTTTGAGCGACAAAAATTATAACAGTAGTTAGTGTTCAGGGTGATACTATTTAAAGCAGAAAGCATTATGCTAGAGATGCAAATATAATTGTGCCTTGAGCGAAGGTGGTATTTCCCTTTAAGGGGTAAAAATGAAAACTCAAGTTCTTTTCATGACACAAAGCAGCATGGCGGTAGAGATACATATCTGACCTACCAGGTAGAGCTATCACGTCATCGGGTTGAAGTATATACAAGCGTATTATAAAAATGGATCAATCTAATTTGTTACATGACCTTCGCGGGTTAACACCTGAGGGTGGAGAGAAACGGAAAGGATTTAGAATGGAGAACCTGTATCGATGATGGCAACTAGCCATATCATAATTATACTCGTTTAGACAACAGGAGAGGGCAAATACATTACTATGCCGTATATGAAGAGTTCGGTTCCAGAACATGCTACATCCATTTTTTATCCCCCCCTTTTTTTTGGTGGTTTTTTGCATGAATGTACTTTAATTTCATCAGCTATAATACCTGATTAAAAAATTGTTTTTCTCATGGAAAAAAAAAATGGCGGTCAAAAAAGATCATTGCAGCTAGCTATATCATACAAAGGCAAACATACTACATCCATTTCAGTTTAGTTTCAGAACATGTTACATCCACAAAACAATGCCCTTCTCCAGGAAGTGTCCAACCACATGGGTATGGCATGCGTGAATAATCTTTAGTTTCAGAAACAATGGGAGGTAGTTTGCTGAAGAGTGAAACGTAAGGGTGAAGGATCAATATATCAACATACTTTTAAAAGTAATTAAGTAATTAAACAATGATGAAACACCTGGAATTTTATATTACAGAATGATTCTATCATCTCATTAGACAGTAATACAATAAGACCAAGCTTCATGTCAAAAAATCGATAATGTAAAATAGGAAAATTGAATATTCTTGTTTCCCAAAACATATATCTATTAATGGATCACGTTTTGGAAGTAAACTGAAGCTCGTCCATACCTGCTAATAGTTTCTGTTTCTCCCTAACGTAGACTTCGCAGCGGGAACGTTGCGATCTGTAAATCTCTCATGGAAGGCTGTAGCAACTTGCTGCAGGCTCCCAGAGCGAGCCCATTCCATTACGATCAACAACTTTTGTTCGGTGGTCATCTGCATTGTCAGGCAATCTATTGATGGTTTAATTTTCAGCCTTTTTATTACCCAACCATTTCTGACGTTCCTTTCCATTCCCCATGTTCCTGTAAATTCACCCAAGCATGAAGTCTACTGTCATCTGCTAGGTCAGGAAATCTGAATGGCTTCTTACTCAACTATCCACTCATTTGGGCAGAAGTCAAGAGCGTTGTAATTTTACTTGTTCTCTGGCCTACATCATACATTTTTTTTTTACCCATGAGGTGTTATCTTAAAGAGGAAATTATGAATTTTACATGATCTTTTCCTTTTTTCAAAATTATTACGTTTACTATGCTAAAAACTCATTCAGAATTGCAATTTGTGAGTGAAAAACGGTAGCACCATTTTCCATTGTTTTAATTCAATCATGCGTGAATTATGAATAATGAGTTGTGCACCAAATGAAAGAAGAGAAACAGAGCTTTTTATACATGTATATCTCATCAAGGAATTTTTTTCTGCCGTGAAATCCAGTTTCCTTTTTTCTGGGACACATTGTATATATATATATATATATATATACATGATATATATATATATATATATATATATATATATATATATATATATATATATATATATATATATATATATATATATATATATATATATATGTATAACAACAACAACAACAACAAAATCTGTTTGAAGGAACGTGTGGATCGTTCCGAAAATTTAGAAAAGTAAATTTAAATTGGCAAAAAATGCATCTCCACGCCGTTATTCTTCTATTACTACGCCAGTAAGTGAACTTTATAACTTTATGTATATGTATATATATATATATATATATATATATATATATATATATACGATATAAAATCCACGTACTAGCATATTTTGAAGACACATACACACGCGCGCACTCACCCACACACACACACACAAAAGGAGTTTGATTTTAATCTGACCAACGGTTCATTTTATTCCTGTCGGGTATTTTCGATTTTTCATTCATATAGCATCAAGAAACGATACAAACCTATTTGGGCAATTCCACGGTTACTCACGTTACAGTTGGAGAGGTATTGGGTTACATCTTCAACTCTTATTCTCTTATTACAGGTATCAGCTAAATCAGTTTTAACCCGTTGACTACTGAATTCTCTCACTCCCATAGGCTTAATACAGTAGCCACCCGGTTCGAGTAGGGAATGGGTTAACTTACATAATGCGTACATACATGTATTGAAGTACCTATATATAGAACCAAAACCTTAGAAGAGGAACAGTAATTACTGCTAGCCTAACTGATGTGTCGGTCACTCACATTACATAATTTGGACATGCATAAATTGCAAAGAGGGCTTAAATAAAAAGTGTTCTGATATGAGGCTTCCTTGAAAAATGATTTTACCCTTTTCAAAGGACCATGCTAGAGAGACCTCCACTGGAGACAACTATATATTACTAGACCCATCATTTTTGCAGATTTTACAGGAATAATGGTTACTCACGTTACGGTTAGTAACGTTACATTTTGTCCATGAGGTAGCATCAGTTTTGGTTTTATTCTAACTTGCAGGATTTACGTTCTTTTTTGTGTTTTTTCATTGCAAAATGATCAGTAGACATTTTAAATTTAATCTTTATATAAATCCTGGAAAAACTTTGGATATCTTACTTCCAGATAAGCAATCAAAAAATGCACAATTTATAGGAAAAATATCACCAAAAAGTGTAAAAATAGATAATTTTAACCATTTTTTAGCCTTTAATAATGTTTTTTAAAAGTAAACCACCGATGATAGGTTCACCAATGTTTGCGCAAGTTTCTGCAATTATGTAGAACAAAAAAATTATTCATAGCTGAATGAAATACCAAATTTAAACTTTAAGGTCCATGTCCACCAACCTATGGAATTGCCCATTTATACCAATTCTCTATATTTCATTTCAAACAATATATTTCCGCCCCTTTATTATGAATCGAACACATGAATCGAATTAATAGAATGAATCAAAACGGTAAAAGTGGATTTTAAAAATATCATTCTAAATTGGTGAAATTACGAGGAACCTTGTGATAAAGAAAAAAAAGGGACAATGTCATGTGAAACCCAACTAATTAAGGCTTTTATGAGAACAGTTTATTACTATGTTACTGTCGAGTTCTGGTGTGTATATATTATCAGGAAATGCCCCCAGCATAGAACAGAATAAAGCCTTGGGGAATAAATCTAAGTTGTACGGATGAAAATTATGTTTAATATTCTGTATGTCTCTTTTTTCCTCCGTCTCTCTCTCTTCTGGGTAATTTCCCCTTTTCTTTTCAGTCTTCTATTTTTCCCCAGTACCCCCTTATGTATATAATATGACCTCTCATCCTCTTTCCATGCGACACTACTCTCACACTCTCTTTTGTCCTTAAGAGAATATTTACAAACCTTTGGTTTTGCTTCGAATCCCTCTTATTATCTGAAATCAAAACATCACATCACTCCCTTGTCGGTTGAGATGTATACATTCACAATTTTCGTTAGCTCTCATTTAAGGCACTTTTTGGTGTAAAAGCCCACATAGCGTACCTTCAAGAAGGGAATGATATTCTTTTTATCATCTCGGGACTGGATAATGACCTTATAAAAGATATTAATGACATGTCACCATACCATGCCCTTTTTCTAGGACGTAAAGTTATTTTCGAACCTTTATAGTTACCACCTGGTTACCGCAGTATTTCAAAATGTTATAAAACTTGCCTTTTTGATAATGCCCTTAGGCTCTGTGCAAAATATGTCGACGACCTAGACCCGTGGAGATAGGTAAACTACAAGATGGACGATGGAAATCATCATCCGGCATCCACAATATTCCCATAATCGCTATTTTTAGATAATACTTTTGACTAAGAAAATGGTCCAAGAGTATCAGAAATACTTCAACTATCATCTGCCGGAAGGTAAAACAATGATAATGCCTGCTTACTATATTTTGTAGAAGAGATACACACAAATCACACTCTTAATATCATTCGTGCTTGATCCTTCTGTTTATGGTGTAGGATAACAAGTGTAAAATATCTTAGAAATTAAAAGAAATAAATTAATTTTTTTTAAATAAACCTCTTATTTGCTCTACAATGCAAAATTAACAGTGATTTTTAGTAAATACAGAATTAGCGTCTGCACGAAATGAATACTGATCGTCCTTAGAATGCCACCCACATACGTATTATTTGAAGATAAGTAAATTGAACAAATAACCTGAAGACCTAAGCGAAGACAGGACATTTCCTATTTCTTGTTGTAAATTATATGGCAGTGTTAAGTAATGATTTTTGAAGAAAATGTGATATTGAGGAACAGGGAGAAAGAGAGGGAGAGAGAGGGGGAGACAAACAGACAGACAGAGAGGGGGTGAGATAGAAAGAGAGACGAAGATCTGATGAGAAAGACAGGGACAGAGAGAGAGAGAATGAAAGAGACACAGAGAAGATCTGAGGGAGAGAGAGAGAGAGAGAGAGAAAGAGGGGGGGGGGGGGAGATAGAGAGGAGTGGAGGGAACGGGGAGTGATGGAAAGAGAGGGTGGAGAGAGAAAGACAGAGATAGGGAGGGATGTTCATATGTCATGGTCAAGTATCAAGCACCCACCGAGCCATATAACACGTTAATCACAAATCGATATGATTGTGAAAACATTACTTCCCGCAAAGGTCGATATAAGTAGAACGCATCTCTGTGACCTGGTATCAGCAAGAGAGCAAACAATGATGAATCGACTCCACATATTTCAAGAGAAGGTTGGGTTCTTGAAATTTGAAAAGGTGACACATAATCTGTGGGCTTTCTCGTTCTTATTATTCTCATATGTAAGAATATTTTAATAGCAATGTCACATACAAAGAAATTTTCTTAAAAATATCCTCATATTTCAAACATAGTTTTTGATGCCACATTGTTATAGTTTAGTCCCTATCCCTATACCTGTATTCACTGATTTTCGTTGTTTGTGATTTAAAGCAACGTTTCGTTAATCTTTTATAATTTTGATAATTCCAAAATCCCATTGTATTCAATTATTTCTATTTACTACATTATCAACCATTCAAAATAGCCACTGTACTGTTTCTTTAATAATGTCTTTGTGTGACCAGAACTCTGTTATTTATAAACCGAATGCAGGAAGCGGTAAAGGAACCTAAGAGGATTATTAAGCAATTTAGGAAATTGTCACCATAATTCGAAGCATTGGCGGAGTTTATGTTACATCGACTGTCATAGGTCTGAAAACAGGTGCTTAAGGGTTGCATTTGGGGTGGGGATAAAAGTTAGGTTTCAGGCAAGGGAAATAGGGTTGATTACCCTGGAGGGTATGGTACCTATGTCACTTGATTTATTCATCCTTCGTAAAATTTTCGTGGCTAGGCGTTTGAGTTTGACCAAAGCAAATGTGAGGGAAGCATTGCACCATATTTCAAAGACCATGACATGGTTTGGGAATGAACTGAAATATGAAATCGAGGCGTAACTTTTATTTAATTTTTTTTACAGACATGACATTAATATCTGAATTTCATTTTCCAGTGATAATCCAGCCATCGTTGATTGTCTGCATAATGTGAAGAGTAAGGTGCTTAAGAATGTTCCCTCTATCAACCCTATGATGTGTATATAAACATTCATACGGGCAAAATTTGGCCGGGGGTTGACGTCGATTTGCCCGAGTATCAATTGTCCCAATTCTAAATTTTGCTAGCGAGAGCAGTAGGTAAGCAAAAAAAATATTGACACTTTTTTTGCAACAGCGAAAATGTGATTTTGTCATGAAATTATACTGAACATGTTGAATAAGGTATATAATGACGAACAGACCACCTCACTGTCCGAATATGACGTGAGAGACGCCCGAATATCACGTGATGGTTGCCCGAAAATTGGTAATTTGAAATTGTAGAGGGAGCGGGAGGGGGAGGGAGGGCTGTAGCCCCAAGTCCCCAGTCTCGTATGCCTATGTACACATTAATGAAGACGAAATGTCATATAAAAGAAACGTCATAAGAGAAGACAGAAGTTCAGTGCAACTAGCAACAGACGCAGAGCAACATGCAATGTCTGCTGACAACAGACGGCCGAGACGTGACCAGAAGATTGTAAATTGGGGCTGGCCTATGCCAGTGATGAAGAATTAAGTTGTGGGGTAATTTAAAAGCAGATCCCAGAGGGTCTTGGGCAGGATTGATGACAGTGTACGTCATGGGGTGGTCGTCTTGGCTTACATATCAGAAATATGCGAGAACCACGCTCCCCCTTCTCGGGAAAGAATCATTTGAAGGCATTCCTTAAAGGTAATATTTATCTTTTTGAAATATATTTCAAAAGTAGTCCAATAGGTCATTCAGTAACATGGATGGTGACAATTTGATTTATTTGAAATAACTCTTCTAGTATGGTCAATATATTTCATATTGTAAGAATAATGTTCAAACATTTTTTAGTTATATTTGCTTTTCGTTATCAACGGAAGCTAAGGTGTTAACTTTTAAGTAAGTACATGAATGTATGAATATTCATGTCAGGCCGGATCTTACAGGTGGTCACATAGACTTTGTTCGTGTTACACTGTTATGACTTGGTAATTTTTTCTTCTCCTTCTTAATTCTTCTTCTTTTTTTTCTCTTCTTTTTCTTCTTTTTTTTTCTTCTCGTCTTTTTTCTTTTCTTTACTCCATATTCTGAGCTTTGCTCTCCTTCTACGTTTAGTGAATATAACACTCATCTTCCGTTTCGCTTTTTATTGCATAGTAATCAGACTAAATCATAATGTTACTCTAAACGGTAGCCTTATTATTTACAAGCTTTGCTTTTTATTTAGGCTCCCCACATTTTTATTACCTTTTTGCCATTCGTTCCTATATCTCTCGAAACCTTCTACCTATTTACCATTAATTGTACTTGATTTGACATCTTTACCGTCTACGTTTTGTATTTGACTCTTATGCTTGTAAAATCTGAATTGCTTTTTATGAAAAAGTGGCACAAATAAAATTCAAACTTCAAACTTCAAACTCATATTGAAAATCAACAATAATTTTTATCCTTTTTTATGTAATAATTGATTATTTATCTTAAACAGGATGTTGCTCTTACCTTTCTAAGATAGGTAAATGAACAAATGAACTATTTTCATATCAAATGGTAAATTGAAAATGATACTCCGAACATTTAGTACCTTTAACCCTTTAACATGATATTCAGTATCCACAAGTACACTTTAAGTCAATGAACGGTTAACACCTAAAGGCATTAGTCATGTTTTAATGTAAATTTAAATTACCTATAAATAACGGATGGCTGTCTATTGGCAGATAAAACTCACAGGCCGACAGTGTTATTCAGTTATTGGAATGTCCTTGATAATAATATGTACTTTTTAAGTATCAAATTTTAGAACTTGTGTGAATGGTGTTTTTATTGGGAGTGAAAGAACGTTAAAAGTAATCAACAGTGATGGCAAGAGCCAAAAGGGTAAAATTTCTCATTTCTGGATACATCAATTAGAGTAAAACACCAACCAATAAAGATTCGCTTCGCCTTCATTATTTGCCATCGATTGCATCGAGTAGTTCGATTGGAATAGATTATTCCACTTTTATTTTGTCCTTTATTTGAAGACGACGGTCTGTATTTCCAGGAAAGGTATCTTAGTTGTGGCAATTTCTAGATGCACCTCCTGACCTCCAAGAAAAGAAAATGATCTTTTTACTTCGACATTGTCATATTTATTGATAACATTTAATCAAACTCTGCTCAATATAATTCCAAATAAACTGAAATACGTCAACTGAAATAACAAAGTTGCATGTATAGGACGATTATGTTTTTTTTTTTTTTTTTTTTTTTTTAAAGGAGAAGCCCTCTAGCTCTAGTTGCTTTAAAAATAAGACACTCCCATAGTTCCTGACTTACTTTAATCAAAAGTGCCGGCAATTGTAAAAGATCTTAACTACGTTGATCTAGGCAAAGTGTTACCTTTCATAAGTCAATTTGTGCCATTGCTGTATCTTCTCTTTAAAGAGAAATCAATGCTTGCCAAGCTGTGGAACATGTCTTCAGGTTAATTAAAACTGTTTGCCGGTTCAACAGTTTGACGTTGATTTTGGTTCGTTTGTGCGAGAGGCAAGTCACAAATGAATGTCAAAGTCCTCGTGTACTCTTCGGGATAGCCGATAGGCATCTCCCTCGGCTATTCAATACTCTTGAAAAAACGCCGAGTGATGGTATTTTTAGGTGATACTTTCTCGTTTAAAAAAACACAAACTTTTTGAGATTCTCAGTTGGTGAACGCTGACTGATAGAGAATATGAGACGCTTATTCATTTTTCTTTGGGGCAAAACCTTATCTAACTAGTGGACATTAACGCCTTTCGTGTATTTTCGGGTACCGTTTTTTCTTTTCCTATAATGAGGTCACTGTCCTATGTAAATTTCCAAATTTCCTGAAGTTTATGTAGTTTTCATTAGTTAATGAATGTCTGCATCGAAACATAGGTGTTATGCAAATATGAAATTTCTGAAACTCAAAAGCCATAAATTAGATATCTAAATCGCGTGAAACAGGCATCTCCTTCCAATCTACGGTATACATGTTTCTGAGATTAAAAAAGCCATAGATCAGATATCTAAATCGCGTGTAACGGGCATCTCCTTCCAATCTACGGTATATATGTTTCTGAGGTAAAGAATCGCAAATCAAATTGTCTAATATTTGAGGCATAGACCACATTGCCTCATCAAAGTAATAATTAAAAAGAAAAAACAATTTTTCCAAGAATTATAGTTTCGAAGCAAAGGCAAATATAAATCCATCCATGATGCCTCAATTTCAAATTTCATTTTGAAATGTGGGTTACGAGAGGACTGCAACATGATTTTAATCACTGAATTTCGTTGGTGCAACACAAAGTACACTCACCAGACAATGAACTATTTTCTACTCTACATATAGTATAGTAATCTCTCGTTTACATAGGGGTAAACAACCTACCTGTATCTCTCTGACTTGGACTACACTATACAAGACATATAACATGTATAACGAAGTGTAATTGATTCCCTATCTATACATCGTGCTTTAACAGTAATTATATTTCGTTTAGGCATGGCTTGGAGGAGTGGAAAACGAGTGTCGTGCTGTCCAGAGGGATGCACCTAATTACTGTAATGATTTAGGAAGACGGAGAAGTGTACGTGGTAATGGCAGTATAACGAAATGGCATGATTAGTCAGTCTAGATGTATTCGACATTCTTATGTTTTACTTTCCTTAAGGGACTGCTTACAAGTTGATTTTTTTTTTCTCATTGTAGCATGAACATTAATGTCTTTCGTGTATCCTAAAATAGTCAGTAGTCATACACACAAAGGAAAAGGTGTATTATGTCGTATCTTTGCAGTTAAGATATTACACTTTAGAAAATCATTCTTATTCTGAAGGCGAATGGATGCTAACTATCGACATAATCAAGTAGTAATAAAATCCTTTAAATATTCTCAGTGTTGCCACAAATTGAAACTTCGTATATGCGTATATGCGTATTTGCGTATTCATTTAACTGACTAAAATAGTAGTATTGTCTTCATTGCTGATACAGAATCAGGTACAGAAATATCAATTGTGCAAATATTCTCACGGATTTAAAAGTATAGAAGGAATTTTCATTCCTCTAAAGATTTGAATAAAAGCTGTATACGGCTTTTTTCAAATCTTTTTATATCGAAAGTCATGTTCTAGTGGAAACAACTCAACACTATATTTTTGCTATCAAAATGGCAAATCATGCTAATAAAATGAATATCCGATCTAATTTGAAATGGAGATTTGTCTCTAGGGTCTTTTGAATACAAAATTAAATTTATCTTATTGTTTATCAAGTTAAAAGTAAGTCCATATTGGAATGTGTCTTTATTAAAAGGATATTATTGTATATTCATTTTCAACGAAAGGTAAATAGCCCTTTCTTTCTCTTTCGTTCATAGTATTCAGTTTAATTTGTAAAAAGGATGTGGAATATATGTATGAAATTATAAAGAAAAAAACCGGGGAGAAACAACTATTCAACTATATATTTTTTTCTTCATAATTCTGTTTGTTTTATAGAGATAGCTAGGGAGAGAAACATGGGGTGAAGGTGAGAAAGAGAAAAAAAAAACAAAAGAAGAAGGAAATAAAGAAGAAGAACAAGAAGAAAAAGAAGAAGAGGTGAGAGATAGATAGAGGGTAGATAATGAAAGTAAGAAATAGAGAGGGAGATAGTAAAGAGAAAACAGGTAATGGATAGGCTGTAAGACATAGATAAAACCATGGCAACTAAATGTCTATAATTAAATAATGTTGTGCTTTCATCATATATCGGGAGTGCTGTTTTCTAAATAGGTCACCCAAATAATTTCCTGAATAGATTGAAAAAAAATCAGAAGCAATACAATTCTTTTTTCACTTTCAGGGTGAATTATGCTCCTGGTAATTCCTTGGTGGATTCCCTTAAATCGTGACCAGCACACCTAAGCGAACCAGTGTCAGTGGTTGGCAGAATAGCGACTCTCAGCAAACGAGGCGGTTAGGGAGTAGGAAAAGTGACATGTTTAAATTTGAATTCACTGGGGAGACTTGGGATTTTATTAAAAAGAAAGAATCCATTTCTACGAATATCCATAATTCCGTCA
This sequence comes from Heliocidaris tuberculata, assembly GCA_025618425.1. Lineage (NCBI taxonomy): Eukaryota > Metazoa > Echinodermata > Echinoidea > Camarodonta > Echinometridae > Heliocidaris > Heliocidaris tuberculata. The sequence goes on from CM046832.1 coordinate 28,451,858, forward strand.
ATTATTTTCTAGAGATATTTTATGGGTTTTCATAATTGTGAACAATACAAAGGGGAAAAAATCCTGAAATAATATGGACAGAGCAGAATGCCATTATTTTGGTGTAATTTGGTAGTTATGAACTTATATTTCAGCTATGTGCAATCGATTTTTATAAACAATAACAAAGTTGGATAAATAAATGAATATAATCCCGCATGTTTAGATAATTATGTAAAGTCGTCCAATTTTTAAAAGAATGTTTCCAATCTACGAATAAAAGTAAAATTGTTACTGTGAATTTGATTCTATTAAAAATTACGACGTTTCGTATCTAAAGAAATTAACGCGATGCCGATAACGAAGATATTGGATTATGTTGCACGAATGATAATTCGTTGTAAAAAGAAAATAATACCGAGAAACCAATTAAGCTGTCATTAGATTTGCAAAAAACAACAACCTGATGAACGCTTTAACAATCAATATGATATAAAGTTTGCGTTCGTTTCGTGGCCCTTAGCACTCATGAAAGTGCCCTTACGCTACTCCGAATGGCTAATTTCCAGATTGTTTACCCAATATCTAGAGCACGAGTAGCGTGCCACTTGCCAAACTAGGCGATACGAATTCTACTGACGTATCTCACTATTGCCACTTGTTATTTCGCGTTACTTTCCAGACGTTGGCAACACTATGCCCTAAAACTTGATACTTTCTATCAAATACAGATTGAAAAGAAACCTAGCCATTGCTGTGTCCTAACCTGTTTTTAGCACCTTAAAATACATTTAAAATTAGGATAACCACTTAATAAGCAGTGACATTCATTCACCAAGCCGTAAGTTAATGATTAACTTTATCACGTCAATAGTCATTTTTCATTGCTATATATACTGTATGTGCCAGGAACCAATTGACCTGTATAGGTAACGCGAATCCCCTTCTCTTTACTTTCCAGACGTTATTCTTCCCTGATACCTGATACTTTATATCAAGTGCAGCTGCATGTCAAACCTTCATGAAACCTTCATGGTCATGCCCTAACCAGTTTTAACACCTTAAAATACGATTGAAAAATTGGGATAACCACTTAATAAGTAGTGAAAAAAGTGAATCAAACAGTGACTGAATGATTAACTGTCAAGTCAGTAGTCATTTTCCATAGTTATATATCGTTAATGTGTTAGAAACCAGTTGACCTGTATAGATAATGAAAGTTAATGCATCCGTTTGTTATCTTTTTGATAACAGGTAAGAAAGCATTTTTTTATATTGTGCTCAATAGGAAGAATCAATCTGCTCTTCATGTGGCCTTAGATATATTGTCATACTTTTTCTTGGAATATCCATTTCCAAATAACTCCAGGAAAGAGTATGTAGAATAAAGAATTTGTAGAATAAAGAATTTCAAAATGGAAGTATATATTGGCTAGCAGACCAAAATTGAAATATTGTTCAGGTATCATCTGTTTTTTCAGACCAAGATTCTTTTAAACCCTTTTCATTTTATTTTTTCAATATTCATGAAGGTAATGTTTGTACTGATATAAATTTATCCTGTGTTAAACGAGGCAATGAAGGTCTGTATGTTCAGATGTCTCACAGGTGAGATGTTTGCGCTGAGGATTTAACATCTTGTTGTGAAAGTTTGAACAGATTTTGAGAAAACCTTTAACGTGTCCCTATTCAATTGAAAAGAATATATATTTTAAAAGCACATCGTGTGATTTTAAAATTAAAAGCAAATAATAATATTTTGTTTGTTTATATATGAGAGACTGTAAGATACTTTTTAAAGTCGCTTCATAATGAAAAACAATTGTATTATAATGATTTAAAAAACCGAATGTCATTTCTGAAAACAATTTGAGGCGGGACATAATCAGATATATAGTCAGCAACATATTTGTCCCAGAATAAGTTCATGATCTAGGAAGATCAAGACAGATAGGAACTACAAAAAGAAAAACAAATCAAAGATATATACAGTGTATATTAAAATAAACCCCTTTATTAAAAGCCAGCAATTGTTCCCCTTGCTCCACTCCGCCCTCCGATGAGCTGAAGATATTTGTAAATCCATATTCTTCTGCTTAGCTAACAAAAGCGAGTGGGAAATAAGAAAAGGCGATTACCATCATGAGCGCGTCACTGGATTGACTCTATCAACTCTTGATTGCTAGAGAAGTGCTTTATGTTTACTCTCCGCCCTCCGATGAGTTTACCTAATCATTAATACAATCTTGACTTCGGGTCTGGCTTGCATGCGTCTACAACGACCTGGGTTATTCAATTCATGAGATAGATGATTTTGACGTCTCTATGCTTCTTTCTAGGGTGAAATGCAGGGTTAGCGGGACAATTGTGTCTGATTATTAGATATGTAAATCGGGAACATTATTATCATAATGCCATTAGCGTAAATTTGATTCTATTAATAACAGGAAATATTTTCCTGAAAAGGGGGACTCGGGTACACGATCCGACACATATCGCTGCGTTCAAGTCGCCTGTTGCGTTATTCTTGACATTTAGTCATATTCCAGTGCAAAGCATAGAGTTACCCCTTGCAGGAATTTAGATAACAAATGGAAACAACATTCAATAATAACAGAGCGATTCATACTAGGCGTCTCTAAGTGCTCTGCTCATGAAGATCACATGTATAATATGTGAGGAATTTAAAAAAAAAAAAAAAGATTCATCAAAACGTAGGGGAAAAAAATTCAACAAAAACTATGAATTAAGGTATACTGTAAATTAAATCTGCAGTGTGTGTTATTATGTTATTGACTGGACAAAATATATGAAAGATGTAAGCATGCAATAAATAGTCAACCATTTTACAGACTTGTACATGTATGTATTTTCCCAAGTTTGTACAAACATATACACTGATCAAAAAAAAAAGAAAAAAAAAAGAAAAAAGAAAGTGGGCACCCTTTATTGGTCAAAGTTTTCATATAAACCGTAAAAAGAATATTCTAAATTATATATCAAATTAACGAAAAAATTGATACTCTACCAACATCAATTCAGAATAAGTTTTGAACTTCATGATTGGATGGGCACATTCCTCTAAGCGTTAGAAGGTTTGGAGCAAGTAGCCATTCACACGTTAATGAACATGTGCATCTGTAAGACATTCTTGTTCAACAACAAAACCAAAAAAAAAAAAAAAATAAAAAAAATGAGAGACAAAGAGGAGGATTGAGCTATAGATGTCAACTGCAGTCTCAGGACTGCATGGTATTGACAAGCACAACAAAAAAAATTCAAGCGTTTGTCATGATTTTTGCTTTCATATTTTTTAATTTGACTCTACAAGATGGAAATGCTCATCAACATTTAAATGCTCATCAACATTTAAATGGCTGCTTGCTCCATTTTTGCAATTTTCTGAATCAGACGGTTAAATGAACGCGCCTATCCAAACGTGAAAGTTCAAACTTTATCTTAATTGATGTTGGTAGAGTATAATTTTTTCTTTAATTTGATATATATTTATTTTTATTATATTCTATTGACGGTTTATATGAAATACGAAAATTTTGAACAATAAGGAGTGTCCAATTTTTTTTTGCTGAGTATAAGAAAAAAAAAATCATTATTATCATCATTATTATTATTGTTATTATCATTATCATCATCATCATTATTATTATTATTTTTATTATTATTATGGTTGTCATATTGTTGTTGTTATTAACATCATCACCATTATTATTACACATGTGCATATCTTTTAAGAATAAATCAATGTGTGAAAAGATACTTGCATGTATATATGATGTTGATAATAACAATAACAACAATATAACAATAAGAAGAATATTAATAATAATAACAATAACAAAATATTATCATAATCATAATGATAAGTACTTAACAATAGTAAGAAATGTATATTCCGATGGAAATGTCAGGCATCATTTTGTGTTTTTATCAGTTTATAGAGTCCTGATGAAGATCACAGATCGAAAGCTTGACGAGTAAAGGAGGATAATAAAAGCTACTATACCTTCCATTAAACAACTATTAAACTACCACCACCAGCATTGTGTTGGAGGAACATATCTCACAATATATATATATATATATATATATATATATATATATATATATATATATATATATATATATATACATATATATATATATACATATATATATATATAGAGAGAGAGAGAGAGAGAGACAGAGAGAGACAGAGAGAGACAGACACAAACGGAGTAATTTATTTCGTGTCTGTCTCAATTTTTTTTTATCTCCGTAGCAGAACTTTTTAACTATATATATATATATATATATATATATATCACGATCGGAGGCCCCTATCCGAAGCTAAAGAAAAAGCTATTGTAGAAACAGGGATGTTGACCAACCTCAGTAGGACAACCGTGCACGTGGTATAGGATAGTTTGAATATAAATTTAGTCTGGGAATTTTAACACGTAGACGTTACAGTCCATTAATGAACGGACACAATTGCCGAATGCGTTTCCGTATAATGGTAACGATCGTTATGGTTCATCTCGACGTGCTATTTTCCATGAGAATACCCGGTCATCCCAATAGACCGACGGCCCACGAGACGTCTAGTAAACCCTCAGAAAAGTTTTCAGAAGGCAATTGTGAGCGACTTGTCAGTTTCATAGGCTGTCGGTCTTGTGGGCCATCGGTCTGGTGAACCCTCAAGGTTACTTTTCAGAAGGTCAACAAAAGTCCGACGCTGTAGTTCTCGTTGGCCGTCGATCTCGTGGTTTTAGCCGAGATTCCAAGCCGTACACTATCTGCAACATTCGGTCAAGTACTCGCGTCAGTTTTATAAAATGTCATCATCTTCTCGGAGAAGCGCCATGGTTAGTAATGGCCGGTGAAGTGTTGATTAATATCGATTGTTCATATCAGCATGTAATAGGATGCAATTATGCATCTATAAAAGCCTTTGATAATACAGTATAATTTTCTAGTAGAGGAGATATTATAATCCGTGGGAGATTGAGCTACAAAGGGCTGGAAGCGCTTAGTGAATCAAGTAAACTGAAGGTAACTGTATAGCCTCCATTGTTGTGATTTCGTGTGCTAAAGCTTGTAAGTCAGTTTTCCAGAATGGCATACATACTAGGTGTTAAAAACCCAAACAGTGGACACTATTGATCGTTAACTCATTAAACATCGTATCAGACTGAATTTTTTACATTGTAAAGTTGAAGGATGTAAAATTTATTGGGAGCAAGTTTCATGAAATTTCTCTGAATACCTTCCTTAAAATACTGCTCTAAATATTTGATTTGATTTTTCACTTTTTGAAAAACCAAGGCCACGAAATCTGTGTGTATCAGTAATTAATTCAGAAAACACCATTGTGCATTGCAGCTGAAATTCCAAACTGCTTTTTAGCCCAGAGTCATGAATCATTAATGACACTGAACAGCAAAAGGTTGGCAGAAACGACAGCTGCAACACACAATGGCAATTGTTGTGATCTGAATTACCGATACACACAAATTTTCTGGCCTTAATTTTTCAGAAAGTAAAAAAACTAATTAAATATTCCAAGCTATATTTTAATAAAAGTATTCAGATAAAATCTAATGAAAATTGCTCCCAATAAATTTTACACCCTTCAACTATACAATGTAAAAACCTCAATCTGATACGAGGTATAATTTTTGAGTTATTAACGATAAAAATGTCCACTATTTTTATTTAACACCTAGTACAATCCTGAAATTTAAAATGACACGAAAACAAATGTAATCCAGACTGTCATGATCAAGAAAATCTTAGAAGGAGATGTTTGTGAGAGAGAGAGAGAGAGAGAGAGAAAGAGAAAGAGAAAGAGAAAGAGAAAAAGAAAGAGATAGGGGGGGGGGGTTGTGTGTGTTTGTGTGTGTGTGTGTGGGGGGGGGGGTGTAGTCGCTGCAAAGGATATCGTAACGAAAAATATATGGGAAATGTTTGATAGAAATCTGATAAATCGGTTGAGACGTTATCGTGTAATCATATCTGCAAATAATTTGTACAATGGCAAGTTGTGCGTGCCAAAAATGTCACAACGACGGCGAGCGCTTACGTAAGCAAATATCATACATTAAATATGCGTCATAATCGCCGATCTCACCCAACCAGCCAATAGTAACATTATTTCGTTTTCTGGATGATTTTTTACAAATTAATTCGAAAATTTGTGATCACTGGTGTAATATCATAAAGAAAAGAAAGAGGTTGGCAAAAAATTATTCATTAGCAAAATACTCATCGAGTCAGATATTATTCAAGCAAAACATATTTTTCTATTTTGTGAGCGTAGCACAAATCAATAGCATCAATACACATTTCTCTCAACTCATGTAACACTTACCTCCATAAAGAGGCTGGGGCACAGCAGATCTACTGGCAATTATTGCCACAATCTAGTTCAATTCGATGAACGTGTTTAAGGAATTATAGAATGTGAATAATGGTACTTTTTACGATACACAGAAGACAAATACAAATTATTGAGATTTATTCATTATGTACCATTATGTGTCTACGCTCTTGTCAGTCATCTAGGAACGCTATGCATTGTTCACAATGCAAGATCTTCAACAGAATGAACACCTTGCATTTAGAAAGTGAAAAAAAGCCACGAGCGCCACAATCAAAAACTATTATTTCTTCAGTGACCAAATCATGCTCTGACATTAGTGATGTCTCTTCTAAGCCCCTTTCACAATTGGTCTGCGACCGTTTGCGACCATTTGGTCGCACGACAGGCTGCAACAGGCTTCAATCGCCATCGATCTCATCAGGTCGCAGAAAGGCATTCACAAATGCAACAGCGGTCGTAAAACAAAAGCGACTAGAAGAGACCGTTGCACGAGTAAGTCGCATTTGCTCGCATATGCTCGTGCGAGTGGTCTTGCGTTCACATGCGAGTGTTGCACGAGTGATTGCGAGTGGCTTGACGCCAATCACAATAGTCGCACGATCGATTGCATGGTCGTGCGAGTGGATGTGAGACCATGCGATCGCTCGTGCGATTGAATGAGACCGGTGCAAGTGGTCGTGAGAGTATTCGTGCGAGTGGCATGGGGTATAAAAACCCCTTCGACGATTGACCGGTAGTCAGTTTCAAGTTGGCCTTCTTAATAGTCAAGATGCCAAAGAAGAAAGTTACAAAGAAGAGAAAGTTGTTAGAGGAGGGCCCTGTTGCAGAAGATCATCTCCATAGTCCCCCTATATATACCCCCGAGGAATAGTCGCATACAGTCTCATACAGTCGTGCAACGGTAGTACAACGTTGTAAGATGTGCTGCGATCGGTCGTGCAACAGTCTCATGGTCTTAGCACAATCGCACCCATTCGCAAGACTGGTCGCTATAGGTCGCTAGCGCACGTGCGAGTGTTGCACGACCTCCAGCCCACCCACTGCGACTATTGAGTCGTGCGAACTCTCGCATCTAATCGTGCAACGTTGGGCAACACTCATACGAGAATCGCACGACTGGTCGTACGACCTAATGCGAGTGAATCGATCGCATCTGGTCGTGTCTGGATTTTGAGCATGTTCAAAGTTCAGATGCGACCAGTCACGACCGCCTCAGGTTCGTGCGACCGCCTTCAACGACTGCGAGTGGTCGCAAGACACAAAGCGATCGGTCGTGCAACACCCCGAAAAATCTGTTGCAGGCGGTCGCAAACTGGTCGCAGACCAATTGTGAAAGGGGCTTAAAGATAAAGTTGAGTTCTGGTCGTGCGATTACATTGGGTGAATTCAAGTTCGGTGTTGAAAGCTGGTGTTGGTGTTGGGGCAAAACTAGCACCAGCCACAACACCGAACCTGAAATGAAGCTGGTGCTGGGATTAACTTCACTAGGTGTTGAGCTATCAATAATGTGATTGGTATTATTTTTATAAACCCGAATTCGGTGTTGGGGCTAGAATCAGCAGCCCAATTCGCGCTCTCAACACAAACACCAACACCAACACCGAACTTGAAATCACCCATTGTGAAAGAAACTGTCTGGAAACAATTGGGAAAGGTTGATAATGTAGTACATAAGATGATAAGAGTTAGTGTATACTGTGAGGTTTTGGAATCGCCAAAATAAGAAATTGAATAGATCCTGCTGAGAGTTACATGCACTTTACACAGAAATTTGTATATGGGTGAGGCTTGAAAATTTGCCTTTTACTTTTCAGGAGACAATTATTCTGTGATAATCTTCCAAACTGACATAAAGAGAATAAGAAAGCTCACAAATTATTAAGAAGTGTAAACTTAGCAGTCGTAAAACTAGCAGAAGACTCTACCCTCTTTGCGTATTTTCAGCCAACCTCAATAAAATATGGCTTTGACATGTGGGTCAAAATGGACACTCCCTCTTCAATAAATAAAATTCTTAATTCTCCTTCGTACAGGAAATAAGACTTATCATTCAATCATTCACCTCCTTTCTTCAAAAAAATTGAAGCTAGGTTAATTAGAACCTTGTATTTAATTATCAGAGACGCTTTATACCCAATTAGCAAATGTTTAGGAAGCTATCAAGCAATTCCCTTCTTCAAAGAGAGAACAATGTGTTGGCGGCTCACAATGACTTGCGATATTCTGATTATATTCGTCATCGAGAAGAAAATTTCATCACTTGATTGACAGGACAGTTTATTTCCTCATAGATAAAGAGAGTGACGCCGACATTATTTGAATGTCCTTCTTTTTTTTCGATAAAATGACATTCGCTTTCAATCTCGAGTACATCATGGGGAAGTTGTGACGTAACGAATGGCCCCCGAGATCCAAACACACACAAATAAAATATTAGTTTTTTTTTTCTTCTTTTGTACTCAATTATGTTTCCCTTTCTCACGTGAGCTGCATGAATGACTCGATTGGAAAAGTCAATAAAGTCACTTCAGCTAATAAGGACGTTTAATTGTTTCACGATCATTAATAATTCACCACGCTGTACATCCAAGGGGGTCCCTACCTTTGGTTCGTTACCTGATTGGATGCAGCAAGAGGTGCACGTGGTTTTCGGTGTGGGAATACCAGTTCTCCCAGTCGTGGGATATGGATGTCAATGATACGCAAAACCATTGATGAAGGTCAATATTGAACCTGCAAAATCGCCAAATTCCTTTGGCATATTCGTTGTTTCTCCTTTTGCAAGGAGAATATATAGATATATTCAGAGTAACACAAAAATAATGAAGCCTGAAGCTGAAGCGAAAACATCGATGCACAGGGTTCATTCTGAATTAAGAGGTGCATATTATGTTATGTAAAGCAACGGTATGTTCATTCAATAGATATATACAGAAAAAAGCAGTTAAATACATTTTAAATAAGATATCTTGGCTCAATTTGATTATAAAAATATATCTGGTGATCAAGAAAAAAAAAAATTGTACATGAGATAAATCAAAATGTAAAAACAAACAGCTCTGACCAGTTATAAAGTAAGGTGGCAATTCATCCCATGATAGGAGGGGATTGCTCTATTTCTAGATTACAAAGCCTTTGGGCGGTCTGTAGGACCACGTTTCGTAAAAAGGACACAAATCGTAAAACAGCGGTCTCGCAAAAACGTAAAAAAACCCCGACGTGTTTTACGATTTGGGGTGCATAATTGAGGTCCGCAAAACATAAATCGCAAATAGTAAACTTGCACTTAAAATCGAATTCCCCCCCCCCGGAATTTTAAGTGTCAATGGTCAGGCACCCATCACCTCATATTTAGGCAGCCTGTGGCCTGAAATAGGCTAATCTTCAGAAGAGAGGTGGCCAAACATCTAATTTGCGTACATTTTCAATACAAGATATGTATCAATTTTTTCCTTTTCTTCAAAATACAGCAACTGTATAGTCGATATTTAGATAAGGGCATCAGCCCCATCTCCCCTCCCGAAAATGTGCCCATACGCCTATATGTATAAAAGAAACATTCATGTATTTGAGTTGCATGCTTTTAACAACAACACAAATCGTCACCCTTTTCCCAAAAGTCGTTGGTTATAGAAAAAAAAAAAAATCCTTTTTCAGAGGGTTCATTACAAATGCAAAATAAGGTTCGTTGAATTTGTTGCACTATTCTGAACTTTTGTTAATTTATAGTTGAAAAAAAAAAATCAAAATTGAGAGAAAAAAAAAACCATTAATGCAAAAATAAAAACCGATGGCTGAACATACTAAATCTACAATATAAGAAATAGTCAGGTCTGTTAAGCCCATATTTTTGACAGAGTTTACAAAAGCACAAATTTTGCAGATGTATTTGTTAGGACAATAGCTTCATTTTCCCACAGGATCTTCATGCAAAATTCCCAAAATTTATGCAAATTATGGAATTACATCTATCCAGAGTGTTATTGCCATTAATAATTTACGTATTTAAGAGCTTTTGTAGAATAAACCAATTTAGGTCATCAGTGAAATAAATGAGTTCCAATGATAGACACTTTTTAAACTCTAAAATATGAAGATGCTTGGTAGTAGGTATCCCGCACCCCTTTCCCCATTCACAGTCCCCCCAAAAAGGGGGGGGGGGGACGAAGTTGAAGTACGACATAAGAGTCTTTTAAGATCACTTTGGTCAAAAGGGAACATGTCTGCCTATACCCTACCCTTCTTGCCCAGTAGCTCTCCTCTCCACTAAAGTTGTACCCAAATCGATATCCAAGAAATGTTTTATACCCCCCAAAAAATAACAACCCCCCCCAAAAAAAACAACCCCAAAAAAAAAAAATACAAAATACATAATACAAAATACAAAATGAAATAAAGAAACAAAAAAAAAAAACCCTCCTGAACAACGAATTTTGGTATGAGTGAAATAATGGAAGATTCAATAGATACAACAGATTTAAACTCCCAAAAGTGTAGATATTGGATGATTTTGTGCAGGGGCACCCAAGATCATTCTGAATGGGGGGGGGGGGGGGGGAGGATGTGCGACCAAATTTGCCAAAATGAAAAAGGGTCATCAGATATTACGATTTGCCTACAAAAACTGATTGTCGGATTTCCAAAGTTGCCAACAAATGTTCACATTTTTTTTCACCAAGGGTCATCATTTTTAAAGTTTTGTCTGACAGCTTATAAAAATGTTGACTTTGCCAAAATAAGATTTTTAATTGGTGGGGTGTGATACCCCCATAAAAACCATAAAACTACCGTTTTAAATCAAGAAATAATGGCATTACGCATATGTGATGAAATGAATTTTGATGCACTTTACCAGACATTGGTAGCTTAAAAAAGCGAAAAACAACTAGACCAGCGAGGGGGCAAAGCAACCGAGCGGTAAATCTTTAATATTTTCAACCCTCAAAAAGAAATTTCTTATGTATTTTACCCTTTTTGAGTGGGAGCAAAGAAACTGAACATTAGAGATTCTTTGGAATTTTGAACTTTAAAAACTCCATTCTACTCTTTGCTTCGTATATTCCGGGCGCAAAATTAGAGAAAATCCTGGAATTTAGCAAAGCAATCTAAAGTTAGGATTTCTTTGGAATGTTGGACCTTTTTGAAATGCTGTTTATGTACTCTCTTATAACATTGGGTGCCAAATATTTAACAAGATCCTGATAACTTATATGCAAGGGAGCAAAGCAACCACAGTTAGATTTTAAAACAATTTTTTGAACCCCAACACGAATCATTCACTATTTCCTATAATGAGCGGCACAGAATTACGACATCCATGCTTAAGGAGCATTGCGAGAGTTTTAGATTTTTTTTGCATTTTAAGCCATTTAAAACCACTATTTCTTATTCACTCTACCCATATAGCCTTTGAGACCATGGTTTTTCTTCCCTTTCTCCCCTTTCGCTTTCTCTCTTTTGCCTTTAAGCGCATCTTAAAGTGCCGTCCATGCAACCCCTGCCCCTTTGGATACCGGTATCCCACGGGGGGGGGGGGGGGGGGGTTGCAAATTCTAAACCCCACTATCCAATATCTTCAGGTGTTGGAGTATTATCACGACTATCACTTGACACAAATATTTACGTATGCCGGGTAGTCTTCAAGTTCTGAACGCTTATCATCGTTTACCAGACCCATTAATATCATAGCAAGGGGTAGGGGGCACGGACATGGCACGGGAGGGGTGTGGGGTGCAAACTCTGAACTTGAGTGTAAAGCATGACTATCACTAGAAACGAGGTCTCATTACTGGACCAATAGTTATTTATTAATAAAACATTATCAAACTACATTATCTGACATCACACTCAGTACTGACATAATTCATCTGCATGCCGACAGCAATTATTAGTGAATATTTGATTCTACACCTCACAATGCCACTATTGCTAGAAAGAAGGCAGCCCTTAGCAATCAATTTTTCACTCTTAAGCCAATAAATATCAAAGTGTTAACTTTAGATCGCTGTAAATTTTTTGTCAGAAAAGCTGTGAACTTGTAATTTTCACAAGATACTGACCATATATATGCTTGGGCAGTTTTTGAGAAAAACACGATAAAAACTACTTTCGAAAAATAAACTCAGGGGCAATTTCAAAGGCCTATTGTACTGCCCATAGAAATCAGGTTCGGATTACGTAATATGCCATTGTAATGTTTTCTAAAGGTGATAGACAGGGCTATTGAAATTGCCTTCAGTTGATTTTTCGAAAATAGTTTTTATCGTGTTGAAAGTTTTAAGTCATTAGTCATAGGGGCATTTGAAATACGGTGAAAATGTATTTTGATGCAAATCATATTTTTGGGAAAAATGATAAAAATTCACATATTTGACCCAAATTTGTCATGTAAATCATAACAAAGACAATCAAATGTGGTATCATGTTGTAGGGAATTTAATTTTCTTCAATTTGATGCCTCATACATGGTATTTAAAGGTTCTATCCAGAAGTTATATTAAAAATTGTCAATGATAGTAATACTTGGCGGCCAATTTAAAAAAAAAATGGCCGCCATTTCTTTTCAGCAGCGTATTTTCGAGGTAGTCCACCTGGAATTTGTGCAGGATGGTCCCCCGAACAAGTTGATACCCAACAACCTTTCACAAACCCCTCTCCAAACCCCTCAAAATGGGGTTTTGCCCCCTGGGTATGTTCAAGAACAAAGAAAACCAGGGAAAACAGGGTTGCTGTAGTCTTCTCTTTACGCCTATCAATTATGCTCGTATTTTATAATTGTATATTTCGTTATCTCATTACAAAATAAACGCTCTTCTCATAATGTTGGTGCAATGGACGACTATAACTTGCCCCCTTTCGCATATACTTGAATCAAATGCTCGTATTTTATAATTGTATATTTCGTTATCTCATTACAAAATAAACGCTCTTCTCATAATGTTGGTGCAATGGACGACTATAACTTGCCCCCTTTCGCATATACTTGAATCAAATAAACAAACAAACAAACACACACACACATACACTGCTTAAAAAGTGTACATAACTGAAGAATGAGATGAACTTAAATAAATGAGTGAATGATTTGGAGTAAAAGTGTAAATGTTTGAAGAATGAAATGAATTCCGGCTGTTTCACTCTTTCACTTTGTCATATCGCATTTTATTACAAAACTTCATTGACATTGCACATCAGTATATCTTTTAAATAATAAAAATCATAAGTATAAAGAGATAATTTAAAAAAAAAATTAAATATTATTTAACAATTAGATATGACACTTCTTCCTCCTTTTTATTCATATGAGTGAGCTGGAAAATGAATATGACTGTGGAGCATGAAATTTTCTGCATCGTATTATGGTAATTATTTTCCTGCCTGTTTTCAGTTGAACCAACTTCAAGGGTTAAAACTTATCATTTCGAAGGTTCATAATTCTAAACCTTCATTATTCTGAAGGTTTATTACTCCGACTGTTGATCCGGAAAGATACAAGAGGTTTTTTTGTTTTAAAAGGAAATAATATTCGTTACTCCAACAATTAGAAAGGAGTTTGTATATCCTTAAATCAACAAGAAAGTTCGATAATATTAGCATGTTACTTACTGTAGATTTAGTATGCTCAGCTGCCGGTTTTTATTTTTGCGTTGTTTTTTTTCCTAGCAATTTGGATTTTTTAAAACTATAGATTAACAAACGTTCAGAATGATGCAACAGATTCAACGAACCTTACTTTCTATATGTAATGAACCCTCTGAAAAGGACTTTTTGTTGCTAACCAACTTTTGGGAAAAAGGTGTTGTTGTTGTTTAAAGCATGTAACATGGCATGATAAGACGAACCCAACCTCCTAACAGAGGCAGTTTATTATTTCTCAAATACATAAATGTTTATTGTATACATAGGCGTATGGGCACATTTTTGCGAAGGGATGTTGGGTGACGCCCTTACCTAAATATCGACTTTACAGTTGCTGTATTTTGAAGAAAAGAAAATAAATTGATACATTTTCTGTAGTGGAAATATACGCAAATGAGATGTTTGGGCACCTCTCTCCCGAGGATTAGCCTATTTCGGGCCACAGGCTGCCTGAATGAGGTGATGGAAGCCTGACTATTGGCACTTAAAGTTCCAGGAGGGGGGGGGGGGGGGAGGGTGGAGGCTTCAACTATGAAAAAAAAAAAAAGATTTTAATTGCAAGTTAATAAATTGCGATTTAAGTTTTGGGGACCTCATGCACCGCGAAAGTAAAACACGTTGGGATTTTTAACGTCTTGCGAGACCCTTGTTTTACGAAATGCGTCATTTTTGTAAAAAAAAAAATTCTTAACGAAATGCGTATTTTTTTTTTTACTTTTCGCGTTAATTTTTACGATTTGCGTTGTTTATACAAAACGTGGTCCTACACGGTCTCAGTCACACACAAAAAAGGAATATATTGCAAATGAGGCAGTATAGTTCCAGGCAAATATGTTAATGCAATTAAAGGTGCACAGAGCAAAGAGTGACCACTAAGGGCCGACTGGACTCTATATATAACGGGAATAGATTAAGTTGATCCATTTACGTACTTAAAATTATTATGACTGGTACAGGGCAATCCATAAAGGCCGAATGTGACCAGGCACCACAAAACCACCAAAAAGTCGCACTGTGTGATTTTCATATAGAGCTTAAGGTGCTTTTGGTCGGCGTGGTCAAATTTCTATACTTTAGTAATCAAAATCTTGCAGAAAACTACTAGGATATCGTAACTGATGTACTAAACATGCTAAATACATAACAAAATAATCGACGCTATAAAACGTTAGAATACACATGTTCCGCAAGTTAAGCTCTGAATGTACAATTAAGACCTGAAGAAATTTCTCACGAACATGAAACGTTCTGACAATAAGTTCCTCTATTAACGTGCCCATTTTGTTCATCTTACTTTATCTGGCCCTACCTAGAGATCTGTTTGCCTTTCTGTCACCTTTAATTTTTTAATTTGTATGACTATGAAGTAAGCCGATAATCACTGTACTATTAGTTCCTAGCACTAGCTATTTATATTTCAAGCTATCCATCAATATTCAGTAAGTATAAAGGTTTTGAAGCACAAAGTAGTGGGTTCTTTTTTCCCCGAAATAAAATTATTATTTGAATATTAAAACCTTAAAAAAAAAAAAATTCGACGCTCTGATCATTTACGGGCAAAGTATGTCAACTGATCCCTCCGAGTTCTATATGCACGATATAGAACAATTAAAATGAAGAATCTCTTAGTCCTGCGTATCAAGGGGATTGTGGGCACTAAGCTGCAAAAAAGAAGACGCACTGAAACGTGATGGGGACAGTTTCACCACCAAACCACTTGGGAATCATGTGAGAGCATGAATTAAGACATACGGGTCAAAAATAAATTTCAGGCTCATGGTAGAGAGCGTCACAAACATTAATATTTAAAAGACTGCGAAAGGACGTCATTATAAAAAAGGTCTGTCACCGCACACACATTTCCCCTTCGCTTTCTTTCTGAATTCCGTTACGTATCCACGTCCTTCTGTCAGTCTATCTCTTCGTCTTTCTCTGTGTGTCCCTTAGCTTTTTACTCGTCTCTGTTCTGCTCCCCACCCTCCAGAGACAAACACATTACAACAGTGTAAGTGACTCCACTCCTTTTAAGAAATTTCTAAGGTACCCTATTTCATCCCATTTCACATTCTATTTTCTCTTATATTTCCGATCTCCCTTTGGCAAAAGAAATTATGAGAACAACGTTTCCCAGTCAGACGTCGCTAATGGCTCAGTCACTCAAAACCATTTCGCGGTCTAGATATGTCTGCTTAATCACCGTGTCTATTGTTGGGTTATCATTACGGGTGATGAAAGAGTTTTTGATTGAGAACATTCATTAGTGAAAAGATTAATCAGGCTTGTAAGCTAGTGCTTTTTGCAAGCCTTGCTATTCTCCACTTTCTATATGCCTTCACACACTACCACCCCATCTGAACTAAAATCATTTAAATATTGAGATATTTATGATTGTCTATAATACATCCGAGTATGACATAATATTGCAAAGGAATAAATAAGTATAAAAAATACATTCGAATACTATAATAAGTAACGTGTAACTTCACATGTGTTTCATTTACATCTACATTTTTGAGAGCGATAGTGTTTCAGATCATACTCTTTAAAATGTCTTTTCTCATGGATGTATCTGAAAATTAAATGATTTTCTAAATGAAAGTCTAGGCATACTTTTGAAAAAAATACACATTTTGCAGCAACCCTCTTTGCTTACCTATGTTGTTATATGATTAAAATCCTTTCTCTAATCGAAGAAAGTCTTTATATATTATAGCACATCAGTCATGTTTGACCCGCCTGTAACCTATATCAATTATTGGCAGACTGACCCATGCATGTGAGCATCTCGAAGACCATTCATGCACGCCACGTCCACTCTATGAGCACTCTGAAGAGAGTGATGCAGTTAGAATCTCGGTTATTTGAAGCACTCTACCTAGAAATAAGCACAAAACACGAGGAGAAGGTGAAATGCACTACTGCTCTTCCCTGAGAAACATATACGGACTGAAGGCAAGCCATGACCCTTGTGTTCCACCTGACCAAGGAGGTTTGACAAGACAAGAGACTGATAAACCAGAGAGGACCAATCGTGACTGAGCTCCTTTGAGGGGGATTTTTTTATTCTATACCTTTCCCCTGAAAACAGTGGAAGGAGCATTTGTACGTTTGCAATCTTCTTTATCCCATCAACATTTATAGGTAGCAATATAAAAAATTCAGATCAGAAATACAGTAGTTTTCGAGGTCAATTTCAAAACTCAAACTATTGATACGTCACTTACATTCAATCGTTAAGGGGCGTTGATCCTGGGAGGGGAGTGACTGACCTATCCCTATGCATCGATGATAAGATGAGCCTGTAGACAGTCTTGATGAGCTTGTATGCCACTAAGGTTCAGCCCTGCATTATTACTTGTAAAATGAGGTGGGACAACCAAGACCACTATCGTTCAAATGAAGAAAGAGAAGGCAAATACTTCAACGCTTCAAGTCGGTTTCGTTACGAATGTGAACAAGTGATATAGAGATCATCCTTCGAGAAGGACACTTGGGAGATGAATAAGATGTATGAATCAGGTGACCTCTTTTGTGGTAGGGCTCTGGTAATACCGAAACTTTGAAGAGTTTCCCTCTTTTCTCTTGGATGACTCAGATAATTGGATTTGAATTATTCAACTTCTAATACCTCAGTCATATCCCCAAAACGACTCAAACCCGATTCTACACCGATCCATTCTTGGCCATTTCTGGTAATTTTTTGTTCGTTTTGATGTCGGTCTGTGGTCGATCTCGTTAATGTGACTTTGGGTACAGACGGTCGAACGCCTCAAGTGACTCTTAAAGTGGTCTTTTTTCGAGGGTGATATGCACACTTCTTCACTGCGTAACAAGAATACTTGAAGCATATTTAGTTTGTTCTCACATCCACGAAACTATTATATTACGATATCATTCATTAGTCATAATATGACTGGTGAGTTTAGACATTTCTATAGATTTGTTAATCGTTAGGGACCTTTCATGTCACCACACATATCGGGTATTATCCCGTAAATCCTGTATATTTTTTGGATACAGAAGAATTTCAACGAATGCAAAGAGTTGCGAGCATTAATATCCATTTCGTGGTACATAGTAAGCCCTAGTGATTTATTAGTTCCGAGAAGGATTTAGTGCAATCCCTCTCCCCACCTACCGCAACTGTTTAAAATCGTGAAGATTTGATACCTGATCTAATGCCAAGTGTATCAGCATTTAGCATCCCAGCCCAAATTCTAGCCGGTGGCGTGAAGTTCAATATTCATGACTTGGAGGCATGCAGTCCCACGGTTCCGTCTTTTACTAATCTTCTTCCAAACAATACCATCCCTGTGATGACGAGTCTCGACCAATGGACGAAGTCTCAACGGGCTCTCTGATTGACAGTACCTATATTGCGCAAATAAGATTGCTCTGCACTGCATATGTCGAGAAAGAACTAAGCAAAATGAGATGCTATTCTACATAGAAATGCTGAACGATATTTCATTATTAAATGGTACCCTCGTGATTAAAAACTCCAGAAGTATGGGACAGACAAATAGATAAACAAATGACATTTAATACATAGAATGTATCTAGTTAAAGTTGGAATGATATTTATAATGAAAGGTTTGTATAGGCCATAAGCAAAATATAATGTGTTCAGTGATGTTTAAAATATTCCATTAATATCAATTCATAATAAGTCTTATTGTTGGCCATCTTGGAATAGGTATACTTATAGACTGACATAACACTACACGAATACTAATTATTCGAAAAAAGTCCTGCAATATTTTCTAACCTGCGAAGGATGAAATCGCATACACCCACACAGACGCACACGCACACACACCCATACACCCACCCTCCCCAGTGCACACGCTATCACGCCCTGCTGTCTCAGACTTTTCCCAGGGCCCTGTTTTATAAAACTTATCATCAATGACAAGTTGCAATAACTGTTAAAAGCTACTGTAATCCTTGCATCTGATTGGCTGATAGCAAATTTGTAGGTAAAAATCACCGACAAGACACTTTGATGAAACGCCCCCCAGAGCTCTTCAATTCTTAGTACGAAAAATTCATATTTTATCATTGCGACAGGAAAGGAAATTCAAATGTAATGTAATGACAATCTAGAATTGACAATTACAAGCTGGATAGAGGATATGTTTCAATATAACGGACATTTATGACCACATGGAAAGGCCAATAACCAGCAGATGCTGCTTAAGCAATACCAAATACGCTAGTTTTACTTTCCACTGAGTGTACAGATGAGGAAACTGAAATAGGGAAAAGTTAGTATTGGTCATATATGTTGAAACTATGTGTGTATATAAGAACCCGTAGTAATTGTTTCTGAAGTTTTAATGCCAATTCATTATTAAAATACTAACATCAATTCTCGATTCGGCTTCATTTGAATTATAATATCAGAACATTTTACAATGGAGATAAAGATGAAAAAAACAACATACAGAGATTAAAAGAGACCAACATAAAAATTGTATGAAGAAAGAGCTTTAAGAACATGAAGAAAACGGGGAAAAGTGATTGTGCTAAAGGGCCCAGGCGATGAAAGAAAAAAGAGATGCAAAGAGAGGACAAAGAGATGAACAGAAAAAATGAACACATAATTTATATCCATTTTGAGGGATATAAGAGAGACAGGGGAAAAAAGAAGATAAATATTTTGAAGGAAAGGGGGATCAATAGTGTGAAAGTGCGACTGAAAATAAAAGAAGGGGGAGGGATCACAACTGTGTACACTGTTTCCTATCCCAATAGTACAACAAACCGTTCAGAGTACATCAAGTCTTCTCGCCTCTCACTCGGTTTTCCCGAGGCAGTTGGCTTATTTTCAAGTGGATCTGTGGGAAACATTTGAGAAGATGGTGGTTTCAAGAGAAACGTAAAGTTTCATTAAATTCAGTATCAAGAACCTCTGCTTGTTGCAGAACTTCCGACCGTCCTGTCAAATCCTCGGAAAAAAAAACCCAACAACAAAACACGTCTGGTAAAAATTTGAACGACGCCACAGCGGTGTTGGATTTACGAAAAGTTGTTTCCCCCCTAAATGCCGCATTCTTACTTGTTCATATAGTGCGCTAACAGTGTGTTCCTCATGATAATAATTTTTTTCCCCGCTGCAATGAAAAATGAATTTGGTATTCATTGCTAAAATTGATAATCACAGTTCACCACTGCACTTGCAACCCCAAGATCAGAAAAGTCATGGGTAACAGAAAAAGGGTAAAATTATTCACATTATCCCAAATTCTATTAAGATCTGGCCATAACGGAGCAGCGACCTTCTTCAAATATCGCCCAAACACCATACATAGAATAAAAGTCAACAATGCGTTGAAATTACAAGTTTGATAGGCAGTGAAATTGGCGAGCAAACTGAAGTACAATACAAATCAGTCCGTAGGCATTGATATTACGAGGCCCAGTATATCTGGTTGAGTAAAGCACAAGGCGTTAGCTGGTAACGGCACGTAACACACTCGAAAAGCAACACATATCAAATAGCATGTACTTTAAATAGGAATTGCATTCATTAATGCCATGGGAGAGGAATCAATTTGAAAATTTCTGGCTATCGACTAAGGTTTAGTCAAAACATGTAGATGCATTTCCTTCCTTCCTTACAAAAAACACGAAATTGTTGTAGCTTTAAACATGTTAAAGATTGGCATTTTCTTGACCTCTAACTAAGTGGTCATGAAATTCATTCATTTATCATTATGGTAATTCCGGATTCAACAAATCAAATAGCAAATAACCTTGTGTCATAGTTTTTTTTCTTCTTCTAATTTTGACACTCATTCATGAATACGCACCCGTTCTCAGTGTTAGGCTTCACTTTCATTTTTTCCACATTTAACCACTGTTTGCCAGAGAATAAAAATTAATTAATTTCATCCGGTTCTCACTTTTAAATCGTGATCTGATGCTTGAAGGGAAGGTTGAGTTCTGGGAAAGGTCAAAAATATTTTGTGAGCTTTCTCATTCCTTTTATGTCAGTTTGGAAGAACGTCATAGCAGAAATGTCCCCTGAAAAGGATTGCTCTTCAAATGCCCTCATATTCGAAATATGACGAGAAACAGCTAAAATGTTGGGGCCGAACATGTGTATTTAGTCTCATATACACATTTCTGTATGCAGTGCATTTAACCCTCAGCAGGATTGAGTTAATTTCTTTTAGTTTGGGTGATTCCAAAACCTTACAACGTACACTGATTTTTATGTACTATATAAGCAACCTTTCTCAATTGATTTGAGACAGTTTTTTTCACGATGTTATCTCATGACCAGAACAGAACTTTATCTTTCATGTTAGTGTCTTTACACGGAATTGGCACTGGGGCACTCAGTACTGCCTTATATTCTCCTTTACATTTTTAATACATGTACTCGTTTACATCTCTTCCTTTTCATCACCTCTCTTTTTTCCTTGCTGGTCCCCTTTTTCCTCCTATATTTCAGTTTTTCCTAAACTGAAACAGATCAACTCATGATATTTTACGGATTAGGCATAAAGTTATCAAATTTTCCCAGACTCGTCGTAAAGGATGAAGAAGTTGATTGTCAAAATAGATTCAGTGATGCTAAATAAAACTGTCATGTCGCTACTAGGTTGTTGTTAAATGGGGGAAACGTTATTTACACGTTGATAGTTTACTTGATTCCTCGCAGTGCCGAATCTTCCGGAACTTGTATATATATATATCGAAGGAATATCTTTGTCATATCAAGACATCTAAAACATTGTCTTCTGGTATTTCCGCTTATTTCCAAAAGGACATGCTCTACTCGGATAATAGCGATCAATTAAGTATCCTTAGCATCACCCCACTTACCCCCTACGACATCGAATTACACTGTAGACCTATGTCAAAACAGCAATGTAATGTAAACGTCTCTAAATCCCTTCTCTTCTCTCTTTCTTCTCCCTTTCTGCCTCGATCTCTCTTCCTTTATCGAATATCATCCCAACAGCTAGAAGGGGTCACTTCAATTAACCTGCTATGTACATAAATTTACACAGGGAGAAAGCATCCATGCGTCTTCCGTAAATTTGTTTAATCCAAAATAAATCGGATTTCACTGAGTACCGAATATGAATAATCATCGCTTGGCTACGGCATACAGCGAACTAGTGGTTTTAAGGGGTTGGAAGACGGAAGAGATTTTGGTACTCAAATCAGTTTCCCTGCCTGTGCGCTTCATTGGAAAATAACATAAGGAAAGTAAACGGTAAACCATTATCTTATTTCAAATTATATTTGAATATTAGCAATCATTGCTATCCATTTTAGATGTAATACTAATAGGACCCCATGGAAGAACAGCCGTATTTTGCTTATACGGCTGAAATGGGCTATCCGGCGTATATGGATCTTGAATTCATTATGTATATTATTTATGTCATTGATTAAGGAAAAAAAAACAACACTAAACAAACAAAAGGTAATTGTTACAGTGCTCAGACTACCACCGGGCTAACGGTAGCGGAAGCTGGTGAATTACCTAGTAAGTGGTACTTAATCAACATGCTTTTTAGTGCAGCAACTTAATTTGGGCGCCTCGAATTAAGAAAGGGGAAGAAATCCCTTACTATGCGAGCCCCCATGCCCATCAAGAAGCGGAGATATAATGTTGACACGTCTTTTTGCAATGGTCGAGTTAAATATAGCGTAATCCGCCTCATAACGAAATGAATCGTTTCCGCTTTGCTGGGCGAGTCAATATCTCTGGTATACCTCTAGCAGCATCTGAGTGTAAGTGCTTCGATATCATGATCCGCCTTTTGCGGTTAGTGAAAGAAAGAATGGATATGAGACGCGATATGGTGGGATGAAGTAATAAGGTGACTAAAAATGAATGAGCAAGGTGGAAATGATTACCCTGGATAAGTAATATGTCATGAATATTTATGAAATGCGTTTCACCCTGTGGTGAGGACCTTTATATTTAATCAATGGGATAATGAAAACGTGCCCTATATAGAGGAGACGGGGACTGCACTGCCCTCTCAGACCACAAATCCTATCCCATATGAGAGACCCCTTCTTGCTTTAGGTTCCATCCAATGAAAATAAGCCTCTTCCTTCAAAGAGACATATATGTATAGTAAAATCCTAATGATCTATAATATTCTTTCTTCTTCTACATTAGTTTTAACATCTGCCGACAAATGCTTTTTTATCCTCACTGGCACACAGTGCAGCAAATTTTTGGCAATTTTTGCCGACAGAAATTTTGATTGGGGGGGGGGGGGGGATGGTCATACGTGTCACACCCTATATTTAGCTACGGCTCTGATTGAAGAGAAATAATGGGTATGCTAGAGAAATAGATATATACGAAGGAAAATCATCGAAAGAGTGAGAGAGAGAGAGAGAGAGAGAGAGAGAAAGAGATAAAGTTAGAAAAGGGGAAAAGAGGTCTAAGATGATGAAAAGACAGGAGAGATATCTTTTAACGTTTTTGAAGTTTTTGTTTATCAAACGATTTCTTCTATTGACAGCTAATTCCTTTCTAGTCTTTCGTACAGGCCTCTTATAGCTTCCCGATTACTTTCGAATAGTCACAAATGAACAAACTGCTACTTTAGAATACCAAACTTCATTACTGGCTATTATTCACGAGTCCCATATTTGTCAGTTTATAAAAACAAAGTTATAAATTAGAGTTATGGAATTACAAAAGGAGATTCCAAAGACGAAATGTTGCTTGGCGTAGTCCCAAATTCTGCTTGAATTTGGAAGTGATTTGCCGATAACGTGTAATTGGAGTAGGATAGCCTCGGCATCATGCCCGCCAGCCAATCCTCACAATGGAGTTTATTGAAATGAGATTAAATGAGAAGAACATACCTTTCATTGGCCTAATCAGGGAACGTCACAAATGTCATTCCTACATTTGATTAAGCAAAGCTCAGCTTAAATCCCATAACGCGATTTTTGTACCGGGATTTCGAAGATAAATAGGTCATGTTATAAAGAACAAAATTAGGAAAGCCGAAGGGTATGTTGGGAAAACAACGCATTTCATCTTGGGCATGGTGGGCCTCATACTCTGAGGCTTAATAAGAAGAAATACTTTCACCAGTAAATGAACTAAGTACACCACGACCTAAAGAAATGGAAGAAGCAAGAAATTAATCTCAATCATTGCTGACAGATGAATTAGATATACTTACATGTATTTCCAGATGGCCTAAAACTTAACGAAAGCGGCAGCATACAGGGTCTTGCACGCGGTTTTATAGCTTGCCTTAAAGCTGTGAATTAGGATGCAAGGATTGTCTTTTTCTATTGAATATATGATCGTGGAAGGTTAACGAAAGTATGTTTTGTTAATAATGTGGTTAGCACAGCGATCACAGTGGGGGAAAACATCGGAAGCACAACAGACACAGCTTAGAATGTATGAATACATTGTTAACTGAAATGGGAGAATCTCTCGTGAATGTATTGGTACACTGTCGCTTGGTCTACCACCACTTGGTCTAATCATCAGTTCGTCGAACTCCACGTGGTCTAACTTCATTTGTCTACAACCAGTTTGTCTACTTACCATTTCGTCTAATGTCCATTTGGCCTAATAACCGATTGGTCTAATACCAAGTTTGGCTAACCCCATTTAGTCTAAAACCCATTTGGGCTAATTTTCACTTCGGCTAATTTTTATTTCGTCTATTTCCAAATAGTCTAACAGTCATTTTTTCTACAAGCTACATAGTATAATATCCATTTGGGCTACACCTACTTTGGCTAATACCATATGGTCTACCTATCATTTGGTCCAATTCCATTTAGTCTAATAACCAGTTGGGCTACTTATCATTTAGTCTGTCATATGGTCTAATGACCATTTGGTCTAATATCCAGTTCGTCTACTAACCAGTTAGGCTACTTATCATTTGGTCTAATTTTCATATAGTCTAATGACCATTTGGTCTAATTACTATTTATTTTTCTGGCCATTTAGTAGCAAGTTGAGAAAGGACAGGGAAATGAAACTTTTAAAAAATGAAACTTCAAAGAAGTCATCTACGTAAAATTAATGTGCATTTAAAGAGTTATTCACCTTGCTGCTGCTTATATCAAGATCAATCAATATCCCTACATTTTATATATTAATTATTTGATTTATTAAAATAAATTATTTAGTATTATTTTTAAGTAATTAAAACATTCATAGGTCTCCTCTTCCTTTCATGACTTAAGTAGAAGAACCTGATTTTGTATTGCACTTCAAATTATGTTTGTTGGGTTGATAATCTGTTATTCATGTTTCTTATTTGATATCCCATGTACAAATGTTTGTGCAAGTAGTCCATAAAAGCTAGGGGCGGTGACAGAGTATTTTCATAGGAGGGGCAAGACGACCCACAGACTTGGGGTTTCAACGAACTGAGTACCTTTATTTGGAAAAGGGGGAACTTACTTATAAAGGGTGAAGACAAGAATGGAAAATGGCGTTTTGATACGTTGCTGTACCCCTACATTGTATTTAACACACATTAAATTTTAAGGATATATTTTATAATCTTTGCATAATATGCAGTTCTGCTCTACTCCTAACTTGCAAGCGAGCGACCAAAATACTATGTTCTTGTTGAAGGTCATGCATGGTGCTTGCATTATGTGATTTCATGACGAAGACGCTGCAAAAGCGTTTAATTTCAAGCACAATCTCTCAATGAAAGAGATAGATAGAGAGAGAGAGAGAGAGAAGAAAAACGAAAAAAGAAGAATAAAGAAGAGTATGCACTATTATTATTATTATTATCATTATTATTATTATTATTATTATTATTATAAAACAAAAAATTAACCCACTCGTTGGCAGGGGAGCAAATCCCCCCCCCCCCCGCATCCTCACCTTTCCAAGCACCCAAAAAGTGTCTCCAGCTACCCACAAAAATGCCGCTTTTTATACTTGTTCACTGCTTTCTTTTTCTTCTTTTTTAAGCAGTGGCGTATCTAGGTATTACGACGCCCTGGGCAAACAGTGAATTTTATCCCCCCCTACCCGAGTCAAATTATATTATGCGAGGAAGCGAAGCGACCCAGCAGCATTTTTTTTTTTTTTTTTAACCCTTCCACAGGTTTCCTTTATTCATCAGCAACATAACAATTTTTACAAAAGATCTTACATATATATGTTTTTTCCCCATGATTTGTCATGTAAATACTTAAACAATATAGAATACCATAATATAACAAAATATGCAGCCGCACAGCGTTGTATTGGATAGTTTGACAAAATATACGTTGTGTAAATAATATATTAAACAGGCAAAGAGAACATACACTCTCAGAAACATTTGGTGAAATGAAACAATTTTTTTCTCGAACTTATCTTCTTTAAGATTTATCTTTGATATATACTTTTCCATATCATAATATGTTTTGATAGCTGTCAAAACTTGTTCAAACCTTGGTAAATGACTTTTACATTTAGCTGAAAATATACATGTATATATATTTTTTTACAACGATTAAGATACAGTTAAAAGCGTTATTATGACTTCCATTCAATCCAAACAATTCATTTGGTGTGTGAGTTTAATTTTTATATTGGTTTTACTGAATACCCATTTTTCAAGTTTAGCCCATATTACATTTGAATATGGACAGTGACAAAATATATGCATAATAGTCTCTTCACTGTTGTTACAAAATGTACATTGCTTATTATCAACTATTTGAAATTTCATCAGTGAATCTTTCATGTAAAGTATTTGATTTAAAATCTTATTGAAACCATCTCATATTTATATCAATAGTTGACTGATAGGGAATCAGACAATATGAACACCATATTTTATCCTCGATTTCTAAACTCTGTTTCCATTTGGTGAAGCTCTTACATTCTTTCTCATTATGATTTAAAAACGAATGATGAATATGAGAACATCCTTTTTTCCATTTCAATATAAGAGACAATGCTTCTAGTCAGGTCTGTTAAGCCCATATTTTTTAGTTTTGGGGACAGAGTTTACAAAAGCACCTAACTTTGCAGATGTACTTGTTAGGACAATAGGTTCATTTTTTCCCCACAGGACCTTTCGAACCAAACCACATCTTCATGCAAAATATTATGCTAATTTATGCGATTTACATGCATTAAATCAGTAAGTCCACTGGCATGGTAAATATCAATGGCTTTAAAATGTTCCAAACTTTCTATATGTATTTCTTGTGGTAATAGCTTTATTTTTTCCCACAGGACCCATCAAATTAAATCTCATCTTCATGCCAAATTCTGGTAATATATGCCAATTATTTTACTGCATATACCTAGACAAGGTAAAAATCAAAGTGCTTGAAAGTGTATCAAACTTTCCATATGTATTTCTTGTGCCTACAGATTTATTTTTTTTCCCACAGGACTCATCAAAATAACTCACATCTTCATGCAAAAGTTCCCAAATTTATGCAAATTATGGAATTACATGTATCCAAAGTGTTAATGCCATTCGTATTGCACGTATTTAAGAGCTTCAGCTCTTCAATACATACAATATTTTCATTAAAATCAAGAAATATACTCTGAAAATTGCAGCTTACCATTGTCATTTCATTTACCTGACCTTGTTTACAAATGAGTATCAAACTGAAAGTGCTGGTATAGTCGGTTATTGAGATACCATTGAAATTTAATTAATATGCATAAATCATAACGAAATAGTTTTAAAAGTCAATGAATATATTCAGAATATAAAAAATAACATAGTCATTTCATTAACCTGACCTTACTCACCCATATGTTACAAATTTGAGGTGCTTGGATAGTTATTACTTGATATGTCATTGGAAATGTGCATTATGCATAAACATGAATCAGTTATATCAAATTACCATTAAAATCAATAAACATTACAATATTATTGCAGTTATTAATGTTATCTTAATCTCACTGATCGATCTAACATTTGCGGTAGAATATGAAGCCCTTCCACATTTACTTTGTGAGTATATCATAGAATATGTGTTTTATGCATAAATTAAAATAAATTAACACTAAGATAAAGCAAAATGAATTTGATGTCTTCATCAAATTCACCTGGATATAAAAAATTAAGAAAGTAGTTTTTATAATTCCAGACAAATAATTAAATGTGTGTTTTTTGCATAAATCAGCATTTTCAAATAGGGTGCCATTCACCGATTTCGTTGCAACCTATCTAAAATTAACGCTTTTAATACATATGACTCACAGGCCAAAAATTGCGCTGTTGTAAATTCTTCCCCCCCCCCCCCATTTCCTTAACAGATCTGACTATAGTGATATGATACATTTAGGTTGTATCAACTTTGGTATAACACTCTTTTTAAAATGTCATTGACAAAGCGTATTCCTTTCGTACACCAAACTTTAAAATACATTGTATCATCATTCACTTTTATCTTGAGGTTATTCCAGAGAGGTTGACATGCAATATTAGCAGCAAATTTGATGGATATTCAAACCGTCAAAACTCCGCTCTTCCGCATTTTACCTAGCAAATTTTGCAATTCCCACTGATGAATTGTAGACGGAACTTCAAGTTCTGTACATTAATAAACGTTTGTTGTTTTTTTTATCCCCTGTCAAATCTGAGAAGTTGTCGAGGAAGTTAGCTTAATGGTAAGCTAAAATTGAGATTTTCTTTAAAAATTAATGTTAAACTTTTGCAAATATGTATTTAAGTCCTACACTAATGCTATACTGAGTCTAGCAAGAGGGAGGTTAAACATTTAGCGAGCAAAGCAAGGACACGTACACATTATTATTTAAATTTTGTATTTGAAAGGACTAAGACCGGTGGCTGTACTTTAGAGTCCGCATGAGCTTTCTACGTCTTCTAGTTCTGTGCTAGATTCGTGCGGCGCGTGGAAATGAAATTGGCAACCAACTGCACGATTCTTCTTTCTTTTCCAAGTATTCTTTTATTCTGCCCTTTTCATTAAAAATCAATATTCTGTACGGAAATATAAGGTAAATTTTACGGATTACAGAAAAAGTAAATATTTAGAGTCTAGTAAAAATACAAGTTATAAACAAGCCCGGTATACAAGACATATTACAGATATCGGTATTTTTTGTTTTGTTTTTGACCTCAGCTCAGGATAGAGTCGAATCAGGACAGCAACCCCCCCCCCCCGGCCCCCTAGGCCCTTCCAAAAAGCTCTGGCCACAACCTGTCCAGGGATGGCCAACAAAATGACGCATAGTGTTGTTGGTAGGTGCGTAGACGAAAAGGGAATAGCCCAACAGGCAATTAGCCTTATAGTGATAATTAGACAAAGTGATGTTTAGACAAATTGGCATTTAAACCAACTGACAATTAGACTAAATGGAAAATGAAAGTTAGACCAACTGCACATTAGACCATATAAATGCCATGTAGACCAAATGGATACTAGACCAAGTGGATTTTAGACGAAATGCCTGTAGACCAACTAGTTTTAGACTGACTGGGAATTAGACAAACTGACATTAGACGAACTGGTAGTAGACCAAGTGACAACAAAATAAATTAGACGAAATGGTAATTAGACCAAATGGTAATTAGACCAAGTGATAATTAGCCCAAGTGGTCATTAGACCTTCTGGTTATTAAACCAAGTGCAAATTAGACCAAATGAAGAGTGGACCAAAAGGGTTTAGCCCGAATGAAGGTAGCCCATCTGGAAATTAGACCAAGTGGTTTTAGCCCAAGCGTGCATAAACCAATGTATTCAATGATTAACGAGCAAGGGAGTATTTTATTGAGTGTCAAATGCAGGAAAGGAATGTTTTTAAGGCAGTGTTTTTAATGCAGTATTCGGGAGTGCTATAAATACATGTAATCATTTTCACTTTGTTTTAAGCTTGCCATATGATTTTGATAGTTTATCGATTTCAACAAATAAAGATTGCTCAACAGAGCAATAAGTTTGATTTTTTTTGATAGACATTTTTGACCAAGTTACTAGCTAACTTTTGAATATACATCAAAAATTAGTTTAAAGTGTTATAAGAAGCAGAATTGTATGTGTGTGGATAAAACTATAGAACTTGTTAAAACCATACTGTTATAACTATAGAGGACGCCTAGTTACTGGTTACGATAATATCTATGATTACTGCGAAAAGAATTCTTACTTGAAACCAACAAGGCTGTTGCATGACGACATTTTATAAACATTTCAACTATTTCCCCTACGAAATCTAAGTATTATGTAGTACCTTTGAGTGAACCCAACGAAAGTTCAGAGCTAACAGTGGGGAGAAAATTACCGTCCATCATCATCATCATCATCATCATCGCTCTTATACCACCCCGTCACTCGAATCTGTCAAATAGCAAACCAATTTGTTCTCATGAATTAGTGTACTTGAGGCAGAAAAACAATACAAAATTGCATAGGTTATGTCGATTAATAGAGACCTCGTGTAGAGAGAAAGAATGAGAGAGAGCATGGTCGAGCGGAAAAAAAGAGAGAAAAGGAACAGAAAGAAAGAATTATATGCGCGCTGAGGGTGTGTGCGCGCTTGCGGATGTGCGTGTAAATTTGTTGGTAATTAAAGGGTGACTAAATTAGAGAGAAAAGAGGTGCTATTTCCATGTATTTTTGCATTCAAATCACGAATCTGGCAATTGATTGTCAAAATTATGTCTCGTTTTGGCGAAAAAGGGGGGAAAGTAGAGGTTTGGGGACCGTTCCTTAAAACTCGTGGGCTGATTGGCTAATTGACGTCACACCCCAAGTGACGTATGAAGAGTAAGAGGCACAAGATCTACAGGCTTCGGCAATGTAACATTGTACACACAATGCGGTATTTGACCCCTCTGTTCAACAGACAATTTATGAAAAAGAGAAATTAATCAATACAGTCTAAGGAGTGAATAATCATTATCAATATATTTTCTTTAAGATCAGTGAATCCTTTTGCCCAAATATACAGCTCTTGTTTTGATTTTTAAACTTTTCTTTGAACAATGTTCTCATCCATCTGAGCTTGCCGAACGATAGTTTTGCATTGGTCTTAAACGCGTACACAGCCGTTTTATGCGTCTGTGCAATGTACTACACATCTTTAGTACGGCAACTATGTTCCCCCTCGTACTAAGCGACTGGTGAACGCTTTTGTTTGGTTTGTTTTCACTCTCTCCATTTTTTACTTCGCTTTACGTGTAGTACGGTAGTAAGTGACTTAGATTTTTGGCTGAATTCTTCGAGTAACTTAGAGAGATGGATAGTGATCGCGAGTCCGATTTGGAGGACTTTTTTGAGCCAGATACGAACTCTGATTTATCAGATGATTTATCGATACCGAAAGAGAAGAAGCTCAAGCGCAGTGGCATGGGGAATTTGACCATTATATTTGAACCTCTCGCAGAAGACGCGCCAGGGCATGGTGAAGGGGTCGCGGGGGAAGGGGCCGCGGGTGAAGCTGCTGCAGCTGCTGGAAAAGAAAAGTGATCACTGCAAATTGTACTTCACTCGCTTGGCCCTTGCCACTCTGCCCGCGTGAGAATACCGTTGCGACCCACAATTTCCGTAGATTTTCATCTTTAGGAAAATGATGTACGTATAGGCTTACATCATCTTTAGGGGTCTTGCTACAGCCCGCAACTATACACCGATTTGGCATTACTGATGAAATTGTGTCCCAAAATCAAAGTTATTGTGAGGAATTTTTTACACACGAAAATATACGATGCAAATGGTCGATGCGGTGAATGTCATGCTCGGCACCGGGCTGGGCCTGCCGGGGCCTGCGGGCGCGCACGGTATATAGGTTGGTGGAATATTTTCCGTTACTTCTCGTACGTCACAGATCACGTGATCATGATGTCGCTCGATGGGTTTTTTTTTAGGGGCGGGGCTTATGACTGTGTAAATCAGCAAAAATGTACTTTTCAAATGATTATAAAATACGACTGAATGCATAAAAAAGTGTGTGATAGATATTTTTTGGCTCCTGATGACTCCTTCCTACGAAAAATGGGCAATCAATTTTTTAATTTAGTCACCCTTTAAGGAAAAGCGTCTTAGGCCCGTATTCTCGAAAGTGGCCTAAGTTAAGCCCGGCTTTACTTAGGCCACTGATTTATGGAAGGCCATTCGTCAACCTCTAAGTCCCGTATGAATTACCATCTATGTAACAAAATAAAGAAACCAAATTATTTTCTGGAATGAAATGAGCATCAGAAATCAATTCTATTTTGTCGTTTTTTGTATTTGTATTTAGTCCCAGAACTATGGTGATTTTGTAGGATTAAAAGAGGATGACATTTGGCTCTCCATAATTCGGTGGCCTAAATCTACACACCTAGGCGGGGGCTTAAGTAAGGCGCCTTTCGAGAATACGGGCCTTAATCCCTAATAGCTTAATTATTCCTCGAAAATGAATTGTTCCATATATAATACTATTTGGACAACTGAGATGTTGTTGGCTTATCATAATACCTCCCTTTGGGGAGAGAAAGAGAAAGAGAGAGAGGGAGAGAGAGAGAGAAAGAGAGAGAGGGAGGGAGAGAGAGAAAGAAAAAGGGAGAGAGAGGGAGAGAGAGAGAAAGAAAGAGAGAGAGAGAGAGAGAGAGAGAAAAAGGGAGAGGGAGAGAGAGAAAGAAAAAGGGAGAGAGAGAGAGAGAGAGAGAGAAAGAAAGCTATGGGAGCGTGTGTGCGTGAGATTGTGCGTGTGTGTGTATCAAATATCCGTTAAATGATATGACTAAAGGAACACGTCATATTCCCTAACAGTTTAATTATCCCTGAAACATGAGCGGCTCATTTACAATACGATTTGGCCAAAAGAATTGATGTTTGACTTATCATAATTCCTCCCTTGAGCGATATCCTTAGCTATTCTGGGAGATGAAGGTCATGAAGCACAAAAGGGAGAATAAATGCAAATACAAAAATTCATAAGCATGATAACTTAAATATTTTCCCCAAAAACATAAAGAGCAACATGAAAAAAAAGAAACATAGAACTTGCAGGCAATGAGGTAAAATAG
The DNA here is from genome assembly GCA_025618425.1 of Heliocidaris tuberculata. Lineage (NCBI taxonomy): Eukaryota > Metazoa > Echinodermata > Echinoidea > Camarodonta > Echinometridae > Heliocidaris > Heliocidaris tuberculata. The sequence goes on from CM046832.1 coordinate 28,484,840, forward strand.
TATCTATGCAGGTTAATTAATTACGATATCTAATAACTGAGGAGAAAATAAATCTACCATAATGTCACCACTGTCAGTGTCAAGAGGCATTTTGATAATTTAACAACATCGAAGTCCGTATCCGAATCATTCTTTATAATAACATGTACCGATTTTTTTTTAGATTTCTCATATATATATATATATATATATATATATATAAAATTGTGAGGAATGAAATGAGAAAATAATGGTCTGATGGTTGCGTAGCTCAATTCAAAGTTCCCCAGAGCTGTCCTCCCTTTTTGAAATTTTTGCAAAGGCTGAAAAAATGTCTCCGCCGGGAATCGAACCCGGGTCGTTGGCTTAGAACGCCAATGCCTTAACCACTAGACCACGGAAACGGGCCAGTGATTTCTTCGACACCAGATTCAATTGACCGACAGATTGACAAATCTTCAACCTCTTTAATTAATTCTTTTGTCGGGGGAAGGTGAGTTTTGAACAATGGCAAGCCACATGCCTCAGCTGGATCCAAGCGAATGCTTTGAGATACATGATACATTAGAATAATCATAAACAATTGTAAGGAAAATAACATATACAGCAGCTTTGGCAACTCTCGTTCTACGAGCTTTGGCAACTCTCGTGGAACGAGAGTTGCCAAAGCTGTTGTATATGTTATTTTCCTTACAATTATATATATATATATATATATATATATATATAGTGTAAGGATTGATAAGAATGGAGACAAGGACGTAGCTGAACTTCAACAATTTACCGAGACGCCGTTGAAATGTTTAATTTGGGTATCTTCGCATATATATATATATATATATATATATATATATATATATATATAATACGTGACAGGAACACTTTATAAATAGTGTAAAGAATGTCATTAATATCAACTGCAAAGTATTCCATTCTTCAATTCTAGCGTCGTACTCTTTGGCTTTAACATCAGTTGTATTTGTAGGTGGATCTGTCTTAAATTTCAATAATCTTGAGAACACACATTGTCACCGTTGATGATGAAATTGACCAATGCGCTTGCGTCACACTTTGACATAACCCAAGTGTTTAAGCTGGCTTAACATGCACGCAAGATCCTTTTCAAATCGATCTCTTGGACTGAGAACCGTTTTCTTTCTTCAGCATGAATTAATATGTCATTCCCATGAATGAGTCAATTATGATCAAAAATCGTTACTGGGATAACTCCAGGCAAGACTATAGGAGTGCCATAAAAAATGAGATCGAGATATAAATCCTACCCCGTCACCATTTCATAGGGCTCACCTCACCTTCGTTCCTAATCTTTTTTGGACGCTCGAATGAAGTCGCAGGATCGACTTGGGCTTGAGAGGACACTGTTGAAGTAGAATGTGGCGTCCTACTCTCGAGTGATTGGGCATTGATCCCTGATGTTTGAGCGGCTACACCGCAAGGGTGGAACAATATCTACGCACTCAGAAGAGGCTGGGGCAGTGTACAATTATAATGTTGCTCCTCACCCCTTCATTTTCCGAGGACGTTTATTTGGAGCAGAGACTAATGAGTGGAATGATGGGAAGTGATGTAGTCCTTGCCTTTAATTTGTCCAAATATTTCCGAATACGGAGTAAAAAGAATGCTAACGGTATCAAAAAGAAAATAACATATTGATAATACAAAAATGTGAACAGAACTCTAAGTCACTGTTGAGATATAAAAAAGGAAGCTTTATTGGCATGGAAAGGCCGACTACTTGTAATCTGGGATAGAAATATTGTACACCACAATTTATGAAACCTGAAGTTGACAAGTTTTCTTTACTCGCTGTGCGTGTGTTTGTGCTTGTGTGTGGCTGTGTGTGAGTGCGGTGGGGGGGGGGGGGAGGATGGGTGGGCGTTTATGTGTGTAGAGGGGGTGGTAGTTGGTTGGTTGATTTGCAAAAGGTTTACTCATTTAATTCGGCAACAAGTGGGTATGTTGGTGAACGACTTATTTGATTCAGCACCATTGGTTGTATTACGGCTTAATTGAAATTCGATTATTGATATTATTACTTACGTTTCGTCACACATTCATTGACTTTACCTTCAATTTGAGGTTGATGAAGTAAATAATCATGTAGTTGATTCTTCCCATAAATACATCCATTGCCGTGTCACTGACAGAAAATTACATAGGAACTAAGCGATCTCCACATGACATACTAAAACACACGTGTGTATACTCATTGGCTTGCGTTAAAAGTCGCTCAGCGCTGAAAGGGATAGCATCAGTCGATAATAACCCCTGCAGATCAGGCGAAAAGCGCTATCTTTTATCAGGCCCGCGGTACATTAGAGGAAGGGAGTGAATCAAGAGATGCTGTTACGTGTTCAAGGGAAAAGGGTGATCTTGTCTTGAACGCCTACTATCAGATCTGTTGAGGGTCATCTATTATTACAGAAAACAAGTCCGTATTATTTGTAATTAAATCTCTTTGTTTTCTTCATGTTATACCCCAAGGTTAGCCTGCGGCACCGCACTTGTTTCGCGTGTTGTGTTCATTGATATTTGAAACGTAACATCCGATATACGGATCATATTCGCTTGAAATCGTTTTTGTGCTATCCATGACATGCGGGTATTGTGTCGATAATGAAGCGTAAATCACTTATATTGGAAAACACCCGATATTGAATTTGGGTTGCTATTTATTTAACCATTTCCCCCCCTCTTATATAGAATGGTAAATTTGGGTATTTTACCTTGGAAGATCTCGACACGTCAGAAGAATGTTTGTGCAGACCTTAGTTAACATATGAGGAATCTCTGAGGAATAAGTCTGTCACATTACATCCTGCACTGCTGCAAGAGTAACCTTTTGAAGATTTATTTTTTATTTTGTTCACATGCACCTCACATCACTTTATCCATACGCAAGTAACTCAATGATAGAACTTAAAGATACCGCTTAAAAGTGCTGTTCGGCAAAAATTATAGAATTGTAGAAAGTGGTTGAAGGAAAAACAGAAATATATGAAATTGCACAATAATGTACATGTGTCATCTACAAACATATTTTTAAAGATAGGGAGAGAGGATGGGAAAGGAAATTAGATGGAGAAAAAAAGTCGGTTATGATTGTAGTAGATGTGGCGATAAAAGTGGTTCTCGGAGGGAAGTTACTTTTCACTCGTAAGCGACAGTGACACGTCCCCATTGTCTCCTTTCTCTCGGTGACAGAGACATCTTCTCTTTCAATCGACACAAAATATCCTGTGGGGTTGAATCAAGAATGGAATGTAATTGACCCCCTGGGTACAGTCCATCTTAATCACCTCGCTCATGTGTCTTATTACTCCGAAATAGGAAGAGAAAGACAAGGCATGAATATTGAGAGGGTGATGTTAACATGCTCCGCTATTGACCTAGTAATAATTTATATTGGTGTGTTAGTGCATTAACAAAGTAGATGTTCAGAAGGAATCGGGATCAGCATCAGTCCCCCTTAATCCACTTTATTTTGTAATCAGAAATATTATCTAAAGTTAGGTACACTGATTAATGAAATATTATTGGGAACTGAGCAGGTATTCGTACCTGAATAAGGAAGAAACCACAAGCGAATATTAAACAACCGTATGCTATAGAATGTTTCATGAACACCTCTCATTACAAGTTGGGGTGGAAATTAAGGACGATGTTACTTTACATAGAATGGATTGTCTTTGTTATCACATTTTTTGTATCCCCATTTAATTTACCTCATGAACCTAGAAAATCATAAACCAATCACCGAAGGGCGATCGAGATGTATTCGTGCTGTCAGGAATCGCGTTGTCTGAAACCTATTAACCCATTATTAAGAGATCAATTAGGGGATGATCACCGACAAATGAAGTCGTTTTTAAAAATTACATTTCGGAGTCATTAAACAGAAAGTGGGACTTTATTTATTGGCATTAGTTGTGAATAACTGACTAGTCTAAGTCTTGAGTACGTAATGTAAGTTTACTAACAGGCAAATGAAGAAAGAAGGAGAGAGAGAGAGAAATCAAGAGGGAGGGGGAGAGGGAAGGGGAAGTAAGAGAGGGAGAGAGAGTGAGAGAGCTGCTGGAAATGAACTATAGAAAGAGAAACATGGGGGAATGCTGATGTGAGAGCAATAGTATCAGCTTATGAGAGATATGGCCTGATGGGATTAATAAAGATTTTCGAATCACCAAACACGCAGGTAGAGAGAGAGAGAGAGAGAGAGAGAGAGAGAGAGAGAGAGAGAGAGAGAGAGAACGAGAATAAGCGAGAGAGAGAGAGAGAGAGAGAGAGCGAGGCAGAGAGTGTTGAGTGAAGAGAAAAAAGAGGATGCTTATCAACTTATTGGCATTAATGTCTGGTTATGCGATAAAGTAATATCAAAGCAAGGTCCTCTACATTATCCCCTGTCAATTAATGAAATAGAAAAATGAGATACAATTTAACGGACATGGATTATATTTATGACCATTATAGTTAGTCGTGCTTATTGGAAGAAGAAGAAAAAGAAAAACACACCGAGAGATAGCAATATATGTATGTATATATATATGAGAATGACATGGAAAAACAAAAGCAAACACAAACCCTTCAACATTCAACAAGTATTGGATTTCATTTCCGACATAATCAGGTAATATCGAAAATAATGGTAAATGTATATATCTAAATATTCATCTTCCTTTCATACTGCATAATGTGTGTGTGTGCGCGCGGGGGGGGGGGGGGGGGTTCTATCCATATATCTAGTCCATAAGTTGATTGTTACCATAAAATAAAATTCGAAATAATGACAAAAACCACATAAAAGGAAATACCACGTGGTTTTCGAAGGTGAAGAATTCATGTCGCATTTGATGAATGGACAATATAAAGAAATTACTCTTTAAAGGTTCTTCTCAGTCGAGCCGAGATTCTTTTCACATATTTTAACCTGGGAACTATTAAACGCGTTTACAATCCAGTTTTATTGGGCGTGTTAACATCACAGAACTAGAAATGCCTTTATGAGGCATGAACCGTAGTCAGTTAACCGGGAGGTCCTGGATTCGAAACCAGTACAGTGCGCTAGCACCGTTGGATATAGGCCATTACCATTAGAAAGTGCGGTATTTTGAGTAAGTTTCATTCCTCTCAACCGTTTCGCAACACCCTAAAATTTCTCTCTTTCTTTTTCTCTCTGTTTTTCCATAACCATTTTCATGCTGTTTTAACGTTTAAGGTTTATATGCTACATTGTGTATCGTCTGTCATTCCCTCTCCCAAAAGAAAATGCATCTTTTTTCATCACTTAATCATTATTAAAGTGCTATTAGGGAAGGTAATTAATTAGTGGGAGCGTTGAAGCACCACAAATAATACTCGATTATGCAGGACATTAACCATTTAACAACGACTATTTTCAACTTCATTTACGTCAGAAATATTTCATAAAGATCAAATCGATTTCGGTATGTTATTAAAACTCTCTAGGGATATGTCCATTTGTCCTTGTTTTACATTAAAACGAGCCTTTAGACAAGAGCAACTTTCGAAATATTTGAAAATGAGAAGAACCGATCAAATATAATAAACGCCTCTATGGCGTATGATCGGATAACACCAGCTACTGATTTCCTAAAGACACCGCACGTCATGAATGCATTCATAACCAGAAGTAATTCAAGTCAAAGTTAGCATATTTGTATAGTGGTGTATCTACGAGGAAGGGCAGTGGGTGGGGCACATGCCTCACAATCGAATGGCGAAGAGAGAGAGAGAGAAAGAGAGAGAGAGAGAGAGAGAGGGAGGGAGAGAGATAGGACCCCTTCCGCACCCTCGCCATAGTCGGTGGCATTGTTAATTTGCATTTCGTCTACTTAAGGCGAACCGGTCTCCCCCTCTCATGATGACAGTGCCCCTTGAAGTATGGACCCAATTATTGTAACGCAGTTGTATTTCTATATGCCCCAGCTGTATTTCTGCTGCTTCTTCTTTTCTTTTGTTAAAAGAAACTTCAGTGGTTCCAAGTCCAAAATTCGCCCTTTGCACTAATCTCAACTAATTAGGCATAGACGGTTCCATGACATTTGCTCCTGCGACAATTGCTCCGGTCTAACTTTTCCATGTTAAACATAACCCTAAACCTAACCCTAACCCTAACCCTGACCCTAATCCTAATCTTCACATTGTCCTTAACAAAAAACCAAATCATGACCTTGACCTTTGACCTTTCGAGATATGGACGGAGGAGCAAATGTCGTGTCACCGGCAAAAACAAAACAAAACTATAAGAAGTATTTCTGTAAGTAGGCTCTCAAACTGTTTTTTTTTACAGGTCCATAAATGTCCTATCTATTCAATTCAACTATTTGAATTCATCTACATTTATCTGAATCTTACTACACTGCGTCTCCACCATGGTGTTAAATGGGTATCAGGTAGGATGCGAACGTAATTGTGAATTGCTCAGCATTGTGAAGTGGTGACTGGCTGGAGTGTCTCCATGGGAGTGGAGTCGAGAATGTGCACTATAACACTGCAGAATCGTAATTGAAAATCCAATTAACCGGGGAAACAGTACTTCCTTCAGTAACTTGTAAATGATGATAATAATGATATTGATAATGATGATAATAATAATAACAATAATTATAATGATAACATTAATAAAAATTATTATAATAGGAGTTATAGCAATTATAATGATGATAATAATAATGTTACTACTACTACTACTACTACTACTACTACTACTACTACTACTACTACTACTTCTACTACTACTAATAATTCTAATAACAATAATAATGATAATGATAATAATAATAATAATAATAATAATAATAATAATAATAATGATAAATAAATAATAATGATAAATGAATAAAAATGTTATTTAATCAAATAGTTAATTTATATTTATATAAGTTTTATTATTGTTATCATCATTAGGAACAATGAAAAAATTGTCTTCGTGCTTCCATCCATATATTTTCATCCACTTTTCTTTCCCTCTCTGTTTGTTTTTCCTTCTCGTTCCTCTACATAGAAGTCTCTCTGACTTTTCTCAATCTCTCTCATAATATATCGCACACTCTCCCTCCCATCTACACACGCACATACATATCAAAGGACGCACAGCAAATGTCTATAATATACCTGTTCGAAAGTAAGCTATTTCTTTCTAATGAAAGTAATATCGTGCGGCAGCTTTTGATTAAATGAATTATGCCAAATGAGTTATAGACACCGCGACATCTATAAAAAGCTGAGGGTGGATGAACATCGTTAAAACACTAGTACCTCTTTAGTAGATTATACCCCGATGCCTAATGATGAAAATGGAAATTGAGTACCATGCCTGACTGAACAAACCCTTACTGCAATTGTCTCCGGCTCACCTCTGAACAAACACAATTTTCCGGAAAGCTTAGAATTGCTTTCCAGTCGTTTTCATTTGCTTTATACACTGGATGAAATGAAAAGTGATTCATTCTATTAAATATTTGAAGAGAAAGAGCAGAGGAGAAGAATGGTAGAGGGAGAGGGAGTTGTTATGTTGACTGAAGAATAGGAAGTCAGTATTAATCTCGAAATGTACAAAGAGCACGAGGAAGTGATGCGTGACAGATTAAGAGTGGGGGAATGGAAGAGGGAGGGAGAGAAAGAGACAGAGAGGGGAGATGAAGGAGGAAATAACGGTAGAGAAAGAGAGAGGAGAGAGGGAGGGAAAGAGAGAAGAGGACAAATTAGGGGACAAGGATAGTGAGAGAGCGATTTCTACACAGAATGGGAGAGAAAAAAAAGGGATGAAGATAGACAGACAGACAGAGAGAGAGAGAGAGAGAGAGAGAGTCGGAGGGGGAAAAATGGATGTGAAAACAAGACATTTCTGCTTTCTTAATTTCATGCTCCTTCTGACTGACTTTACATGTAAATGTAGTACAGTAATGACAAGAATCACAGTATAATACTTAAAAAAAAATTATACGGAAACAAAAAGGTAATTCAGATCACAACCAGGTATCTAAGGTTATTTTGCATCTTGATCGAGGTCTGAAGAGTAACAACCGTGAAGCCGCTTCTCCGCTTTAATACCATTAAAGGTAAAAAAAACCCAAACAAAACAAAACAAAACTTCTAAAAAATACATGCTGAAAACCAGTCTAGAAGATTAAGGGTAGCAAATTTATACAGATGCTGATAATGATAGAGCATTTCTGGAATATTAATTAACTTGTGATGATATATATAGTTATAGAGGTATTCGTACCGCGATACAAGTAGAGTTTATATCATTTCTATCGAAAATTTACATGATTTTTCTCTCTCTTAAACCTTGGTCATTTTCCTTCAAAATTTCCGGGACTCGGAGATATTTTTTCTAATATTCTGAGACAAATTGACGAACACTTACATTCGAAACAATGGAAAACCTTTATAGGTATAATGTTAACATGTATCTTATCAAAATGAAATAAATCTCTGAAGAAAAAAAAATTGCTGGCGCTCATGCAAAATGAATATATGGCCTCTAATTACAGTATGCGTGATGAAGTATTAACTTTAGATTTTTCTTCACTGATTGAAAAGAAGCCGGAGAAAAATACACACTCTACCAACTTAGGTAGGCAGGTGAGTAGGTAATTTTCGATTAGTCTTTCACGGTTATTTTTGATCTGGATTCTGGAGTTTTATGGCTCTGTGCGAGAACGAGAAAATTTGAAGACTAAAATTATCCTGAAATAGTGATCGGGTAGACGTCACGATGCCTCCTTCTCAAGGGCAATTGTCACAGAGTGCAGCAGCCATCAAATATGTTTGTGCGCACCTCAGCTACGCAACCTGGCTGGTTCTGCTACGTCATCACAACACCGGGGGAGTATTGTGCGCAGTTAAGACAATGGATACGCACATTATAAACACACGCTTAATGGGTAAGCAAGTGCACGCAGTAAGAAGAATCCGGTAAAAAACAGATGAAATCAATAATTCTGTACCTGTGAAAAATATACGAAATATTAACTAGCTTGAGCTGAAAGTTAACATTCAATGCCCCCTCTTGAATTTTCTATACGCAAATTTAGACGTATAGGAACAAAAAGATGTCCCATGGAATTCATAGTCATGGTCATCTATACCTCCAATTTTTTGTACACTAACTTCGCTTAGCAAAAAAGAGAGCTGAAGACAGAAAGTCAAATATATGCTGAAGAACCATTGTTTATGCCATATGTCTAATGATAATAATCTCTACAGTTAACATGAGCAGCATATCTATTTTTTTTTTATCATACAGAATTATGAGTAAAATGTCACGTAAAACGAATTACAATTTCCTTCTTCTTTATACACTGGCTCGACAGTGTGTGTTTGAGTGTCACATGATTTTTTAGAGCACTCTACGTACGTAAAATATAGAAAATTATAGAATATGTCGTTACCGTGACAATTATGTTTGAAATATTCGTGAGCAGGCGCGCCGAAAAGGTTCCACCCCCCCTTTTTTTGGGGGGGGGGGGCAAACACTATGAGGGGCCCACCTCAGGCGAATATAGGACCCACATCAAACGCTTACTACCTGCTTACAGCCGACCAATCACAACCCCCGTTTTTCTTCCATATTCCTTGATATTTCCAAAGTGCGAAGTTTAGAATTTTTCATTTAAAAAAATGCTATATTTGAAGCACTGTAATCATTCATTGTTTTGCATCATCCCTCCTTACAACTGAAATAGGGTTATTTTGTTTTTAAATTTTGGTATTGTAGATGTACAGAAATTACACCTCGCTTCCCGAATATGAGGATATTCAGGCAACTCGCTACCAAAATATGAGGACATTCGGGCACCTTTTAAAAATTATTTATTATAAAAATCTGAGGGGCGTTGCAACCCCGCCTCGTACGCCTATGGGGCTATTCATGCAAAACATCCTTAGGAGAGTATTAGAGCACAGCTTCCTAGAGCATGTTTTAAAGCATATTACAAAATCATTCAACTTTTTTTTTTCTTAAGATAGAACACTTTTAATAGAACAGAATTTCTGCAGTATGACTTATTTTTCATATGACTATTAAATTATTTAGGCGAGGGAGCACAGCGACCGAGCGAAAAAGCGGATTTCATAATATTGAAATTTGCATTCAAGAGAAACTTTACCCACACAGGCAGGTCATAGCTTAATTAGAATTGAGACTTACGGTATATGAAATCAAATATATAGTCCAGGCTTCATAATTATAAAAATAATAATCTTGCGAGGGGCGGGAACAAAATGAGGAAAGCCCCTGCCCATATACAGTGTTAATAAACACTGCATTTATTGAAATGGGAGGGAGGGTAGCGATCGATTGAGAAAATTAGATTATCTTATGTTGAAACTATGTATTTTAGAGCACACAAAAAATCTATTGTTAAACTGCAAAATGTTTGATATCATATAACATCTTTAGGGGACTAAATATACGATAGACAGGGTTTCTAAATGTTAAGAAATATTGTGTCTATTAATATAGTAGGGACCGTAGTGACCAAATGAGAAAAATTTTGGTTTTAAATGCTGAAGGTTTCCATTTTAGAGCACTGGCTAGCTTATTATAGTAGTACATCATTGTAATGCGAAATCATAACAGGCAATTCTTTTTCTTTCAAGGGGACACGGGGGGGGGGGGGGGTTGCCCTCCTTTTCCAATGATTGGTGAGGGAAATGCCCCCTCTGCCCCCCCCCCCCCCGCTTCCTGTGCCTATGGTCGTAAATGCACCAAATTTCAGTAACGTATCTGATTATAGTATTGATCCCGACGAGAATTTGTAAGTTTAAAACGCTGCACCACGCGGGGGCGCTGCTAGCACAAAAACGAGTACATGGACCCCCCTTTTAAAAACTTTCTACTCCTTCAGTTTACTTTTCTCTACAAATCTGGAAAGTTTGAAGAAAATCACATAGATTTTGAATGTACAGTAAAGTTATTTTTGCACCTATCCCATTACTAGACAGGTTCCCAGCCAAAAATTTTTCGCGAGTTTTGCAAGTTTTTGACTCCTTCCGCCACGTGAGGGCGCTGCTAGCACAAAAACGAGTACATGGACCCCCCTTTTCAAACTTTCCCTCCTTCAGTATACTTTCCTCTACAAATCTGGAAAGTATGATAAAAAAACACATGTATTTTGAATGTACAGTAGAGTTATTTTGCACTAATCCCATCCCTAGACAGGTTCTCAGCCAGTTTTTGCGAGTTTTTCAATCACACTCCTTCCGCCACGTGAGGGCACTGCTAGCACAAAAACGAGTACATAGACCCCCTTTTAAACTTTGTCCTCCTTCAGTATACTTTTCTCTACAAATCTGGAAAGTTTAATGAAATGACATGGATTTTGAAATAATAATGAGGATTTGGGTTTACCATTGGGAAATTATGAGGCCTTTCTATGGCCAAAATCCTCTGATGAAGTCATTCTACCTGACATCGATTATTACAAAGTTCAGTGTCCCATAGAAAAAAATAAGCACATGGACCTATAATCTTTTATGCGTATTTGGGCTTCTGATGGACCAAAGAAACTGCATACAAAGTTTGTTGAAATTGACATAGATTTTACTTAAACTGAGGAACATCCTTAAAGGTGGTGCTGACCTATCGAAAAATGTAGATAGCTTTACCTTATAATCACAAACTATTTTGTACACTAATTTTGAAATGTTTGTATTTTGATGTGAACTTGAAATTCTCAAGCAAAAATATTATCATGTATACTACAATGATCACAAATAGTTACAGAATGTAATTTTTCCCGTTTTTTTTTCTATGATAAAGACATCTTCCGAATCTTGAAATCAACACTGTAAACATTGAATCTTTGGTTAAAAATAAGGGAAATATAATTTCGATAAACCAGGGGGTGAAGCCGGTTTTTCTCTGAAGACTTGAGATGTCAACGTATGATAAGAATAATCACAATCACGTCAATTATCCTAGAAGCACGAGGAAGGACGACATTGATATCAATGCAAGGAAAAAGGAAAGAAAAGAAAAACAATTAGGCAGCATTGAATGTCATCCAAATAATCCGTGTAAGGTATTAACATAAAAGGAAAGTAAAGATGTCCTTTCCGACTGATCAATTTCAAAGTTTAAAATCTAAATTTTGAACGAGTTCCAAATGTTACTAGTCATCTATTCCTTTATTTTGCGTAATATTCTCTTTTTATTGCTACGTAGGCGTAAGTACATGGGTTTATTAAAATATCTAAAACCATAACCCCACGTCCACCTCATTCCGATATCAGGATTTTGGCAAGTTACAAATCCATTTCAGTTTTCATTATTTCTGCGTAATGAAGGCTTTCTTCAGACATTGTCAGAGAAGAAGATGATACGTTTCTATGGTTACCCCGCACAGTGCTTCTAATAGTTAGGAGCAAGAGAAATGACAACGTCACGAGTATGGATGTGTCTGCCCAAGGTGTATACAAGTGAAATCAAATTATACGTTGACTAAAAATTCTTCGAAAATTGTACTTTTCAAAAATCGCCTCTTTTTAGAATCAAAGAACATATTGAATTGACCTTCTTTCTGCTTCCTTTAGAAGTCTTGGATTCGGTATGCCAATGAAAAAAAAAAACCAACAAAGATTTGTAAAATTGTTGAAGGCAAGTAAGTTCTACTTAAAAACTCGTTTTTTTAATTCGTTTTGGCAAAATTGTGAAGATGCACAGTTTTTTCGTTACATCTCAGATACTCGCAGGTACACCCCTCTCCCGTTAGCAAGAACACATAGGCGAACGCGAAAATACTTTTTACATGCAGTATACATCATGGCACACGATATGCCTCAGATTGCCAAGAAGTGGTTAAAGAAAGAGTTCACACGGGAGCATGGCCCGGCCCCTTCCGTAATTCCGTAATTCACTCTGTGAATTTTTAAAATACGCCGCTGGTGTTTCTCCATGTTCTGGAATCCTTCTTCAGGAAAACCATGTCCATGATAAATATGCATCGAGCTATACCGGAAATGAAGATGGTAATGAAATACTCGATGTTATCACACAGATTAAAATTTGACAGCGAACTAAAAGTTTTCTGCACACACTTGACATTCATAATTAAGAGGTATGTTTTCCACTCCCAAATAAGCCACATTCGAACTTTAAAACCCTGCATGAATCCAACATTCATTCAAACTCTATTCATAATTTCTTTTAAAAACTATATAGACCTGAAAGGGGGAAAAGGCTATTACAAAATGTGAATGCTTAATATGTTAGAATTCTTGAGTCATTCTTGTAAGTATGCCTATTTGACAAAAAAGAAGAAAACTACAAGAATGGGCTAAAATTGTCCTTAAAAAGTAACACCATACATTCTTTTCATCTTAAAACTTTTATTTCTGATTTTTTTTTTTTTTTTTTTTGGGGGGGGGGCAATATTTGACCGTCTTATGATAATTATCTGTCTTGCTCATATAATTATGCCCCATTAATTAATCATAAAACGAACGCGCACCTCGACATTTTCCTTTCTCACCTCAATGAAGATTTAGGAATTACTTAATAATAGAGAACCAAATGGCAATACTTGTTAGCTGTTGGATTTTCGAGTGCATTTCTACAGTTATTCTTAATGATTCACAATTCAAATGCTTAGTGAAATAAAGACCAAAACTTGAGATACTACTACAATGAGACAAACATCATACCTGAAACGAATAGAAGAAATGCCAGCACACCAGTTATGAGAACGACCGTTACTTTTGCCATTTCTTATTTCAACTCCACTCCACTTAAGAGTTATAAAAGCAAGACCAAGCCGAGTTCCGGCGGCTGACGATCTCCTTTCTTGTTGCGATGTACTATGTTGCTTTTTCTCCAACCCTGACCTCTTGGCTACAAATCCGTGTGTATATCGATTGGTCTTGTGGTCTCCCAGGTGCGTTTGAAGTTGACAAAATTACTTTTCCCCCTTTTTTCCCCCTCCAAAAATTAGGCTACGGGAGATAGAAAGAACAACAAATAATGAAAGACAAAATCCTGGTATGCTGGGTGACGGCGTGCGTTCACGTGAAGGGGAAAAACGATGACAGGGAACGGAAACAGTTAATGCGTCGCGTTGTGTTTGTTGCAACGGTACTGGTGGAGAAAAGATAGAAAGTGGTTTATGCTGAATGTTGCGCGCGAACGGGGAAAGATGCGTTATCGTCCTACTGACTTCGCCGTTACCTCTCCTCGACGTGAAGGTAGTCTCTGTGTGTGATTGGCTCTTAGCTTGTCTACTTTCAGGTATGCGCTATTTAAGATCTAATATGTGGAAGTGAGGTCATGACTTTCTGACTTCCCCAAATAGCAAGAGACGATGTACAAATATATATTACTACCATTGTCTCTCAAGAGTAAACAGTAGTTCACCTGGAAATCCTGATTAATTGCAAATATTGTGTAAATTGATTACTTGGAAACAAACCATGGAGGAGGAGGAGGAGGAGGAGGAGGAGGAAGTGGGCGAAAGGCGTCATTTTTTTCTTATTTCAAATAATATATATCTAAACTTCCTACGCGCTTAATTTGAAGAGCGCCGAAATGTGAAAGGCAGTTAAATGACATAGAAACGAAAATCTTGTTTCGATGACGGTCGTGTGATGGAAATGGATCAATGGTCAATTCCATTTATACTGCAAGCATGATATCATGATTGATGGTATAAAATATCAAGGAAATGACGTGATAAAAAAAAAATGAAATGAATTTCCAGAGGCGTAGCTTGGGTCCAGCCATTGAGGGGCTTGGGGCACTGGTATCTGGGGTATAAGTCTTATTACATTATTATTCAGACAGCATAAGGTACAAGGCTATAAAGTGAGGGAAAAGTATTAGAGGGGTCACATTACCTTCTTTTTACGTTCCTCCTCCTTCCCTCCTTTCTTTCTCCGTCTCTTTTTTTCTTTTAACCTCTTTTCACAATTCGATCGGTGGTGGGGGGGGGGGGGGGGGAGGGGCTTTGAGTAGAATCCAACAGAGAGGGCAAATGAACTTCACGCATAATCGTAATCATATCACCAAAGGCCACCGCACACCTTACGATCGGTCTGCGATCCGATTTCAGAAGAAAATGTAATATCATTTGACAAATCATTTAAGAACGAAAAATATTTTTGACTGAGGGTCTGAATAGTCATACAGATATCAATCTCGATAATACGGCTTTTGCCGAGTTTTCTAGTCCGTGGAATGGCCAAATCGGCTCCGAGTCGTAGTGACGTCACAAAAATCGCACGACTGCCTACGATTTGAAACTAATTTTGCCCGTATTCCCTGTAGAAAGCTGACAGCTCACCAAAACCATACGTTTAGTATTTATATTACTTTTCAGAAGCTGAATAGGGTAGATTTCATTTGTTAAAATACCAATATTTAATGCCATAGCGATTTATTTCACAAATCGGATCGTAGACCGATCGTAAAGTGTGCGGTGGCCTTTAGTCATACCAAAAGGAATGTCAGTTTGGTACAAATAAACACTAATCTAAAGTAGATGTAAACAGAGTAGTCTTCTTTTCCTCGGTCTCCGTTTCTTCTTATTTATTTCATCTCTCTCTCTCTATCTCTCATACTACCAAACTCTACCCCAAAAATAAGACACAGTAGATCATCGTGGATAGAAAATGAGAAGGGTGAAAATGAAGAGAATGGAGTTGACCAGGAACAAACAGAATTATGAAGAAGTATTGCAATGAAGAAGAAGAAGGAGAAAAAAAAAAGGGTTCGCGGAACCTTTGACAAGTAGGGGGAATGCAAAATATGTTTATTTGACATCTCATATAAATTTGATAAATTGGTTCAAAACTATAACACAGATCATAATTTACAACGAAGATAAATCGCGATTCCTTCCATAAACAAAATTAATATGATATATTCGCCCTAGCAAAAGTAACTACAGTACATGTACATTCATATCCAGAAATAAATGTAACATCTCTCTTTTTGGACAATATGAAAAAAAAAACAAACATGCAAAATAAATGTGTTATAACATTTTTACGTAACTAAAGATATATAGGGAATATTGCTTATTAAACTATCATGTGCTTCAAGCAATCACACATTAAAGAAGAAGGTTTTTGTTTGCGTAAAATTGATAAATCATTGGCCTATGTAACCCTTAATATCTAGTAATAAAGTCGAGTACTTCATTTTAAGATCAAATATAATGATTAATAAGATTTGCTAAGTACATTGCCGACAACTTCATCAGATATGAATATCTTTCGTTTTCTGCTCATAAATGAAACTAAACTCACTGGATCAAAGCCTAGGTACGAGTCATAATTGCAAAAGCTGAGCAAATGCTAGGAATATGACAACATTCAAGTATATTGTAAGTCAATCAATAATTTGTCAAAGGAAAAAAAGTCACCCTTTCCCGTCTTCAAAATTATACTGAACAAAAGCTTCAAGAATGAGAGTAAAACCTACACTGGTCTAATAATGTGCGTTAACAAGGACGACTGCCCCCCCCCCCCCCCTCCTCGCCACACACAGTCGCACGCTGGCACACATTCAAATCGTCTTTAGAATTGGATGATCAAACATGAATTTGCTATTTATAAAATTATCATATCACTGGTTGAAATGTAACGACGCTGTATTATCATTTTTTTGGAGCAAGTTAAGGTTGGTAGCAATTATATAAAATCTCACCATTTCAAACAGATCTGCATAATCAAAGCTTTATAAAAAAATATTTAGGGTGAAATGATCAATTTACCATGAATTTCAAAATGCTACCTTACAAGAAAGTCTTGAATCGAGAAATTCAAAATATAACCCATTGCCCACGCGAACCGGGTGGTCTCTGTGTGAAGCAAATGGGATTAAGAGAATTCAGGAGTCAACGGGTCAACACCCATAAAAAACGCAACCTTTATTTATAAGTACATTTGAGATATAACCAAAAATAACTTTAGTGATGATTATAACTAAAAACATTTTTCGTTATGATTTTGAATTCCAAATTATAATTACTGCTTTCATACAAGATTATATCGATCAGCATGTTTTCAATCCTATCTAAAATAAATTCAAATAAAAAGCATTACCTATTCTACTTTGAATGGAATAAAATCACCTCCAAGGGGTAAAACGGAAGTCAAAAACCCACATTAAATGTAAATTAAAGATTTGAAGAGTTATACTATATTTTGAACACTATCACTAAGGTTATTAAATCAATCGAAATCGAATTCACCAAAGAAACATAATTCTGTATTAATATCGACAATCAATATGGATATTACCTTTTGAACCGATTATCCTCAGGTTATTCGCAATATTTCAGGTGTTTAGATTGTAATACTAGCACCTTCATCACTCTTTCGTTCAAATCTGCATTGGATAAGTATTACCCTTTTATGTTTCCCTTATACCATCGTATATGTGTATTTCCCTTTCCTATCTTTATTTTGTTTACTACGCCTCCAGCAAAACGATTAGACGGAGTTTGGTAATTCAATTACGTGATTATAATTATTATTGATATCAGAGTGATATCAGAGGAACAATCTTTTGATGAGAAAATAACAAATATTCCCATAAAAAAAAGTGACATTCAAATTTATGGAAGAACGTATGAGGTATAAGGTAATGAAATCCTTTAAAATCTTTTTCATTTTATATAGATGTGTATGAATAGCAGTTATCTGAAAATTTGTTGCTTAGAAACGGTGGGTCAGCTAAGACCAAACATCAGCATTTAAAATATAATGTAGTCGTAGTACTAGTATTCAAAGGCAAATTGTTTTTGAACATATTCTGTTATGAAAGAAATAAAAACCAATATGATTAAAAAGAAGGTTGAATCCTGCAAGTTAAGTGGAAGAATTAGTGACGAGCATTCTTTCAAACTTTAGTGTAATTTGAAAGAGTTCGCATTAACATTATTAAAACATGTGTCGTTCTTGGTAGGTCTCAATAATATCTTGAGTTTGCACAAATGGAACCTGTGATTTCAGATAATATGTTATTGGTGTCTGGGCTCATCGAATATTTTCAAAAGAAGTTTTTTGATAGTTGCAAATCGAAACTAGCCGTTACCTGAAATAAACTATAGTTTTAACGCACTTGCACACCGCTATTTTCACTGACACGGAACGCAGTAAGAATACATTCACCAAGTGTCGTTCAAAAATGTGTTTTACATGGCTAGGATTAAACTTCATTTCAAATTGTACATTTTTACCTTTCCAAATTTAACATACACTGGCAATTACCTTTATAAAATATTCCTTGTGATTAATTTGGGACCTAAAGACAAGACAAAGCACTATTTGAAGCCATGAGAAAACTCATTTAAATTCAAAGCATGTAAACCTTCTTAAAATCATACCAGTTTTGCTCTGCATACGCACAGATCATCAGGGATCTATCGTAATCCCAATGGAGACATTCTGAAAATGTCTCAGGGTCTGTCACTCTTTTTTACTGATTATTTTCAATTGTGATTTAGAGTAATCACCCTTTTTCGTGCTTTTGAATGATTTCTATTTGAATATTGAGTATAAATTGAGCTTTTAACATCCATAGTGACACCTAGTACACCCCCATTTAAAAGAATACTACTGTGGGGGTTCAGCCTATCTCCTTTTAAGGAATTTGAATACTAAGTATATTTATCCCTTCCTGAAATCCTTGTCATCAGCTACTAGAAATCCTTTTGATCGATTTCAGTTAGGATCGTCTTTTTGTCTACCCTCTAGAACTAACAGATAATCTTGATGGTAAACAAGTATATTAAAAAAGTTTATTAAATACGGATTCAAATCAAACCAATAGAAAATAACAATCAGTAGTATTGGTGAAAGTCAAAAGGGGTAAATAAGTAATGTGAATCACAAATTTACTTTTGTACACGTTTATGAAGGCATATACACAATCTTAAAAAGTTCACCTCATAGACCTCATGCATTTTCGAGAAATCACATGTGGGTGTTGCCTTAGGTATAAAATTTTCGTGTTATGACAGTTGGCAAAATAACGCAATTGCGATTATCTCAGGGATGAAATTGTTTCCAAACTTGCAATATACAGATAGGTTTTGTTTTAATCTGTCAATTTCTAAATATAGAAAATTCAGGAATTTCAAAAACTTTTCGTCCTATATTTTCGATATTCTTCCACTTTACCTTATACCTTTCAAGAGAGCTTCCGCTAATAGTTTTTTTTTTTAAAAGGTATAGATTTCTCGTCTTACGACAGTTGGAAGAATAAGAACGCAATTATGAATATCTCAAGGCTAAAAGTGCTTCTGAGCTTACCATTTACAGATAGATTTAAATTTGTGTTTTTCAACCTCGAAATAAAGAACAATCTGGAATTTTCAAAACTTTTCGCCAACTTATTTTTGATGTTCTTTCAGTTTACCTCACACTTTCCACGAGATTTTTTCACTATTATCTTTAATTTCTTTTTCCTAACGAACTTTTGCGAGTCTGGGCACATTAAAAAAAAACTACATGAATGTCTCACTTCTACATAACAACAGTATGCGCGTATCAAACTTGGATCATGCGCAGAAGGAGGCGGAAACTCACTTAGGTTATTATTTTCATAATGTATATTGTCTGTACGCAAGCCCGACGGGATGCTAACTGAATCAAAACTTTCTAGGACTTCCCTTCAAATGAATTTATTCAAACATGTAACGAAGAGAGCATGCTCCCATTTATAAAATGTCAAAAATATTCTAATGACAGATAGAAAGATAGATGGATAGTGAGGATTAAATAAGTCATAACAAGAAATGATTGCCTATATAAGAATATACTGGGAAAACTGACGGTATCTCTTAATGATGATAACTTAGTAAAGATATGTTCCGATTATTGTTCGAGTACTATACTCATTAAACATGATAAATAATAAATGATCTGAAAAATATTGGATGTACAAACTAGACGGGTTTGATATTTTATTAGTTGTTTTGTAAAGTGTCTTTGTAGACAATAGAGGATGACTATATTGAAATTCTATACATTTTGTGGCTTATGCACTGTTAATAGAGCAAATCAAATTACGGAAATGGATTGGAAAGATGGGCATGCTTGGTATTAGACTGAGTAAAGTAATGCGTTTTAGTAAAGTTTATTTCAAACTTGTAAAATTAATATCATGGTAATTTGTCCCTCACTATCTCTCATCTTTATCTCTATATCTCTCTTTCTCTCTCAGTCACATCTCCCCCCCCCCCCTCTATCTCTCTCCCTCTTTCTCTCGATTCCTCCTTCCCTTTCGAGATACATAAAACTGTTTTGATAGGAGCAGCCTGTTTTGACTTCATAACTGTATATTTTTTAATATATGTTTCCATAAATATTCCAGTACGTAACAGCATTCAATGGCAGGAGGTAATTCAAATCCATATTACCTTTTCTTGTATTTCATACGAAGGAAAATAATAATTCTTTGTGAATGCACATACAAATGCATCACGCCTCCATCTGGACAGGATACACAAGTATAGTTTTTGAGATAATGGGGATATTTTTGTTTTAAAGAAAAGGAGTGTATAATGCCCCTTAAGGTTTATAATGCCCTCTTGGTTACAGCGTTATTTTGAGTACCCTTATGATGTGCAGAAAATTTTGAAAGGAAATGGATGCCATTAACCATGTCAAAGTTACACTGTGTAAACAGTTCGATGATAAAAATCCTTTTTTTTATGTAGGGTAACTTGAGTATTGATTTATTACATAAATGACCCGGTGTGAACTGAAAGAAGGGCTATATCGGTATGGTTATTAATCTCTTTTGAAGGTGATTTCATGAATCAAAATTCAGATAGGCGCTTGTCAAATAATTATCAATGGTTTTTGGCCAGAATTATGAAAGAGAAGGAGGGGGAGAAGGAGAGAAAAAAGAAGAGAGAGGGAGAGAGAGAGAGAGAGAGAGAGAGAGAGAAGGAGATAGAGAGATAGAAAGAGACAGTGATAGAGAGAGAGAGAGAGAGAGAGAGAGAGAGAGAGAGAGAGGGCCCTTTTCTTGCTGGTATGTACATTTCTGTGACATTAATACCTATGTTGATTTAATTGACAATAGTAAGGTTGACGAGGGGCATTTTTAGATCCTGAACTTTCCATTAATTCTCACCACGACTGGTTATTCACAGTACAGGTATTCCATGCAGTATCATTATCCACAACTGTTCTTCCTATCTCACTGTCATCTTTTACATGGTAAACCACTAATTTATGGGTTTTTTTTTTAAATAGCTATTAGAAACATTGTTTTAGTGGTTAAATAACTCTTCAAATAGTTTGAATCTCAATTAGATATCGGGTTTAGCCCGTTTCATGTCACCATTCGATGTAAAAGCATGAACTCTTGTGTGCAATGGAATATTACGAGCCAACCATGACAATGGCCCTCCTTTACTATACAGAATGAAAAGCGATTTTACGGGCGACCTTTCCATAAAAGATGCATTTTCTGATAAGAACTGCCCAAGGTTGTTTGAATGACCTTCATGTTATATTTCCATTATGAATTGATATTCGGTTGGCTAACTAGACAAGATTAATAGTTACATGGGTATTTCAATTTTGTAAACTGTTAAAAGCGCTCGAGGGGGCTAGTTGTTTTTTTCCTAGTTCAAATAGTGCTTTAATATGAAATTGACCTTGTTTGTTGAGTCATTATCACTACACTAGGAAAAGTCTACAGTTAAGCTTGTTAAAAATAGCAGTCATTTACAAGGACATACTTATTTTGTAGGAAATACAATGAACTGTGAGTGTAATTGAGTTTTGACAGACGTGTATCAATCAAATATGATTTTTTACGTCTGGGACCGACCTCTAACGTCACCATCCGAAAGAAGTGACTGAGATTCGAACCTGGGTCCGATCAGAGTCATCAGAGCATAGCATCAGAGTAACATGAACTGTTACACTATCAACCTTTTATGTCTACGAATGTACGTGTATGGTAGCAGTTATGATGGTTAGAATTGATGATTATTGACGTATATTGAGAGCAAGAAGTCTAGAAGGTGTTATCCACTCTCTTAGACCTACGAAATGTTTAAAATAATTTCAACCTGAAAATCAAGATTCTAAAGCAATTTTTAATCAAACAAAGAAATTATTATATTTCAGAAGAACTTCTTCATCCTCGATTCCTCGGACAACCCATATCACATTTATTTAAACATGTACTAGAACACTGTGACCTCTGAATCGCTGCCCTACTGAGAACTTTCTTCAGTAGATATAGCACGCGGGCTACCAATCACGTCGGGACCGTTGTGGCTTGAAGAAAGGGGAGCAAACACTCACCACTTGGCCACGCCTCAAAAGGATCCAAAAATAAAGTGAAAAAACAAAACAAAAAACAACTTCAATCCTGTATAAAAGGAAAAATATGTCATACTATTAACAACGTAATTGCAACAATTGATTATAAAATCCAATTCGAGAGAAGAAAGTGAAATAGACAGATACATCGTTTTGGCATATCCAAAAAACAAACAAACAAACAAACAAAACAACAACAACATTTAGTCACCAACAAAATATGATTTAAGGATAATCCAGGCCTTTACAAGCATTTGCTAAAATTATATGATTTTTCCCCTCTTCTTTTTATGGAGTAGTGGGGCGAGTCGTTTGGAGCCGAGGCAGTGACACTTTATAACGAGCAGTAATGAGAGGGGAAATCCTTCTCTTACTGTTCGTGCTCTCAAAGCGATAGTTTATTTTATGAAATATATCTCTATACAAGTAACGGAGTCTTCAAAATCCAAACAATATTATGATTGCTGCCATGACTGTGTGACTATGTTAACCTTGTAATTGCATTTCTCTTCTCTTCTGAGACTGCATTTAGACCTCTTTTATGAGAGGTTTCGCAACGCCCCTTTTCTTTTCAGCGAATTTTATATTTAGGCTGTGCAAAGCCTACATTGGGAGAGGTCTAATCTTTATTTCATATATCGATGGACTTTCTCTATAAAGAGTGCTGAATCGACATTATGGAGTCAGTCTGGTCGGTCGATAGAATTATGCTGATACATTTGTATATTTAGAAATCTTTCGTCATTGTCCATCTTTTGGTGAAAACCCACCAAAAGGGATGCCATACAATTATTTTCAGACATCGTTGAAAATGCCTCGTTTCAATACCGCCGGTGCTGCGAAAGACTTTTACGTATAAATGTATGATAATTCCACTTTGATTTAGTAACATGTAGTGAAATTATTATCATCGATGGAACTGGATTGTGAAAAAAAGGGTATCATCCTTGGTCAAGATAATCGACATTAGTGAGTCCAGTCTGGTCGGCCGATGGAATTATGCTAATAAAACCCACAAAAAGGGATGCCATGCAATCATTTTCAGACACCGTTGAAAATGCCTCGTTTCAATACCGACAGTGCTGCGTAAGACTTTTACGTATGTATATATCAGTATATGATAATTCAGAATTTGCTGTAGTAACATATAGCCAAATTATTAGTATCAATGAAATTGGATTGTGTCAAAAAGGGCATCAAGGTTCACGTACCGACAGACTAATTCAGGCATTCAACTTTCAGCACATAATAGGAGCGTCTTACAATTTCAACTGCATGTTACCTATTTCAGTTACTGAGAACTTGTGCAAACACCAAATGAAATCGTATCTGGTGATATAGAGACAAATACATGATTACAAACCACTCATGAATAACACTGAGTCATAGCTGTTTTATAGCCCATGTCCTTTAAAATAGCGTTTTAGTCATAATAATTACTCTGATGACATGCGTATGTTATCAGTATACTGGAATATGGACGATTTCATACTTGATATATAATTACAGATAACAACCGGCTCTCCATGCTCCTTCGAGAGATGTATAGAATAAAAATATGGAGAGAAGGAGTAGAAGAGAGAGAGAGAGAAAAAAAAAAGGAAGAGAAAAATGGGAACAAACGGATATTAAAGGTATTATTCTTCATATTGATCATATTTGTAGGGAAGCTGGAGACAGTCTAGTGATATATATATATATATTACAAGTAAGATAATTTCACGTCCTTCCACACAAATTGCACTTTCAGAAGTCAGAGTGAACTCGAGTGAGATCTACCATGGGAATCATGAATTAAAGCAGTAACCACTACTCTCTCCGCAACACCAAGCAACTGAAGCAGATAGAGGGATATCATTTTCAGAAAATAACTGAGATCAAATAGCCGTCATTTTCACTTCAACTATTAGATCACTCTCTATTATAGTCCTCAAACATTACTCTCTCTCTATTCTTATCTTTCTCCATCTTTCTCCCGAGTATGTGTTCTGGATGTAGGCACGTATTGTATTGACGGTGTTAATTTTCAGTGCCCACGGTCGCTATAACCGGTGGCTGTTTGGTGACTGGTTTGCCGTTAATTATTCATACCTGAGGAGATTGGACGCCTGCCAGTTCGGCGATTTCTAGTCATGCCTCTACGGTCTTCAGATCAAGCCGATTTATTGCAAGCCGGAAAATCATCAAAATTTTGCCCGATATCATCACAAGCGTTATTCTTTTTATCACCTTAATATTACTGTAGCCGGATGCATTTGGCTGACATGGTTTTTCAAAGGGATCTGCCTTTGTAAGTCTATAAAGAAGTCTATTCTTTCTACGGTATTAATGGTATATTTACAGCCTTGAAATAGTTAAGAGGTTAGTTGCACTCTTTATAGGTACTGATGTATTGAAAAGCGGTATAGGCTTTGATTTGAATACCTATAGCAGGCAACATCAACAAAATATTAATCAATGGCGTTGCAATCGCTTTATAGTACCTGAAAAAATAGTGATGAATTGTCAGCTTTTCGTTTTGCTACATTTGAATTTTTGCCAATAAAAATTGGAAAGGACGTCCTCACTCCTCATTGAAGCAAGATGAGCATAATTATGACAAACTGATTTTAACTTTGCACAATTCTATTCAAATGGGTGCTGCAGGAATATGTTCATATACAAGCTGGTTCCTTTCGATTGGACCAATATCATGTTAATCATAATCGATGTTCTCCTGAAAAACTGTCAAAGGGTCATTCCCCAGAAATCTTGAAAATTGTCCACCTCCCAAAAGATTCATATCTTCATATCAACTTCACGCTGTATGCTGTGAAAGTTTTTTTTTCAGGGCCCGGAATAAAAGTACTAATATTCCAAAATGCAAAAATATTTGGCTCAGTCACCACGTTTTCTCACATAATGACGAAATAATGATACGGAAAGGAATATATCTATATATCTACCCCCCCCCCCCATTTTACACTCTGCATACACTTATCCTCAATCCGCCCCTGAAAAATAACTACCCCTTATTTGAAGAGGGAGTGTAGCCAGGTTTTTTATATTTGTTTGGGGGAAACAGGGGGTGACCACTCTTCTGAATAGGGGTAAAGGCAAGTAAAAATAACGGAGGTGCTTTAATTTATAAGTTTATTATATGTCTCGAAGCGAAACGTCCGAGCAGGCAAAATGCATATAAAAATATTGAAACTTCAGATTTTGCCCCAGGCCTCCGTGCCTACCTCGCCGCTTTAAACCAACTATATATAAAACATACATAATTTTTTTTTTGATAATGAAATAAACTGAAATAGTACAGCCACCTTTTGATCCTAATCTAATTCCACTTTGCAAAAATTCATCATCATTAACTGGGGGGAAACAAACTTTCCTTATTCATTATGCAAGTGGAAAATTAAAACTTCATATTCAATCATGTACAGAAATTTGGTATGAATTTTACAGTATATTATCAAGTATAGGAGATTGTAACATCCATCTTTTTTCAATTCACTTCGGTCAAAAGGAAGGGAGAGCGGGAGAGAGAGAGAGAGAGAGAGAGGGGGGGGGGGGAGAAAAGAGATGGAGAGAGTATCCATGAAAAAAAGAAGAATAGAAAAACATTGTTAAGCAATAAATTATTCCCTTTGTACACATACATCGAGAAATTTCAACAGAAAATATAAAGATTATATTAAAATATTTGTTACATGTTTATATGATGTGATAGTATGACTAACATTTGTAATCCTTTTTTTTTTAATTAATCTGAAGCTCTTGACCTTGATAAATCTTAATGTGAGTTTTCATCTTCTTCCTTTTTAAAATAATTAAAAAAAAAAAACTTTAATACCTTTCATTACACACAGATCAAGGAACAAATATTCTCTTCATTAGAGCAGAATGATAATGAGCAAAGACCAGAAGACCGACTTATTTCACCTGGGGATGATGGAAAAAATGAAGTAATATATATTTGTGTTAGACCTACGAAAAAGTAGTGAACTATAAAAATGCGGCATCCGTAAAGCTGACTTGTGATCCATGACCGTATGCATTTAGCATGATGATATTTCGCCAAACTTAAAAGGCGGTTTGAATTGAGTATATTTGATACAATCGGTGCGATAAATTTATTAAAACGGATGCAGTGGTAAACCGAGCTGAGCTAAATTTACAAAAGCATTACGCCTTTTCTATTCATGTATTTCATTTTTAACGCGCTGGAGCAAACATTCCCCTTGTTGGTCTAGAAATATTAACGAAAGCCATTTCGTATAATGAATATTAAAAACAATCTACATATCATTTAGAATAAGAAAATGAACAGGTCGTGAAGAAGGACAAACACATTGCTATTTTGCTGATAGTAAGGACGTATTCTACCTATGCAGCTTCACTATAATTACACGATAACATTATGAATGACTGAGATATGAAAAATATCAATTCAAATGCCTTTTATTGTTTGTAGTGTAAAAGTCGATGGTTTCCGTGGGCAATAACTGTCATAGGAGGACGGGGGGGGGGGGCGTTTGGTTTCCATTGTTCCAACATAAACACAATCCTAAGAGGTGTAAAATTAATGTGAACGTCGAACACGAGACTTTTTTTTTTGGTTTGTTTTTTGTTTTGTTCTCACACAAATGGTATTATTTCCCCTGTAGAATTCATCTATAATGTTAATCTACTTGAAAGCAATCAGAATATCAACTGGTAATATTTCCATGCCTCTCACGTAATCTCTCTTTTTTGTGAGAGTTGGGATACTTTACTGCTTATACTGTAAATCTCCTTGTCAGCAATAAGACACGTTGATTAGCAGACATACCATAACTATGACCACCCACATCACTACACGAGATTGCGTGTTATAGCTTTCCTCCTTTAACTCTACAAAAAAGGATGGTTTCTGAAATGGTGGAAGTGATGGTGGGGCGCAACGACCCCGGTCCCCCTTTTGGCATAGAATGATGTCTTTAAAAGTTAGAACCGAAAACCCGATAATTTAAAAGCGTATCAAAGGGTATATATATGTAATATATATATATATATATATATATATATATATATATATATATATATATATATATATAATATATATAATTTTCGCAGTCTCTTTTTTTCTTCCCTTGTACATTTTTTTCTTCCTTTCTGTCCTCTTCTTCTTTTTCTCCTCCTCTGTCTTCTTTTACCTTTTCTTCTCCTCTTCCTTCCTTTAACTCCCCTTCTTTCTCCTTTTCTTCTTCTTCTTACTGATATTTTAAATGTTATAATTTGTCAACTCTTTAATGTAACTGTTCCATGTATTTTATCGTCTTATGTTATATGTTATTTTATCTGTACCATGTACCAATCCAACTTTTAAGTTGCAATAAAGAATAAAGAATAAAGAATAAATAAATAAATATATATATATATATATATATATATATATATATATATATATATATATACCGGGTGTCCCCAAAAAAGTACTTTGCCTTCGAAAAGTATATATATTTTGTATATTATTGGGTAAAGCATCTTCTACCGAAGAGAATGATATCAAGATCATTGAATTTCGTAAAGTAATTTTGATTCTATGCCGGTTTCTTAAAATACAGTCATTTTCAAATTTCGAAGGTTTTTTTGCCACCGATGAGAGTAGAATTGTGTCAGGAATGGCCTTTCATATGGCATGTACAATGATTAGTGTCGTTTACACTTTTCCCGATCTACAGCTCACTAAAACTCATTCCCGATACGATCTGACACTCATCGGTCGCAAAAATCAAGCGAAATTTGAAAAAGACTGTTTTAAGAAACGGGCATAGAATCAAAATTACTTAACTAAATTCAATGATCTTGATATCATTCTTTTAAGTAGAAGATGCTCTACCCAACGATGTACAAATATTATATACTTTTTGAAGGCAAAGTACTGAAAATCCGCTGTTCCGCTTTTTTTGGGACACGGGGTATATATATATATATATATATAGTATATAGTGTGTGTGTGTGTGTGTGTGTGTGTGTTGTTGTTGTTGTTGTTGTTGCTGCACAACAAAATGCTGGCGAATAAAGTCGTGAGAAAAAGACGTTAGTTATCGGCGGGTGTTTTATTTACACAGGTCTATTGCCATGTACCGTGGTATTTTGTGATGTTTGTGTTTGTGTGATGTTACGAACTACCCAGGAAGATTTTGTCTTATGTCATGAAATAAACAATTCCTTGCATTGGCCTCATATGAAATGTGAAAAAGAAAGTATTTTAGAGTTTAACCATACAAAATGATGTAATATCTAACTGAGTTTTCCTACTTTTTCTATATAATAAAGGTGAATCATGTATTATAATTTCAGACAAAGTCATCATCTGTAGCAAGAAGAGTCCTGTTTTGTGCTATTTAATTCACTTTTAAACAAATGGGAGGAGAATATTCAGTTTTTACTCAGATCAAAGCTTCCCTCCGGATAGCTAACAACTTTGCTTTTAAAAGCTTAAGATAGTAACAACCAATTGCCTTATTACCATTTATTAAGATGCAGAGTCGATCAGTCGGCCTTTGGGGGAAATTTCTATATAACACACTTCGTAATATAAATTAGACCAAAAATTAAGCAACGCATTATTTTATTCTAACTTGTAGACTAAAGATGGCGATATTTATTGAAGATTAGAGTCAGAAGAGCGTAATTTTTTTTTAAACACACCAAAGTTGTTAGACTTTTCTGTTGTAAGTGCTAATTTTATTATCTTTATACTATCTCATTTATGCTTTATATTTTAATTAACTTTAGAATTTTTCTTCACACCTTTAAGAAACACTATTTCAAAGTAGTATGTTTGAAATACATAATAATAATCAGTGGATTAAAGAGGATTCTTTGGGAAAAAGAGTACATACATATGTATTTTCTGTTTTACAGTTTAAAAGTAATCAGATGCAGAAATGATCGGCACCTGTCAGGGACAAATAGGAAGCAACATCATATATATATAAACATACATACATGTAAACGCTTCCACTGAAGATGGCGATGTTTCAATTTGGTTAAGAATCAGAGTCTGCTCAGTTTTTACTCTTAAACTCTCTCAATCATGTCTTTTCGAGATCATGGCGATTCATACATATGGAACAACGGCAGGAATATCATATCAAAATATGAAAAGCTTGTATAAATTGTGTACGTATATATATTTCTTAACAAATATATGAATGCGAAATTTTTCGTCGGAGAAAATTGAATAAAATACAATTCGGAATTGCTGGTGGTTATCACTTCTTCCAAGTTTCAAAATTAATTTATTTTCCCACAAATTCCACAAACATGACAAACGAATATCTTTTTTAAAAACAGTAAATATGAAAATTAAGAACAGGAACATAACAAACATATGAATTGAAACATAGATATAACAGAACACCATTCAATGGACTTGGTTACGGTTTACACTGATATAAAACGATAACTGGTATAATGTAAATACAATGTATTGTAACTGTAAAGGAAAAAAAAAACATAAGTGGAGGAGTCTATTAAGTAAGCATGGCTTGTATTTCATAGACCCTGTTTGGAAAAAGAGTAAAAATAGTTACAGTCCTTTAAAAAAAAATGAATAAATAACGTGCTAATTTGAGAAATATTAGCATGTTGTTTTTTTTAAGAAAAGAAAAGAAAATAAAAAGAACAAAAAAGAAGGGGGATGTGATCAGCACTGGAGAGAGAGAGAAGAAAAAAAAAACACAAACAAACAAGGCACAAAAATGTGAACAAGCAATACGGGGGGGGGGGGGGGTAAGGAGGCAGGGATAACTAGAATGAGAGGTGGAGTAATAGAAAGAGATATAGGGAACGCTGGAAGAAAGAGGCCGTCTATTACATTTGGTTTAAATCTTCGAGTATAAAAAAGTTTTTTTTTCGCAACTCTGATGTAAAACCCTTCCACTTCAATTTTACCAACTAAATTGACTACTGAGGCCAAAACATCGAAAATATTATTTTTCTGCATTCAATAAAGTCAAATTTCATAAGTGGTTTTTGCATTCAAGAAACATTCCCTTGAGTTTGGTCCAAACCGTCAGCGTTTATTAGAAATCAAAAAATGGTGCAATTTTCATTTTGTTAATTAGAAGGCCCTTTGTAATTCAAAACAATTAAATGCACTTTAAGCGCCTTCCGCCAATCATTCGGGCATAATCATTACACGGCTGTAGGCCTATAGGAAGCATAAACTGAACTGAACTTCGATATATCTGAATAGGCCACGACAGTGACTCGAGTCAGGTACTTGCACTCACACCAAAAATAAACCTACGCCATGACCGGAACAAATACCTCCACTTTACTAGTGTCACTGACAATCACAAAACGTGTCGGCTGTGAATAATGTCATAATGAAGAAGCTAGACACGAACCCTCTATGTCATTCAGATAATGATGATGTAATTAGATGACGAATCGGTTTTCATCTTTCTTTAGGCCTATTAGGAGCCGGAACACGACAGAATACTCGGTAAAGATGGGTGATGAGTGGAGAGATGAGATAGCTAGATAGATAGAGAGAGAGAGAGAGAGAGAGAGAGAGAGAGAGAGGGGGGGGAGTGGAGGGGTTGCGAGAGAGAGAGGGAGAGAGGGTAATACTGGGGTGGGGTAGTATAGACGCAGTTATTATTGAAGTGTCTTCTATCGCGAATCACATGCACTCCAGCTAAATTTGATATGCATTTTTCAAGCACTTTTGACGGTCGCTAGCTTTCCAAATTGAGGATAATACGTATATATTTATAATCATCACATGTAAATTATATGTTTTATACATTAATCCTTGTTTTCTTAATAACAAGTGAATGAGTAAATTACGCGATGCGTAATATATGTCCCCGCCGGAAGTGTAGATCTTTGGAATGGCGTTAATTTGTGTAATTTCTGATAGAGAAAAATAGAATAGAATGGAATAGAAGAAGAGGAGAATTAAGTAGTATTTTTAGAGATTTTTGATAAATTTACATAAATTTGCATAATTAATTAATTTCAAAGTTCTGTGTAGAAGTTTGGAAGCCCCCACCAAGCCCTATCAGATAAAACAAACAGAATGAAAATCCGGTGCAAAATAGAGGAGAAGTTGCATTTTTCGTTGATTTTGAATAAATTTGCATAACTTTGCATAATTCATGAATTTAACAATTCTGTGTAAAAGTTTTGAAGCCCCCATCAAGCCCTATCAGATAAAAGAAACAGAATCAAAATCCACTGCAAAATAGAGGAGAAGTAGCATTTTTCGTTGATTTTGAATAAATTTGCATAACTTTGCATAATTCATGAAATTTAACAATTCTGTGTAAAAGTTTTGAAGCCCCCATCAAGCCCTATCAGATAAAAGAAACAGAATCAAAATCCACTGCAAAATAGAGGAGAAGTAGCATTTTTCGTTGATTTTGAATAAATTTGCATAAATTTGCATAATTAATGAATATCACCATTCTGCATAGAGGTCCGAAAGCTTCCACCAAGCCCTATCAGATAAAACAAACAGAATCAAAATCGGCCAAGAAATGACAGAGAAGAAGCAAATTTTAACATTTTGAGCACACACGAACGGACACACACACACACGCACACCCGTTTCATAGACAATAATGGAAACTATAATAGTCTGGAAGCCTGTCCCGAAATAGTCACCCCATTTTACCTATGAGATTTGACCCCTTAAAGTTACTTAGACTATCCATGTCATTCATAAAAAGCTTGTCAGCTCGAACGTTTGGCCTCCGGAGCCCCCCCCCCCCCCAAGGGGCCCTAAAGTCGGGTCGATTTAAACCCATCTTACATATGCGCCAAACTTTTTCAGAATGAAGGTGTATGACTATACATTACCAGAAACCAAAACTGACAAAATTTTCCGTCGGGATGGGTTGTCAACAAATTGGGGCAAATTTTTACCCTTCAGGCCCATGGGTTAAATTTTGTCAGAAGGAAGAGGTATGGGTGTACATTATAAACATATAAAAACTGACCAAAATTTCCATCGGGAAGGGGGTTTAACACGCCCCTGAAAAAGAAAACCCCACCAAAGTGCCCCTAAACCCAGCTTTGCTGCCCAAAATGCTCTCGATGTCAAATTGACATAGTACAATCTTGAATATTATAACTTTCTTGGGGAGAAATTTTGTGTCAAAATAATGATCATTTCAATAATGATTTATTAAATTGTGAAAGTTGTACTGCTTTCTCAAAAGTAGTCAAATGATATTGTCATGATTATGTAAACACACCTATCATGCCTATTGTCCATCTGCACCTGTTTGACAAGACATTCACCTTTGCGTATATAGGTGCGTATTGCTGCGCTATGCGGGGTATATCAATACGCAGCCGTACCCAGCAATATGCGGCAAATTGAAGGTAGCAGTCACACTATTGCGTATCTAGCTCGTAGGTAGCACGTTGCGTAATGTAGCTCGTTCTCTGTTCCTTTGCTGCTCGCTAGCCGCTCGCACCAGTTGGTCTTGTTCCCGGGGGGGGGGGGGGGGCACTCACGTATATTGGTGGTACGGGGACGTGCCGCTTTGATGACCCCCTTTTTCAGACCCCGATTTCCGTTCTCTAGATACTCAGTTCCGCTCAGGAGCCGCTCAGCCCCGCTCTGAAGACCCCCGGTTATGAAACATATCCGTTCGCATGCGGCCGGGAGCGTGGCGGAGGCAGTGCAGTGGTCGCTCGACCTGGTCTCGCGCCCTAGGCCCTTTCGTCGCGCGAGCCTTGAAAACTGCTCCAGCTAGCTAGCTACTAGCGCTACACGGCGCGGGCTTGGCCCCCGGCGCGGCCCGTCCCGAGATCCTGCGATAGCGAAGGTGTACCGCCGATAAAGCGAGGTTAGTTTTGTAGTTCCCTAGACCCTGTTTTTCACTCTGCCCAATAGATCATAGTTCCCAAGACCCCGTATTTTACACCTTGAAGTCAGTTCCTTAGACCCCCTTTTCGGGAATTCGTGAGGCACACCCCCGTCAAAATATAATTCGAGTGCCCCCCCCCCCCCCCGGGGTCTTGTTGCGTCTCACTGCGCAGTGACACGCGCTCTAAAAATACTAGCCGCTCGCACCAGTTGGTCTCATTGCGTCTCACTGCGCAGTGACGCGCGCTCTATAAAATAGGTGCGTATCATTGCGTATATAGGGGGGGGGGGTATTGTGTAAAATACAGAGGGTTAGGGTAGGGACATTTGGGTGTTGCGTAGGATACATGGTATATATCTTATATACCTGTGCTAAGCCACTCGCTGTCGTATCCGCTCGTAGGCGATTTGACCTGCGATTGCTTGCGATAGTTTAGAAAATTTTATAACTAGAGAGCGACTAGCGCAGGCCTATGCGCTAGTCTGCGTATTGAGTACGTAGTGAACACGTTTCATTGCGCTTTATTGGGTATGACTGCCTATATCTGCGTTCGGGCAATACGCAAGCCAAATACGCAAAGGTGTGACCCCTAGAGAGGAGCTTGTTAAGGACACAGCACACCTCGCGATCGGTCTGCGATCCGATTTGTGAAATAGATCGCTATGGCATTAAATATCAGCATTTTAACAAATGGAATCTATCCTATTTAGGTTCTGAAAAGTAATATGAATACTAAACACAGGATTTTGATGAGCTGTCAGCTTTCTACAGGGAATAAGGGCAAAATTAGTTTCAAATCGTAGGCAGTCGTACGATTTTTGTGACGTCACTACGACTGGGAGCCGATTTGGCCATTCCATGGACTACAAAACTCGGCAAAGGCCGTATTATCGATTTTACTATCTGTGTGACTATTCAGACCCTCAATCAAACATGATATTCAAATGATATTACATTTTCATCTGAAATCGGATCGCAGACCGAACGTAAGGTGTGCGGTGGCTTTTAAGTATCTGGGCTATACGTGGCTGCCATGCTGAAATCTACCATTCATGTGTTAATTACACAAATACCTTGCAAGCTCCTTATCATGCCTTGCCAAACAGGCGCAGATGGACAATGGGTGTGTTTACATAATCCTGACAACATCATTTGACTACTTTTGAGAAAGCAGTACAATTTTCACAATTTAATAAATTATTTTTGAAATGATCATTTGACACCAAATTTCTCCCCAAGAGAGTTACAATACTTAAGATTTACTTTGTAAATTTTACCTGAATTGAATGAGACACTTTGGAGTTATTAACGTTGTAATTCTCAAAAAATTGACAGCAAAGCTTGGTTTAGGGGTACTTTGGTGTTTTTTCCAGGGGCGTGTTACACCCCCTTCCCGATGGAAATTTTGGTCAGTTTTTATATTTTTGTAATGTGCACCCATAACTCTTCCTTCTAACAAAATTTGGTCCATGGGCCTTAATGGGAAAAATTTTGCCCGAAATTTTAGGGGCGGTCTGACAACCCATCCCGACAGAAAATATTGTCAGTTTTGGTATTTTGGTAATATATAGTCATACTCCTTCCTTCTGACGAAGTTTGGCGCGTATGTTAGATTGGTTGAAATCGACCGGACTTTGGGGCCCCCTTTGGGGGCTCTTGGGGCCAAACCCGGCGGCTTCGTTCGAGCTGACAAGTTTTTCGTGAATGACTTGGATGGTCTAAGTAACTTGAAGGGGTCAAATCTCATATGTAAAATGGGGTGACTATTTCGGGACAGGCTCCTGGCCTATAATTTCACCCTGCAAAAGTGTTGGAATATTCATGGCAGTGACTAAAGAACTAGATAAATACCGGTACTTTGACTTAAATAATAATGTTAAACGTCAAATAAATGAATAACGATCTGCGGTATGATGACATCTGAGTTATTTTATTAGTTCCTTGAACTGTTGAATATATTCAGGATAGAAATGAACTTGAAGAAATTATGAATTATTTCTTCAGACATGATTACAGAAAGAATGGCGCATTTTAATTGCTTAGTGTTTGCTTTATAAAACATCTAACCTGTCGCTGCTTCACTAGGCACAGAAAGGGCATACAGCTTGTCATGCTTGTGGTGTGAGAAAACGAAGAAGATAAAAGAAGACAAAGTACAGCAGTAGAAGCAACAGTTTACATGTAGTAACTATCAATTTAACCACTGGCAAGGACAATGGGTCAAACCTAAAATAAAAAGTCAATCAACTGCCGAAAAAAAAGTGGCATAAATAAAAGTTAGTCCACTTTCTTAAGACCTAGTGTAATCCATTATGTTCAGAGATTATCAATGTAATGATTCCAAGCAACACATATTTAAGTGAGATAACTTTTATGCATGCCGTTCTGTTGACAATTACACAAACACAATTACATGAGCAACATGATATAAAACATAACCTATTCTTTTTCTTCACCGTCTAACATGTCTAATTTAA
Source organism: Heliocidaris tuberculata (assembly GCA_025618425.1). Lineage (NCBI taxonomy): Eukaryota > Metazoa > Echinodermata > Echinoidea > Camarodonta > Echinometridae > Heliocidaris > Heliocidaris tuberculata. The sequence goes on from CM046832.1 coordinate 28,520,499, forward strand.
CATAGCCAGAATTATCAGTGGAACCGTCCCAATATATCACGTTTAAAGACAGACACAATTACGTTACGACTATATATCATTGACCCACATACTGAGAAGCCAAAGAGATGCTTGTAGTAACATTATTATTCCCCAGAGACCCTGGGATACGTCATGCACTCGACCGTGATGGTGAGGCCATGTGAAGAGTAGGAATTCATGATCATTTCATGGTTTAAAGGAAGTAACGTCGACATTTACAAATGCTCCTCAAGGTAGCTTGAATCTGTAGGAAATACTGTTTTACGATAATTAATCTGTAATCTCGTCACTCGAAAAGATAAATGATTATTCGGAATGACAGATGAAATCGCTCAACAACAAAAAAAAAAAAAAAAAAAAAAAAAAAGATATTGATCAAACTTATCGTTCGTCTTAGGGCTGCAAGACGGGAATGGCCATTAATGTTATCATCTTCTATGATCATTAAACCTTTAGGGAATAATATAGCATTGACTATAATCGGCAACAATAAAAGTTTACAAAACAACTGTTTTTGCGTTGGCATATTTACATTTCAAAAGTGTTGTAAGTTCTCGCTGTGGTGAGGACACACCTTTTTTTCAATATGTGGTCACATAGGGCAACAATGCGTCGCACAGTGTGGACATACTGTTTCACATAGTCAACAGCATGGAAAAGTTCATATTTCACACTCTGGTCAAATTGTGTGCGACTATGTTTGTTTGTTTGTTGTTGTTTTTTTTACGTTAAGGATCTTTGATGGAAATACTAAATAACTGCCAAGCATCATGAGCATTGTATCATGAAAAAGTATCAGAATTTTTCTTCATACCCCTATACCAAAAGGAACACAGTATCCAACAGAGTGAAAATGTCTTGCATGGAAAGGGTAATGTATATGTTCACAAATTCAACACTGAAAGTTCACTCTGAAGCGTTCATACTGTTATTTTTAGTGTGTTAACAATGAGTGTCATAATGAGCGAAGAAATGTGTAAACACGATGTGTTCACATTGACAATGTTGTGAAAGTGTTCAAGATCCACTTTGTTTTCACACTGTGAACCGTTCATACGGTGGTTCTCCATGTGATCATGATGTATATTGTATTTCGCTGTGTCTTAATGAGTGAAAACAGTGTCAACACAGTGTGTTCAGGTAGTCAATAACGTGAAAGTGTTTCAAATCCACTCTGCGGTGAGAGTTTGGCTGACACAGTGTTCGTTCTTTCTGCCAGGCCTGTGCTAGTACAAAAAGAAAGTTGTTTGAAACATATAAATCATATCATATGATGTAATAAACGATGTGGAACCGCTTTGAAAGTAAAAGCTTAATCTCCTTTAACTTATCAACTAATAACTACTGACTAAATCATTTAAAATGATTATTCTAAATGTTTGCTTGTTTCTTCACTGACAACCATGAAAGAACGTTTTAAAAATGCTTGTACCCTGTATAGAAAGGCTTTTTTCCTTTTACAGGAAATAATATCTATACTCATATCACAAACAACTATAATTTTACGCTCATGATGATTTTTGCACGATTCATTCATATTCATTATTCTTTCAGTTTCGAGTTTTTTTTTGTTGGTTTTTTTTTGGTTTTTTTTGTGTGAAGCAATATCTCAGTGCGCTGAAGCGGTAAGGCGTGAGAAATACCGGTCCCGTCGCCCCGTCCATTTGTGATATTTGCTCATCGCCTAATGAACTCGTAAATTATACTAATGGATCTTCAAAATACGAAGCCCCACCATCATTTTATTTGGCATTTCGTTGCCTTCAACCCCATGCTTTCCCCCTCTTCAGCGTCTTCTTTTAAAGCTGGGATAGCGATTGGATGGATTCAGCCATCATATTTCTGGATGCCAACATCAGTATACAATCGTTTATGGAAGTTTATATTCAATACGAAGGCCACCACAACGTGTCCCAAATCTTGCAAACTCAACTATGTAGGCCTAATCATTGTGCCGACTAAATTTTAATTTATGTGTTTTCTCTCCTGAAGACACGTGGTCCTAATGTGGTGTCTTATCGTTATCGGATTAAGATACGAATCGTCAGACATGAGCCGTCAAACTCAACTGCTTGATAAGAATCACAAGCTTCTACTTAAATGCGTGGTGAAGACAGAGCTTAAGGGCTAAAACAAAAATCTTGGTATTAGTCAGACTCAAAACTAGGTTCTCAAAAATAATATTTTTAATATCAATGATGAAATATTTCTACATGTCGTTTCCTCCAGCAAATTCATTTCACGATGCTATTTACTGATTTTTTTCATATAAGCACCATGTTCTTGTATGTCAGTGATGTTTGTTATTGTGTCAACATACAGATAAAAGCAAAGGGAACATTTGTGATCCCCCTCTCTCTCTCTCTTGCTCTTTCTCCCTTTTTCTTTTCTCTTTTCATTAAAGTGTGTAGAGACATCGTGATTTGATTTGTGATATACGCTATACAAGAACTGCATATTATTATTATTATTATTATTTTTAAAAAAATTATTATTATTATTATTATTATTATTATCCTATTAAAAAAGACAACTAGTATTCCTCGAATCAAGTTTTGACGTTAGGATTTCAAACGGACTATTTGGAACACAGTATACATTTCATAGAACACTGGCTTAAAATATCATCCTATTGCAGAAAATTGCAAAAGTTTGCCAGAAACTATCGGAAGTGCTTTGAGGCCTATTTCGTGTACACCCCTCAAGCGGAAACAAATACGTATACTTATCTGATCACCATGGGCTATCAGTGTAACGAAGTGATACTCACTGTAGAAAATTATGGGGTTCCGAAAAAAAATTGAATTAGATTTTTCAAAAAATTAATCGGAATTACTGAGACCAGACTTTTCTAGTAGTTAGTATAATATCATGAATGTCTGAACAAATAATTTTCTGTTGTTTACCAAGAGATATCAGACAAATTAAAGTATCAAATATTTAATCAAAAGTTTGCCAGCAGTCATAAGTTTTGAAGATTTCATTAAAATATCATAATTTCTCAAATGTTCCCTTTGCTTTGCTTTGTATGTGGATACAAGAACAAACATCACTGACATACACAAACAGGGTGTTTATATGAAAAAAATAAAAACCACCATGTACATAATGTAACAAATGTGCTTCAGGAAAGGAAAAGCAAAAATATTTCAAGATAGACAGAAATTCATTTTTTTCTTTAGAACCAGATTTTTATTCAGACTAATACCAAGATTAGTCTTCAGCCCTTGAGCTCTGTCTTCACCACGCATTTAAGTAGGAGCTTGTGATTCTTATCAAGTAGTTTGACGGCTCCTGTCTGACGATCGTTTGCTAAAATTCGTATCGTAATCCTATAACGATAAGACTCCACACCCTCTATACCCTACAAACATTCATTACACTCGCTAATTATTCATTTCTGAAGATCAAGTTTGAAAAAGAAGAGAGTGAGAGAAATAAAGGGTGAGGGAGAAATATAAAGAGAGAAAGAGAGAAAGAGAGATACAGCTATTTCATAGAGAAAGTGAAAACCAGAGAGGATTATAAAAATACTACTGTAGAAGATATCTCAACAGATGGCGCAATTTATCTTTCAAAGCATGCAGGGTTGATTTTCATTTAGCTGCATTTACGTATATGGATCAGCGAGCTGCAGGTACACAAATACCAGGGAAATGTAAATAATACATACATTCTGCATACCAAACAGGGGCAGTTTTCATACAAATAGAGCAACAGTCGACAGTGAATATGTATAATCTTACAAATTTAGGCTAAACATCTACTAAGATTTTACGATTCTTTTTAGACCTAGATGTACGTTTAAGATTATTATTTTTTATACAAATGACAGCTTGAGAGGAAACATTTTACAAATGATTCATTTAGGGTAATCTCCTGGAACACCATTCAATAAAACATTGTTCAACGTCACATTGCATCGCACCATGCATACGTCCAAAAATTTTCCAACGCGCTCCACGCATTTCGTCATATCACACGCCTTTCGTCTCATAATAAAACTTTTGTGGTACAAAAACTTGACCAAAAGCAATATCAGCGTGGATTAACTTTGAAAATTCCATGAACATCAGTAGCTCACATAACAATGTCACGTACATGTACATTGGCGTAAAGTGCCGTAGTAGTCACCGAGTTGTGTGTTCACTCATTGGCCTATTGTATTATGCAGAGTGCATAACATCCACATGTGATACTAAGGTTGTATATATATATATATATATATATATATATATATATATATATTTGTAAAATGTCTAATATTAATCTTTTGTATTGACATTTGTTTTCATGAGTTACACTGGAAGTCTTGGGGCCCGAACCCCAAAACAACAACATTGTCACCAAATAATCAAAAGCTAGAGGAAATATCCAACTTACAATGATCAGGTATTTCGCTGCTTTCTGTCAGCTCATCCTGGATTTGAGGTATCATCCATGGTTGACTTCCTTCCGATCCTAGTTCTAAGAAACTCTTCTGTAATGTACCTGCAAAGGGTTTAATAACATACTCATGAACAAAAGACAGAGACATGTAACACAAACGAAAAACTTCTAAAGCATAGTTTAGGGACCCCGCTTTCCAGAAAACATGGGCATCTAAATATTCAGATATTCTCGAAAACTTCAGCTTGTACTACTACGACTAATACTACTACTACTATACTACTACTACTATACTACTACTACTACTATACTACTACTACTACTACTACTACTACTACTACTACTACTACTACTACTACTACTACTACTACTACTACTACTATTACTACTACTACTACCCCTCTTCCTGCTGCTGTTGCTACTAATACTACTGTAATTAAAAATGCTTCAGGTAAGCAATTATACAAATATGTTTCGTTGGAGAGAATACATTATCAAATGTGTATCATGTGCTCCTATACATCCTACAAGAAAATATTTTAGGGACTATGATGACCCAAATGCAACCGTTTTTAGAGTCAGTTCAACTTATAGTCTGGGAGCCTGTCCCGAAATAGTCAACCCATTTTACATATGAGATTTGACCCCCTAAAATTCCTTAGACTATCCATGTCATTCACAAAAAGCTTGTCAGCTTGAACGAAGCCGCCGGGTTAGGTCCCCAGAGCCCCCGAAAGCCCCCCCCCCCCCCGAAAAGTCGGTTCGATTTCAACCTATCTAACATAATGCGCCAAACTTTGTCAGAATTAAGGTGTATGACTATACATTACCAAAACACCAAAACTGACAAAATTTTCCGTCGGGATGGGTTGTCAGACCGCCCTTAAAAACTGGGACAAATTTTCCCCTTAAGGCCCATTGACCAAATTTTGTCAGAAGGAAGAGTTATTGGTGTACATTACAAAAATATCAAAACTTACAAAAATTTCCATCGGGAAGGGGGTGTAACACGCCCCTAAAAAACACCAAAGTGCCCCTAAACCCAGCTTTGCTGCCCAGAAGGCTCTGGATGTAGAGAAAAACCATTTTTAGGCTATACAACCTTAATAACTCCAAAGTATCTCATTCAATTCATGTCAAATTTACCTAGTGCAATCTTGAGTATTGTATCTTTCTTGGGGTGAAATTTGGTGTCAAATGATCACTCAATAACAATTTATTAAATTGTAAAAATTGTATTGTTTTTTCAAAGGTAGTCAAATGATATTGTCAGGATTATGTAAACACACCATTTTCCATCTGCACCTGTTTAACAAGAGATAATAGAGGAGCTTGTTAAGTATCTGGGCTATGTGGCTGCCATGCTGAAATCTACCATTCATGTGTAAATTACATAAATACTTCTCCTTCTGAAAGCGGTCACGATATGCAAATGCCAAGAAATTCTACGGTTACTCTTGTCATTTCTCAGTAATCACAGTACAATGTATCACTTGGAGACCAAACAAGACAGTACTGCAAGGACATTGGATGATGAGCCTCAAGGATCTGTTCTGGCCATAACAGGCAGTGCCGAACGGTGCAATTAACCCAAGAATTCGCATTGATTTGACCTCGCTTTTCTGTTGAATGAACACGATGTTTCGGTGAAACCGCTGGGGAAGTGTCGAAGCAAAACTGCTATAACTTTGGCATATGACCATGAATCTGAATGATCTTAAAGGGTGACTAAATTAGAGAGAAAAAAGGTGCTGTTTCCATGTATTTTTGCATTCAAATCACGAATCTGGCAATTGATTGTCAAAATTATGTCTCGTTTTGGCGAAAAAGGGGGAAAAGTAGAGGTTTGGGGACTGTTCCTTAAAACTCGTGAGCTGATTGGCTAATTGACGTCACACCCCCAAGTGACGTATGAAGAGTAAGAGGCACAAGATCTACAGGCTGCGGCAATGTAACATTGTACACACAAGGCGGTATTTGACCCCTCTGTTCAACAGACAATTTATGAAAAAGGGAAATTAATCAATACAGTCTAAGGAGTGAATAATCATTATCAATATATTTTCTTTAAGATCAGTGAACACTTTTACCCAAATATACAGCTCTTGTTTTGTTTTTTTAACTTTTCTTTGAACAATGTTCTCATCCATCTGAGCTTGCCGAACGATAGTTTTGCATTGGTCTTAAACGCGTACACAGCCGTTTTATGCGTCTGTGCAATGTACTACACATCTTTAGTACGGCAACTTGTTCCCCCTCGTACTAAGCGACTGGTGAACGCTTTTGTTTGGTTTGTTTTCACTCTCGCCTTTTTTTACTTCGCTTTACATGTACTACGGTACTGACTTAGATTTTTGGCTGAATTCTTCGAGTAACTTAGAGAGATGGATATATAGTGATCGCGAGTCCGATTTGGAGGACTTTTTTGAGCCAGATACGAACTCTGATTTATCAGATGATTTATCGATACCGAAAGAGAAGAAGCTCAAGTGCAGTGGCAAGGGGAATTCGACCATTATGTTTGAACCCCTCGCAGAAGACGCGCCAGGGCATGGTGAAGGGGTCGCGGGGGAAGGGGCCGCGGGTGAAGCTGCTGCAGTTGCTGGAGAAGAAAAGTGATCACTGCAAATTGTACTCCACTCGCTTGGCCCTTGCCACTCTGCCCGCGTGAGAATACCGTTGCGACCCACAATTTCCGTAGATTTTCATCTTTAGGAAAATGATGTACGTAGGCTTACATCATCTTTAGGGGTCTTGCTACAGCCCGCAACTATACACCGATTTGGCATTACTGATGAAATTGTGTCCCAAAATCAAAGTTATTGTGAGGAATTAAACACACGAAAATATGCGATGCAAATGGTCGATGCGGTGAATGTCATGCTCGGCACCGGGCTGGGCCTGCCGGGGCCTGCGGGCGCGCACGGTATATAGGTTGGTGGAATATTTTCCCTTACTTCTCGTACGTCACAGATCACGTGATCATGATGTCGCTCGATGGGTTTTTTAAGGGGCGGGGCTTATGACTGTGTAAATCAGCAAAAATGTACTTTTCAAATGATTATGAAATACGACTGAATGTATAAAAAAGTGTGTGATAGATATTTTTTGGCTCCTGATGACTCCTTCCTACGAAAAATGGGCAATCAATTTTTTAATTTAGTCACCCTTTAATGGTTTTGAAAATGGGAATCAGCAGATTAACTAGTCATCATATTGTTTTTTTCAAAATCGATGGAAAAATGGGGACAAACGTACAAGAAACATTACATTAAAAATACAAAATAAAAGTCCAAAATATGCATTAAAATTACACATTTCTAATCGGAAAACAAAAGAGATATTGGAGTATGTCATTAATCAGATATTAAGATACTTTGTGTGAAATATCATTTTCTAAAAACCATGCATCCGAAAATGTCTGTAAAAAATCAAATACAATGCATTTTCGTACCTTGAATCCGAACGCTGATCTACCGAGTCGCTTTCCGTGGCGATGACGTCATTCTCAATAATACAGTCCCACATTATGCTAATTCTTGTTGGGTTTGAAACATAAAACGGCTTTCACGTGATTTCGTGGGGGAAAATGTAATTTTTGGAAGATTTGAATAATCTTCCAAATGCCTCAGAAATTCATAGCAAATATATATTTACGGAAATAAACCTGAAATAAACTAATTATCGACCTCATGGCTTTACCGTTTACCATCGACACAGCACTGACATGTACTTAGTAAACTCTCATGTCGTCTGCTGCAGCAGCTGAACCAGTGCTGCTTGGCTGTGTGTGCCAGGTCAATGAGGTCATCGATCTGGTGTGGAACAGGAGGAAGGGGAGCTTCTACTTTGACACGATGATTCTATTTATAAAATCTACTACTACTTCTACTGCTGCTGCTGCTGCTGCTACGACTTTATTGCTAGTCCACTGATTTTGATCAATCATGAAAATAAAATATGCAGTAGCAGTAGTAATAAGAGAAATGTTATATTAATAATCGGGGGGGGGGGGTACAATGTACATTTTTCTTTCAAGGGGGGTGGGGCACGGGCTGGATGTGCCCCCCTAAATCCACCACTGATAATAATAGTAAAAGAAATAATTATGATAATGATAATAATAATTACATGTATTCTGTCATTATTATAATTATTATTATTATTATTATTATTATTATCATAAAGAAGAGGAGGAGGAAGAAGAAGAAGAAGAAGAAGAAGAAGAAGAAGGGGAGGAAGTGCGCATGCGCGCAGTCTGATTTCTAGCCATGACGTCATATTTTTTTTCAGGTTACTGTTCCTACACAGTTTTCAGTTTGTGAAAATAACCCAATATATTTTCCATTATATCTCCGAAAGTAAGGCTTCGGCACGGCGAAAATTTCGTCACGAGGTCCGTAAAAGTCTCAAAAATATGTATGTACTTGATAATGAATATTGAGCGAAACGTCAGGATTTGTCTGTAAATAATCTGAGGGTAGTTTTGAAGGACAACAAAACATGAAAGGTTTGATAAAATGAAAAGTAATTCATCATTTTATTTTTTATTTCATGTGCGCATTGATATGACTCTTTCAAATCATTCCTGAAATTCTGAGCGAAATCCGCCCACAAACAATGGAGAAACGAGAGGGGGAAATTTTGGTAAAAAGGTGAACTTCTGAACGTGAGTGCTTCGTTGACCGTTACAGATTCAAAACGATTTCGGTCTGAACGGCGAGTTAATTGATCTCCTCCTCTCCGACTGATAATGCTTTTCAACATCGATGTGAGTGACCTGTCTTGCACCATCTCAAGGAAATTCGTGTATTAATAGCGTGACGGCTATCAAAAGAGCATATCGTTGTTCCCATACTAGGAAAAACGGTTTTAATCTCTGTTATTCTTAGCTATTCCTTAATAGTTCTGAAGCCTTCACAACAGCCTATAAAGCCATTAAAAGCGATACAAACTACTCCTTTATACTCCAACATAATGAACATGATGAACAGTAAAATAAAATTTAAATGAAACGTGTTAAATGCAGTCTCCTACTGTTGTACTTGTATCAGGGTAGTGATAAAAAACGTTTATTTACCCCCCCCCCCTCTCAAATATGTGTCTTTAAAATTATTTTAAATGTTTTAATCCTTTAAAACATTTTTTTTTAACGGAAAAGTTCATTTGATCAAAATCGCGCATTCTTTGCAGTAAAAGACGTACAGTAAACCTTTTAATTAGGTCATAAATACACATATTCTGTTAGAAAAAGATTTTGAACTGATGATAAAAACTAATGACCTAATTATGAAATATAATTAATAATATGCCATTAAAAAAATTGCTTATCAGGAAAAAAGAAATTCTAAAAAAAAAAAGAAGAAATTTTCAATCCTTTTAGTATACTCACAAGAGAGCAGAAATATGTTTTTTGAGTGATAAGGGGTAAAAATGAACACCACAGTAGACCATCAACTCGCAAGACCGACGACCCACGAGACAGACAGCTCAAAGAGACCGACAGTCCACGAGAACCCTTGGATAACTTTTCAAAAATCCCATGCTGTCACAATGTCGGTCTCATTGGGCTGTCACCTGTCGGTCATTTGGAAAAGCATAACAAAATACAAAAGTATTCTAATCAGAGCAGAAAAATGAGAGAAACAGATTTTACTGAAAGTTTGAGCAAAATCTTATGATACATCAGAAAGTCATGAATTGTTGAAGTTGTAATAAGTCAAACACAAATTATCAACTCTGTGACGTATCTTTAGAAGGTTCTGAATAATTTGCTCTGTATTTAAAGTTTCATTTATATCCATTTTCTTAGTTGTTGAAGAAGTAATAGGTTTTTTTTTACATACATGGGTTGAGCAAAAACATATGTGCAATGATTATATAGAGGGTGCATGATTAAATTGAGAAAATAGAAATGTATGATTTTTGTAGTACATGGCATAATGGGAGATATGCCACAGAGATGCCTATTTATATCTAATCAATTATAGCTTTAAAAATTAATAGATTTCTTATTTTTAATCTGATTTTGATCAAAGTTTCTGTTTCTCATATTTTTCTGCTGTTAAAACCAACTTGATATCAGGGTCGACTTTCCATTTTATGTAGCATCAGAGACTTTCTAGGCTTTACACATATCAGTGTATTTGATTTAAATATTCTTTTCGATCAATGTGTATATGGTGGAAGAGAAAAGAGAGAGAGAGTGAGTGAGAGACAGAGAGAGAGAGAGAGAGAGAGAAGAGGAGGAGGAGGAGGAGGAGAGAGAGAGAAGATGGTGAACGATTTGTCTTTAATACTTGTATTGTATTGAGAACCTGTAGAATTATGTAAGTGCCAAAAATAAAACACAAAACCAGGTACAACGATATCCTTAAAAACATGCAATATTCTGAATCCAGGTATTGTTATTATTTTAAACCGACCCTTTTTTTACCCTTGTTAGATGCAGATTTCCTGAATTTCTGCTGAGCAACGTTAAGAAACTATTCATTTTATTCATTTAAGAGCACTGGGGGCATTTTATGTTTCCCTGTAATTAATATGAAATCATATTTCATTGAACAAACATATTGAAAGAATGCTACCTGAGCATGCACACTTTATTACATCAACAAGAAATTCTTTAGAATGATATGATTTGATCGCCATTAGAAGCTTCAAGGCTTAACCGATACAGTTCTAAATTGTATTTTCACTCCAAACAAGAGGCCAGCGTCGAATTTTCTCATTCTCTGATGTACGCAGGATAGATTGCTGTCTTAGGAAACAACAATGTTCTCAGAAAAAAAAAAATCTACTGGAGTAGTTGTTTTTATCTACATTATGCCCAATTTGCCTGCAAACCAGACTTTACTTTACGATAAGGAGAGAGAGGGGAATGGAAGATATAGTTTAGGTGAAAAAACATTAAGTGAAGGAAGAAGCGTAAAGGTTGATCAAAATATGATGCATTGTAGTCGATATGTTATAGTACAATACAGACCTATATAAAATATAGGAAACTAATCTCAAATTTGAAACAAAGTAGGTTCCATTAAATACCAATATCTACATTTTTTACGTAATCGTAATAAAATCTGTATTGCTGTAGTGAGATGTCCATGAGAACTAATGACTGAAACAGATCCGATTACTTATATACCATCTGATACTCTCTCTCTCTCTCTCTCTCTCTCTCTCTCTATATATATATGTACATGCATATATAGAGAGAGACACACACACAGACATCCACACACACCCACACACACACTCACAATTCTTTTTTAAACACTCACACACGTATTAACATACCAAACACCATTTATTTAATGTACGATAAAAGAGCAATGTAGATAACATGCCTTGCTCAAGGGCATCAGTGCCTACAGGGGATCGAACCCACGATCCTCGCGTTTCCAGTCGAGTGTTTTTAACCACTTGGCTACGACACACATACACACACGCTCCCACACATACGCGTTTGCCCTATATGTTCGAGGACAATGCATAGTCACTATACTTTAGGGGACACATACACACACAAATATATACATGCACATGTATATACAGTTAACAACAAATTATTTATACCCTTACCAAGATTTTCAATTTTTTCAATTTCCTTTTTCATTAAAAATTTGTTTGTCCTGGTTTATGTACATGTACTTGATCATGTGACAAAGAATTTGACGAATAATATTATACAACATAAAACAATTCACAAAATTCAACTAGTCAACCTTTCATTCTTAAGACAAACACATAAACTTCAAATTATAAGGGGTATGAATAATTATGCTCTTAAGTGTATACATGTATATAGATCTCTTTTATGAAAATACTCCTATATCCAACATCAAACTCTCTTTTGCATTTATTTGTGTATTATGTTTTTGAGCACCTCTGTCACCTTTTTTTCAATCCACGATTGTCTCAAGTACGTCCTTTCAACGCCCTCACCAAATTCAGAATGGTTGGTATGATCTTTTCATCAAAGCCGTGAAAGGCCGCCGTAGGGGGCCTTTCGCGAGTAACTATAAGGCGTGATTCATGAGTTTACACTTTGTGTTTTTTGAAGTCAAAGAGGCTCGGGATTTGTCCCTCCTCGAGGTTTACAGAATAAACTTTAACTCACGAAGCAATTTGAGGTTGAACGATGGCCTGTGTAATCATGACTTTTCCCAACCGCGGGCTCATCTTGTGTTTTATAATCCTTTCTTATATGTATTTATCAAATAGCGCTGAATTGCTCAGTCATGGAGTAAACAATGAATTGTTTATCCGATAGCGCTGAATTGCCTGCGCCTTCTTTAGGGAACATACGGCTAGTAGAGTGATGAAGATGATTGTAGACAAAATCCTAAACCCTGTAAAAAAAAACCAAATGCCACTACAGAGAGCCATAAGGATCGGTGATTGGCCATTTACTGCTGAAATACATCTTTATAGTTTGACGGTATTAAACTCATCAATTTTGCTCTGGTGCAAAGGTTATGTTTCCTGTACATTTTCTAACAGGTTCAGTGAGATTTTAAGTGTAATAAAATTCAATCGTCAAATTCTGGATTGAATTATTTTGCACTGAGAAAATGCTTTACAGGACCGTCATTTTTCTCTCTGAGGTACATGTCCGAACAAGCATTTCAAGTGAACACGGAGGTGTTTAAAGTATGCATACACCCAGCTCAACATTAAAATACATGGTTAGAAATCCATGTAAATATATTACTTTACTGTGTTCAATCGAAATTGTAATAATTTGTTTCATTTTTTCCTAAGTGCTTCTTGTAAAAACATTTCAATCGTTAATTTGTTATCTTGTTTTATGATTATGTCCTTTTTTCACTCTTTGGAGTGATCTTAAGCCTACCGCACACTATACGATCGACTACGATCCGATTATGGAAATGAATCGCAATATCATTAAGGTAGCTTAGCGAAACGTCGTGGCGCGTAAGAACGTGGGAAAAACGCATATGACAAAATTGCTCAATATCATAATTTTATTCTATAAAGGAGACTCAAAATATTACAAGGTAGAATTAGTATTCAGATATTTGAATAATTTTAAGCAAAATGATATGAAATTTTTATTCAGATATGTCTGATTCTAATTTTATAAGCACATACAAAACTTGCAGTTTTCCTCTATTCGTCTTTCCCGCGTTCTTACGCGCCACGACTCTTCGCTTCGCTACCTAAATATAGGCGTTTTAACAAATAAAACCTACCTGAGTCAGGTTCTGAACGATAATATGAATGACTTGGTACGATGTCAGCCTTATATCCGGAATAAGGGCCATATCAGTTTCAAATCGTAGACAATCGCAACACTGCTCTGACGTCACTACGATTGGGAGCCGATTTAGCTTTTCCTCCGACCAGAAGGCTCACAATAGCCCTTAATTTCGATTTTACTATCTACAGTGCGTCCCAGAAAAAACGAAACCCTAATAGAAAGGGTTATTGTGACCACATTATGTGCTCTATGAAAATAATTATCTTTTTTCCATAAACTAGAAGTATTATGCTTTTAAATGATACCTTGATGGCATCCATCTGTACATGCTTTACGGAGCAGCAGCATTTTGAAAATAACATGTACAAACTCAGTTGTGCCGGGTTTGGGTAAAACCGTGAAAACGTTAGGATAACATGGAAAATTACTAACTTGAAATACCAGCTTTAAGAGATATGATACGTGAAATTCCCGTGTGTGATGGCATACATTCAATCAGAAATTCATAGAACACTGGTCAATAACCAATTTCCAGTGGCGGCAGGGGCATACGCCCCCAAAATTTCCAATATCAATAAATATCCGTTAAAAAAATGAAAAAATGCCCTTCCTGTGTTGGAAAAGGTGCCCCTCGTGAGGTGAGAAATTGCCATAATCTTAAAGCTCACAGACAGTCTCGGTAGCAAAAACATACTGGCAAGAAACTGATCTAACATAGTCACATACTATTCTTCTTTTATCATAAGACACATGTACGAGATTATTTAATATTCTATTCACGATTTCGAACAAATTTTAGTGTAAATATCTGTAAGAAACGCTTGGTAACGGCTTTTCACTGCCCCACGCTAAGACCATATCCACCCGAAGGTTCCCCGCACAATAAACCCAGCGCTTCGCACTGTGTGTAGCGTATTCTATAAAGCCCCTTTCACAATTGGTCTGCGACAAGTTTGCGACCGCCTGCAACAGATTTTTCGGGGTGTTGCACGACCGATCGCTTGGTGTCTTGCGACCACTCGCAGTCGTTGCAGGCGGTCGCACGAACCTGAGGTTGTCGTGACTGGTCGCATCTGAACTTTGAACATGCTCAAAATCCAGACACGACCAGATGCGATCGATTCACTCGCATTAGGTCGTACGACCAGTCGTGCGATTCTCGTATGAGTGTTGCACAACGTTGCACGATTAGATGCGAGAGTTCGCAAGACTCAATATTCGCAGTGGGTGGGCTGGAGGTCGTGCAACACTCGCACGTGCGCTAGCGACCTATAGCGACCAGTCTTGCGAATGGGTGCGATTGTGCTAAGACCATGAGACTGTTGCACGACCGATCGCAGCACATCTTACAACGTTGTACTACCGTTGCACGACTGTATGAGAATGTATGCGACTATTCCTCGGGGGTATATATAGGGGGACTATGGAGATGATCCTCTGCAACAGGGCCCTCCTCTAACAACTTTCTCTTCTTTGTAACTTTCTTCTTTGGCATCTTGACTATTAAGAAGGCCAACTTGAAACTGACTACCGGTCAATTGTCGAGGGGGTTTTTATACCCCCACGCCACTCGCACGAATACTCTCACGACCACTTGCACCGGTCTCATTCAATCGCACGAGCGATCGCATGGTCTCACATTCACTCGCACGACCATGCAATCGATCGTGCGACTATTGTGATTGGCGTCAAGCCACTCGCAATCACTCGTGCAACACTCGCATGTGAACGCAAGACCACTCGCACGAGCATATGCGAGCAAATGCGACTTACTCGTGCAACGGTCTCTTCTAGTCGCTTTTGTTTTACGACCGCTGTTGCATTTGTGAATGCCTTTCTGCGACCTGATGAGATAGATGGCGATTGAAGCCTCTTGCAGCCTGTCGTGCGACGAAATGGTCGCAAACGGTCGCAGACCAATTGTGAAAGGGGCTTAACACACAGCAATCCCCATGTGCGTAATGTGTGTGGCCGTTGTCTGAATTTACATCCCCTCTTTTTTGGGCCAGGGATTTTTATTACTTTTCACCTCTCATTCGATAAATATTTCACTTGAGGAGGAAAAAACTTCACAGCATCTTAGTTATGTTAGTACACTGCTATTCATTAAGTAAAATCAAAGAAATCTCACGAAACGTTTTTGAGAGCTTCCCAAAACTATCTGTTACCTTTAATATTTTTCTGCTTTATGTGCCTTTTCTACCTTGTACTTCCATTTGATGACAATAGAATGTGTCACTACTTTACTTTTATTAAATATATCACCTTTCTCTCCGCTTGGTTCTTATAAGAAATTTCAGTTCAGAAAAATGCAAAAATTGCTTTTCATTTCGATTGCAGGTACCATTTCAATACATAACATGCCCTTTCTTTACCCCCAACATTGACCATCCTTTATTTTATGATGAGGACATTATCCTTACCCCCATTATTGAAAGAAACAGATGAAAACAGTCTTCTCATAGGTTTTTAAAAGTCATGTTTCGTTTGGGTCATGGTAGCATGTGATCCTAATGTTTTCATGGTTTTACCCAAATCCGGCACAGCTGAGTTTGTACATGTTATTTTCAAAATGCTGCTCAGTAAAACATGTACAGATGGATGCCATTAAGGTATCATTTAAAAGTACAATACTCCTTGTTTATGGAAAATAGATAATCATTGTCATAGAGCACACAGTGTGGTCACAATGACCCTTTGTTTTAGGGTTTCGTTTTTTTCTGGGACGCACTGTATATGACTATTCAGAACCTCAATCCAACATATTTTATGTGTTTAACTGTTTTTATATAATGCTATTATATTTTCTTCCGATGTCGGATCGCAGACCGATCGTATAGTGTGCGGTGGGCTTTAATCATAGCCTCCAAATATCGAACTGTGCCTGAACAGTTAAACTGTTTGCATTTCACAAGAAAATGTAGCGCATCCATATTCCAATACCCCTCCTACATGTACACACCTATGGTACACACCCTACCCCGGACGCGATATTTTTTTTCGGAGGATGGGAAAGTCACTAAACATGTGTGCGTCTCGCACTTGTACACAAACGTATAAAAAAAATACTAGTACTCCGTTTCTGGATGACCATGACCTTTGCTTGTCATAGATGTGACCTGAAAACGCTTCGTTCGATTCTTAGTGAGCCGACTGCATGTATACACTGGATGCATGTTGCGTATACGGTATACATTGTACATTGCATTGCATACGTGTAGCTGTACTAGCTGTGCATGTGCTTGAATCGACTCACTAAACTCTGCATTTTAACAAAACGACTGAATCACATCTATCTCAAGAGTTTTTAAGCCAATCAGGAGCGTCGATTTTCGTCTAGTGACTTTCCCATCCTCCGAAAAAAAATATCGCACCCCGGACGCTCGCGCATCCTGGACACGCCCTTGTGTGCATAGATATCAATCCTCACAACTCAATCGCAATTTTGGTACGACATCATGGGCACGTTGTCTGTTTCTTGAAATGATAACAAAATCAAAACCGTTCGACGTAAAACACAGTTTCTGTGGATATTTCAGAAAATTAAAAGGGGGATTTAACAGTGTGAATAGGTCTTTGGAAATGAGAGTGAGGATACTCGACCGTGATCTCTGAGGTAATATATTTGATCTGCGAAAGGAGACTGCAAACAATTCCTCGAGGCTATTCAATCCATCTTGCCATCCGATAGAGGAGAACACTGGTTTCAAGTGATCCAGTGGGAGGTATTGCTCATTATGGCAAACTATCAGTTTCTATCATGACTGACTACTGAGTGTAGTATCAACTCCTTCATGAGGATAAATCTGATCAAGAGTATAGTATTCTTCCTAACTAATATTGATATTGTGTTATCTTACAAATTGATGGATCTAAAATTCATGTTTCTTCAGGAGAAGATTTGGAATGTATATCGTGCCCAGAATGGGAAGGTGAACGTTTTGATGTGGCTAAATTTTATGACTTCGATAATTTGGGAAAATATATTGATCGAATGATATTTTGTAATTAAATAATAGAAGTGATATAACTTTTTTTTCTAACTGCTAAACCAAACTTCTTTCATTACAATGGTAAATTAGATATTTCAATGATATTCTAGGCATTATCTTAATATTCTGCCCTACGTTGACAAATGGAAGCAACTGTGAAATTGTACATTTTCACAGTTACTAAAATTTTCAAACCCTTTATTTCTTCTTATTATGCAAAACATGGAGGGCAATCCTGATGTAATGTGTAAACTTCTTTTTTTAGGTATTTTCCAATAAAATTCTGACAAAATTTAGATAGCAGTTTCTTCCTTCTGTCAAAGCAGGGCAGTGACATTAACGATATATTTAATGGAATTCAGTAAGGCGTTTGATACTGTACCACACCAACGACTTATGTTAAAGATCAACCATCTTGGTATTAGAGGAAACATCCAAAGATGGATAAATGCTTTTTTGACTAAGCGCCATCAGAAAGTTATCATGGATGGACAAGCATCATCTAATACTACAGTGACCTCTGGGGTCCCACAGGGCACTATACTTGGCCCGCTCCTTTTTTTTTGCATACATAAACGACTTACCAGATCATGTAGTGTCAAATGTAAGGCTGTTTGCAGATGATGTAAGCTTGTATAGATCAATTACTTCTTCTGAAGATTGTGACATACTACAGAGTGACATTAACCGACTTCATGATTGGGAGAAAACGTGGCAAATGAAATATAATACATCTAAATGTTTTATAATGCATGTTACCCATCAGAAGAAAATTGCTCCTCGTAAATACCATCTTGGAAATTCTACTCTGAATGTTGTCAATAACCATCCTTACTTAGGTGTGGAGTTATACAACAGCATGTCTTGGGCAAATCATATTAACATAACTGTCAATAAAGCAAACAGTATCCTGGGCTTACTAAAACGTAACCTATGGAACTCGTACTAAAGAAATAGCTGACAAGATACTTGTGAGGCCTAGACTTGAATACTGTAGTTCTGTGTGGGATCCCTACCAGAAAGTTCATCAGGAGAGCCTTCGAAAAGTACAAAGAAGAGCTGCTAGATTTGTGACGAATGAGTACAAAAATGTTACAAAACTTAGGATGGGAAACCCTACCAGACAGGAGAGCAAAAAGTCGGCTTATAACTTTATTCAAAGAGACTTACAATTTAACCCCATCTACCGTCAGTAATGTAGCTCAAGATCCTTTCTTGAAACCAAGAACTAGAAAATCACACAAATTAAATTATAATGTCATTAGGGCTAATAAAGACTGTTACAAATACTCCTTGTACCGTAGAACAATAGTTGAGTGGAATATATTTCCCTCAGCTGCAAAGAACGCCCCTGATGTGGCTACATTTAAATCAGTGATAAATAGTAAACTTCAAATTAGCGCTATAGCGATTGCATGATGGTCTGCACGTCGATAGCCACTCTGAGGCGTTTTTGTGCAGTACAAGACAAGACAAGACAAGACAAATGCCAAATTCCCTAATTGAGACTCATCATTGACAATAAAGTTACTAACCCAAACTATGGTGAAAGGCCGTGTTGAATTCTGAATTGATGGCCCAAGCCGTCTGTCAAACAGACCTTCATTTTTAGAAACATCCATGCTTCAAACAACTCAAAACACACACACACACACACACACACACACAAATAGAGAGAAAAAAGAAAGAAAAAAAAAAGAAGAAAAGGTGAAGATGTGTTGTAGTCTAGTGGACATGTCACTGGACTGCATATCACAAGGAACGGGGTTCGATTCTCTGCCACCCTCCACCCAGGTGAAATAAATGGGTACCCGGTACGGAGAAATTCCTTGAATGTTTGAGCTCCTTATCATGGTCGCTCAGCTAAAGCCGGGGTAATAATAAATGATGATTGCAGGGACGGTTGCAATGACAACAATCAGTGAGGTACATACATTTTGGTTGGTATCAAAATGTGCGAAATATGATTCTAAATAAGATGACCAAGTTTCAAGGATGCATTTTCTTCTGAAATCGGATCGCAGACCGATCGTAAGGTGTGCGGTGGCCTTTACTCTGTGGTCGAAATACACTCCACACACTCTAAGACATACACGCGCGCGCACACACACCCACAACAAACCGGTCTTATATATATATACATATATATATATATATATATATATATATATATATATATTTACCAATAGATCTATAGAGATTTCAAAGACAGAAAATGTGTCATGGGAACCAAAAACAAATGGCAACTGCAATTGATATAAATCTAAACCATGCGGAATATCATTCTGAACATTATCTCCAAGTTTCATTGAATCATGATAAGGAGATAAAATTTATAGCCTAAGAGGTAAAGATTCATGTGCTCAATGTGTTAACAAATATTTTTAAAAATCTCAAATTTCCAGAAAACAGAGTTTTTATAATGCTTTGCCGGGAACTCTGCTGATAAGCAACGAAGATGTCCATTATCAAAATGGTGTTCACATACATCAAAGAAATGTATAATATATCATTTTACTGTCTGAATATTGTTTCAAACATATAACAAACCTAAAGTATAAAAAACAAATCAGCTTTCATTCCAAAATATCAAAAACTTCTCAAAACGTGTCGGATTGTCAGAGACGGTTGCAATGACAACAATCAGTGAGGTACATACATTTTGGTTGGTATCAAAATGTGCGAAATATGATTCTAAATAAGATGACCAAGTTTCAAGGATGGTCTACTATCTTCTGTATATAGGGAACTCAGTAAACCGGCCCAAATTTGACTACAGCTTACGTTGGCGCTTTCTTAATGAATCTTGTAATTCACAACTTATATCAGTAATAAAAAATTTGCCGGTGCTTGCAATAAGAATATGAAATAATTATAATTCTAGTATAAATTGTATATTAACAAAGTCAATACATTTTCAACGTCAGTCCACATTTAATGTTCAATAAAAAACGGAATATATCAACAATCACAACAACCCATAATTCTCATTGTTAAAAGGTACTTCTAGGAGTAAACTTATTACGTGTGTTAAATCAATCATATTTTGCTGGTTTTACAGTATTTTTCCGACGTCGAGAATCCCATCTATAAGTAAAAGAAATGAAATAGGAACAAATATAATGACCGTAGATTTGCATCTTTGTGTATCAGTCTTTGTATGGGGGATGGGGGGGGGGGGGTGGCGTCTGGCACAGCATAACAGCATAACATTTCTGGCAGTATCTATATAAGTCTAAATAAAGCCGATTTGTTTGTTTGTTGTTGTTTTTTCGCTTTGTTCTCACGAACTTTCGTTTCCACCGGATCTCGCTCAATGTATGGGGGTAGGCCCATATCAGGGGCGTCTGGCAGTCACTCTCCACCACTTAAATTGTCTGGTAGTAGTCATTTGCCATCTTTGGACTCTGGCGAGTAATTTCCCACAGGTTTCATATGGTTTTCTTTTCAAGCTGATCTAGTTGATCTAGCTCAATTATGGGGGGGGGGGTACTTTAGGGGCGTCTGGCAGGCACTCTCCACCACTTAAATCGTCTGACAGTGGTCATTTGCGTATCTTTGGACTCTGACCAACAATTTCCTGTTGGTTTTATGAGGTTTCCTTTCAGCTGATCTAGTTCAATATTGGGGGTTGGGTTACTTTAGGGGAGTCTGGCAGGCACTCCCCACCACTTAAATCGTCTGGCAGTGCATGGCAACATTACATTGTGGGTAGGGGCGGATTCAGGATTTTGTAAAGGGGGGGGGGGGGAGCACACAAATTGTGCAGGGCTGTCAACTTTGGGGAACTGCTTGGAGGGAGATTCGTATTTTTTTCTTCTCGCCAGCCCTCCAAAAGTCGCTCAGTGGGGGTGGGGGGGGGGGGGTAAGCTTTTATGCGGTCCAGTTTTCCTCCATAATTCTCTGACAAGCAAAAAAAAAAAGGTTATCAGTTCTAAAAGGGGAGGGGCACAACCCAAAAAAGGAGCGGCACAATGTATAATTTTCTTTCAAGGGGGGGGGGGGCACAGGCCGGGATTGCCCCCCTTTAAATCCGCCACTGATTGTGGGTATCATTGCAAAGACAAATAATCAGGTTCCTGAATGATATCAAATGTAAGAAGGGAAAAGGGGAAAAAAATGTCATGGCAATGAGAACCACATTTGCTCTTAGCAATGCTTTTTGCAAGGTTTAACTTCGGAATCGTCCCCGTATTTGGAACTGCTGACGAGATCAAGCTTACCTAACAATTACATATATTAAGATATGACCACTATGGCCATCTTTTTTTAAAGTGTATAACAAAGTTTATTTTAAGTTTTTTTTTTAAATATTTTTTTCCCATCTGCTGCCTCGAACCAAAGAAAAAGTAAACGAAGAATGGTTATCAATACAATGAAAAATAAAAATATTTATAATAATGTAAAATGGAATGACTGTAATCTAGTATTGGGAAAGGTATCATCCGTCAAATTCTGAGCAAAGTTTTTGAAAGCAGGTAGTATATACATGTACATTTGTATAATGATCAGCCACTGATACATAAAATGGTTAAACCAATTTCAATCAAGGTCATCCTTATAAAATACAAAACTGTTATGTTCGCATATTTAGTTTCACTGTATGACTACATATATCCATACAGATTTTAAAGATGATGCTTGAGATATCGTGCTGTAAAATGATATGAAAAAGACGAGGATATATCTTGTTTCAAAGAATGCTGAAATTGGTTAATAATAGAGTCTTTTGAAATGGGGGCAATTTCCCGTCAATGAGGAACTGACATTATACGCCAGAGGTATTAGCGGTTATCAAATTTTAAAAAGAAAAAAGAAGAAGAAAAAAGAAAGAAAGACATATTCATATGTATCAATAATCAGTAACTTAATCTGATATTAAAATTTTTATGACGATGAATCGACTACTGAACGTGGATGTAGTTGGTTACTATAAATGAAATTATCACCACAAAACTCACTATTTGAGGATGCGCATCTATCAGCTTCCCCTTATCCCAATAACCCACAAGCCCACATTCTACGGTTTGAATAATTTACTTCATGTGCATGATAATAGATACATTTAGATGCTTGAAATTCAGATAGAGATTTAAAACCAAGGTTTACCTTACTTTTATTTTAAACATATTTAATAACCCGAGGTGAATATATATGTATTCATGTCATAAAACTTCAAAAATTTTGATCAGCATATAAATCCAACTTAAAATTCAGGATTTTCTTCCAAAATCTGATTCTTGAATAATCAACCCGTATCTACTAATCATATCTAAAATGCTTTAAAGTGATGGATTAACTTTGTGAAAAATTGTAAAAATCAGCTCAAATGCCAGTGAATTGTGTGCAGTCCTCTAACTACATATATAATTAAGGATATCTGAAAGTATGAGAGAAAATGGAACCCGTTTACTATCCTAAAAAAGAGAAAATCGCGATCAATCGCTAGCGCAAGTTGCTCGGCTGGGCTCGGCTTCTTCGCTGCGCTGCAGTACAAAAACCAAGCACCAGCGCTTGGTGATTTCAGAGCGGGTTTCAAGCCCGTACGGTATTCTGTGATAGAGCGAGGTATGCCAACCGTAAGAGTTCTTTAGGGTTCGGTGGTACTCTGTCCCGACATCAATGTTCTATCGTAAATATCTTGATATATAAACGACCGATCAGCTTATAAAACTCAGGCAATTCCTGTCTGAGCTAAAAGTTTGCAATTATGATTACAGCATTAGCTGGAACAGTGATTTTTTTTTTTCAATCCTGGGCAAAGTTAATCAATGCCTTTAAAATAATTTCATAGTACATATTTTCTAGGTATAAATGATAATGTAGTTATTTTGTGATCTAAAGACAAACTTCATTTTAGCCAAGGGCTTAATATCTTAATGCCTAATATACTCAAAAGATTTTCTAGTTGGAGATAATGTCTTCTTCATTGATATTCTTCGGTTCATTAACATGAACAACGCAAAACAATTCCCCCCCCCCCCGGAATTAACAGCTTTTTACTGACCTGTTAAACAATTGTAAAAGAAAAAAAAAAAGAAATGGTAGAGGAGACAGGGATTAATCGACTAAGAACAGCCAGTCGCCATGATAAACTTAGATTTTAATAGGTCAATCGATTCAATAGCCCTCAGGTAAATCCTTTATAATTAACTATTGCAATTAACTTATTAAACGATGTATCGTTTAAACTATGCAGACCTGCAGCTAAAGCAATTTTGGAATTAAAGCTCTCAGACTTTCCAATCAAGAAGATCAAAATGTTATTTGATTCTTAACAATTTATTTCAGCCTACAAATTCTTTCATTTGCCGCAGTACGATTATCATTAAATACATATTTCCATCAACTATGTAGGTTTGATAATAAATTCTCCATTTTATTAGAAAACTCTGGTCCAAAAATGTATGTTTCATTTTTTAAGCCAGCAAGATCAGAGGAACTTATCAGAACAAATTTTCCAGATTTTCTCTGGAATTCATTGAAGATATTCGAATCTGTTGAAAGACCGGTTTGTTGTGGGTGTGTGTGCGCGAGCGTGTATGTCTTACAGTGTGTGGAGTGTATTTCGACCACAGAGTAAAGGCCACCGCACACCTTACGATCGGTCTGCGATCCGATTTCAGAAGAAAATGTAATATCATTTGACAAATCATTTAAAAACGAAAAAATATTTTTGATTGAGGGTCTAAATAGTCGTATACACAGATAGTAAAATCGATAATATGGCCTTTGCCGAGTTTTCTAGTCGGTGGAATAGCCAAATCGGCTCCGAGTCGTAGTGACGTCACAAAAATCGTACGACTGCCTACGATTTGAAACCAATTTTGCCCTTATTCCCTGTAGAAAGCTGACAGCTCACCCAAACCCTATGTTTAGTATTCATATTACTTTTCAGAATCTGAATAAGGTAGATTTCATTTGTTAAAGTGCCTATGTTTAAAGACATAGCGATTTATTTCACAAATCGGATCGCAGACCGATCGTAAGTTGTGCGGTGGCTTTTACATACACAGAACAACGTTTGTCAACGATCGCATAACTTACCTACAACTTATACGTCCCCGCGTATGGGGGACGTATGAGCAATACGCTGGCATACGTCGAAAATTTTGTGCATGCCCAAAATTTTTCGACGACCTCGCCGTACAAAGACGTATGCCAGCGTGCTTCAGCGTGCTATTAACTTATACAAAACTTACGCATAACTTATTCGACGTACGCCAGCGTATTCGCCAAATTTTTCATACGTCGGCATTCGATGACTAAATCGCCAAGGTGACCAAGAAAAAAAAGAAGAAAGATTTTATACTTAAGTACGAAAAATCAGATAAGAAAAAAGTCTTATGGCTTAAGACTAAAAAAGTCTTATGTTAAAAAAAGTTCGTAGCAAATATTTTTATATTGAAAACGCATATTGATTAAAAAAAAAATTCTTA
The DNA here is from genome assembly GCA_025618425.1 of Heliocidaris tuberculata. Lineage (NCBI taxonomy): Eukaryota > Metazoa > Echinodermata > Echinoidea > Camarodonta > Echinometridae > Heliocidaris > Heliocidaris tuberculata. The sequence goes on from CM046832.1 coordinate 28,545,563, forward strand.
AGAAAAATTATTAGAAAAAGGTCTTAAATATCCTTCTTAAGTAGTTTATAGAATACGGGCCCAGAGTTCCTAGTAGGAATCTGCTGATGAAAATGTTGTAAATTTCTTGTTAATTTATAGTTCACATTTTGTATGAAAATTTATATGCCTGAAAAATGCCCCGTCAAATAACCCCCTAGTAAAGTTTTCCCCGGCAACTACCCTCAAACAGTTACCCCATGGACCATTGCAATGGAACAACTATTAACAACTAGCACAACTACCCTAGATTTACTTGGTTATAATTGTACTAAGGAGGTAGTTGTCCGAGGGTAGTGTTTCAGTGTAGTGATTGGCCAGGGGGTAGTAGTGCTGAAACGTTCTTATTGGCCGGCTACAAGGAAAATTCGACGGTAGTCTTCGGCAGGCAGGAAAATATCACAACATCATAGTTAGCTGTGCACTCTTTTACACACTTACAAAATAGTTTCAAATTTTACACCCCAAGCCGGCACAAAAGCATTACCACTAAAATTGCAAAATTGAATATTTCAGGGTTCTCGTGTCACATATTGCACCCTAAAAGATGCATATTTTCACCTCTTGATGTTCTATGTTGCACTCTTCCTTTTTCAGGCTTCGTCCAGCATGTCCAGAGTGCTACTTTACAAGTTGTAATGTTAAACTTCGTGCCTTATAAGGGTACCGGTATTGCCCCAATCGGCATGCAAATTTGAACCTTTATTCTTTTCTTAGTGTGTTTCATGCCTTGTCCAAGGGGGGTGGGGGTGGGGGGGGGGTCTTTTATGACCGAAGATGTCTGAGATGTAGACTGCAAGAATATGTGTGGGGGCATGGGTAAACATTTGATATTTGTTTTATGTGAGTGTGCAGAGCCCTTGCAGATTAACTCTCTGCCCGAGAAATGAAGCATCGAATTTGACAAGCTTGCCATCATCGTGAAATTTCATCCACGTTTCTCAATAAATCTTAACATGCACAGACTTTTAAATCTTGCTATATTTCCATGATATGATCATACTCTTGGTTCAAAATCAAGCATCAACCTTTATAACGATATGCTATTATAACAGAATAATGTTTATGAAAGATTGAGTCGATTAGGCTATGAATCATGATAAGAACACTAATTTGAGTTGCTTTATACGATTTGAAGAACGGTACCTCAAATCAGAAAAGACACAAGGTGAAAAAGGATATAAAGAAAGAAACATTACTTTGGAAACAAATCTTGTGATTTCTTTGCACTAGTTCGTTATCTCTAAGAAGAGATCGAGCTTTTACCTTCCCCTCATATGAAAACTTCACAAGGAATTGAATAGAATTCACAAATTTTCCAGCATATATTCCTTGTACCCTATCCGAATTTAAGATCAACGAACTGGTAATCAATTCCAGTATTATTCCGAAATCCATTAACGGCTTTACCACTAATGACGTCACTCTCTTCTCCTCTCTATATTCTGATACATTTACGTTAACCCACCAATATGTATATATGAAGAGGGGGATTAATACTGTTCATATTTCCTTTGGAATAGTACTTTTAATTGAGCGGAGAAGACTCAGCAGTAGCGTAATGTCGGTATTGAAAGGGCAACTCTGTATTTATGAGATAGAGATAATGATTGATAAAAGTAGTAAATGGATCTTCATTTGAAAAGTAGTTATAGTATTTTAGAATAACCTGTCATCATTAAATACATATAAATATCAAGGGAAAATGTGGTACCTTGCCTAACTGTTTAAGCAGACAACACAATTTTTTGCAACTGTAACAATCTAGCATTCTCACTTTCTTCACGATATATCCCTGTTTATGCCATCGCCTGGGGATATTATATAGATTTTGTTAGGTAGGTAGTCCAAACGATATTCGATTTATTAAATGTGTAAATCTGTTGAAACTTTTTAATGGCCAAAGATTATGTATACTTACCGTAGTATACAAAAAGTAAGGTAAGAAAGAAGAGAGTAAAAAAAAAAGAAAATATAATTTAGGAATTCATAAAAAAATGGCACTATAATATAATCACCCTATGGCAAAGATGAGAAGTGATTTGCATAAACCTATCCCAAAAGAGTTAACTTGTAAATGTTAATCGTTTTTACGGGTGGGATAAATAAGAATTAGAAGAAGAAAATGATAGACATCAGCAGAACCTTGCGCTTATAAATTATTGCCAAAAAACCCCCCTACCTATATTTTCCCCAGGTCAGTAGTCCATAGTTTAGATATGGCAAAACTAGTGTGGAGTATAGTGCTAAAAGAATGGTTGGCGGAAAGGACCATTTCAGTTTGTTAATCATACCAATATTTCTGGATATCAATGTACATATTAATCGATATGATACTTCCATGAAAGTTTATTACCTATTATAATACGTAGAAATTTTGTTTTGATCCCTTTTTGTATTTGTATATTATCTATCAAAATTTAATGAGGTAGTTCGTTAAAAGTATTACAAAATAACATTTTTTTTTTCTAGATTTAATGGTAATTTGTTAGCCTTAATTCATATTGCAACCGATTCCAGTTCGGAATTAATCACATTACACCAAATTTCTAGGCTTTTTTATGCGAAAAATATACTAGTGTCATCTACACACATAAAAATGTCAATAAATTTGATGATCTATGAAAGTCATTTATATGAAATATAAAAAGAAAATGACCTTGCATTAGTTATTAATACAGACATATTGTTTGATGTTTGTGTAAATAATTTCGAAATCAGTCTAAAACAATGCCCCTTATGCCATAATGTGAAAGTTTGTTTAATTTAAAGTTAGTGGGGTGGGGCATTTTTTTCTTTCATGTAAACATCTTTTCTATGATAATGTTTTTCAACCTACTTTTGTTTTCTGTATAAATTGATTATGTAATAAATGCAAAGTAACATGAGTAAGCGTATATAAGCTAGCCAAGTATTTTTTCATGGACTCAATGGAAGGGGATATTTTGCGAATCAAGATGGTGAGTTGGGGACAATTCCTCTCTTAAAAGTGCTCCAGCAATACCTGTTCAATACTTTTGTTTTCTTTCTAAATAGATTATGTAATAAAAATGCAAATTATAATTTGTTTTTCTTATAAGGAAATATATACGCTGGTCAACTTCTTTTCCCTTAAAAGGAAGGGGCATATTTTTGGAAGATTATGATGAGTGGATGAAATTTTCTCTCCCCAAAGGTTCTCCAGCAATAACCCTGCACTGTTTTAAACGATATATCATTGTTCTTCCTCCCTTCATAATCATCGAAAAGCACTTCCATATTCTGCATCGCTAAGTAAATATCAATCCACAAAAGTTTGCAATCGAATGCAAATATGAAACAACGACTCTTATTGGTTAATGTTCAGCCTTTTGAACAATATGAGCAGGGGCGGCGCCAAGGTATTTTGATAGGAGGGGCAAGACGACCTAAAGATGACGTCATATTTTTTCTCCATTAAATAACAGGGGTAATATAGAGTTATATGTTTAAGACCTCTCTTTTTAATACTCCTCTTTCTTCCTTTTTCTTCCCTTTTCTTCCCCCTTTTCTTCTTTTTTCTTCTTTTTTTTCTTTTTTCACTACTAGAAAAATCATAGGGGGGGCGGTCGCCCTCTCTGCCCCCCACCCCTGTAGCGCCGCCCCTGAATATGAGCATGCAACATTGATTTTGATTTGCCACTGCCTTTTGAACAATATGTGCATGCAACATTGATTTTGATTTGCCACTGCCTTCTGCAATTGATTGCAATCTTTGTGGGCCCTAGAATAAAGAATGTGTACTAATGTTTTTGAAGCGAGCTAAATGAAATTACGTGGTTGATATTTTTCTTAAGCTCGACCACAATAGCCTTGCTCTTGAAAACTAAATATATTTGGATGTTTTCGCCGCTTTTCATTAAAAAAAAAATCACCCCTCTACACATTTAACATGATATCCATGGCTCCGAAGTACTGAATTAATAATTCACTTACATTCCTTTATTAAGATTTTTTAAAATTCTGTTAATAATTATTTTCAATATTACATATTATTAAAAGGTATAGTCTATAAACATATTTTTCAATCATTTTTGTTTTCAATTATTATTTGTACATCTTTCTGCAAATAGCCTGAGGCTTTGTTCGTATACTAAGCATTACCGCGCCCAAAACCACCCAATTGACAGAATGTATTGTACAATATGACCCCCCCCCCCCCCTCCCCGGAAAAAAACAACAACAGCAAACAAACGCATATCTTTTGCAATGTTATTGATAATAACTGATGGAATCCACAGGCACACTGAATCATTCTCACCTCACATCCCTACGTATCATGGGAGTGTAGTGTCAAATCAAATTTGGCATGATACCCTGACGGATATGATGCCCCTCCCCCGAAAAAATAATTCTCATTCAGCTTCATAAACTGAGCTGATACATTTAATTTAAAAATCATTAAAAGAAATGGAAGGTGGAAGTTTCATGTACAAGACATTCCAAAATTGAAGAGAGAAAAAGACAGGGAAAGAATCGAGAGAAAGAGAGAGAGAGGAAGGTTAGCTAGAGGTAAGAGAGAGCTAGAGAGAGAGAGAGAGAGAGAGAGAGAGAGAGAGAGAGAGAGAAGAGAGATAGAAGAGGAAGAGAGAGAGAGGAGAGAGAGAGGTGAGAGCGAAGAGAGAGAAATAGGGAAAGGTGGAGGCAAAAAGTCATGCACTTTGAGCGCAATTCAAATAGTAATATTGCGCCCGTGCCGATGCAATATTCCTCTATCAAAATACCACTCCATCTAGACCACATCGTCTCCTCTTACCCTCGATTTATATGTAACTTTAACCACGTTCATCAGTTCATGGCATCTTAGTTCCTAAAAATTACATCTTATTATATCGTGTTCTATTATGCTATGCAGGCCTACACTCTAAAACAAGCTGGGTACAATAATTTTACCCAATACTGGGTCAAAAAAAAAAGAAAAAAAAGAAAGATTTTACTCAACAAAGTAACATGCATGTTCCCTTTTTTTACCCATTATTGCGTAAAATTTTACCTAGCTGGTTTGAAGTGTGAGCAGTGTTTGATTCCCCATACTTTATTTTTCTCTTGAATTATAGTTAAAAACCAAAAGAACAAAAAAATATTGCAGTGTAGATGATTTAATGAGATTTGGAGACATTAAGAAACTTGCAGAATGTGCAAAAGGTAATTAAGTTCTTCATATCGCTTGCCATGTATTCTGCAAGTATTCCAAATTTTAGTTTTTTGGCGTGTTTTTCGATCGCCGTTTATTGCAAGATATATCAATTACTTTTTTTCCGGAAAATAGCGGAAACCTTGTATTTGGGATCTAGTTCCATACTGTGAGGGTTTTAAGTACAGAGTTCATCCCTTTCGGGTGTCCGAAAATAGCTGACACCAACTTTAAGGTATACTATGGCAGTAAAGGTCATCCACCTGGCTGAGAAAAGAAAACGGTACTCCAGACTTGCCGGAGCAGGAAGCATCAGGAGTGATAAAGCTGTCAGAAATGAAATGCACTGAGATCCGTGACGGAAAATCATTTTTTTTTTAACATGTTTTGTGAGCTTATAAAGATTTTTGGAAGAGCTAACGAGACATGGTGCGGAAGTGATCAGGCTAAGGTACGTTACATTTTTTTCGCTCGTCTTACAGTGAAGTCCAGCCTGATATCAAATTGGTTTTGATAAAAGCAGAAAGATGAGAAAATCAGATGAGCAAAGGTACGTGAACAATCCGATAAAGGATAAAAAAGTTATGAGGTTTTGAAATTGTAATCAATCAAAATCATTAAAAATATATATATTACTCTTCTTATCTGTTGATGAGAGAATAGATCTCTGGCATTAGATGGATGTATAGAAATATGTGACCAATTATATATCTAGGGCACAAGCATAAAATATACTTTGGAGTAAAATTATGAGAATTCTGGTACAAAAAAGGGGGAGTTACTCACTAGAGAAAATAGACTTGCTAATTTTTCTGTGATCGATAAAGACTTTCAAATAAAGACACAAAAATCAAGACAAAACTTCTCATAACTGTCTAATATTTTATCAGATTTTCCTCAAACCGTCACAGACCTGTCCATTTTCTAATATTTATTTTGTATTCAAGCCAACTCCATGCCAGATGGACTTCTCCTTTAATGAATGAATGAATAAATGTTCACATCAATAAACACATTTAGACATGAACAGAAAAGATCAGCAGGACAAGCCCCTGGAAGTTTGTTTCTAATCATTCATCATGAACATAATGATTAAAGAGCATCCCACTTATGGCCAATCAGCTCGAATCAAAACTAGGAAATAAGACTGTTAGCAAAAGTATTTCTTTAATAGTACTATTATTTTCTTTAAATTATCTGTCTTTTTATTCAAAAAGCGAAACGGAAAGGGAGGGGGAAAATAATATAATCATAGGTAACCAAAAAAGACAACCTCCCAGAATTGCCCGGAAAATACCTCACCGAGAAATCCTTAAGTTTATTACTTTATACAAGTGGGAAATAACTTGAAATAGACGAGCAAGGAGAACCGAAGTTAATCATATTCGTATTGACAATAGGTTGGACATATTCCCAATAGAGAAAAATGGGGTCGATGAAATATTCTTCAGTCACAGAAATTAAAGTGTATATTTACACAAATAGGCAGCAATGAGTATTGAAAATATTCATCGATTTGAAAATTAATTGAATTTCAAAGGAAATCAATCACAATTATTCATCATTACGCTTTTAACTTGTATGTAAATGGAGTAATTACTAACTTGTCTAGAAAAAGAGGGCTAAATGCATTGTCTATTTCATTCCGTCTGCTACCCTACCACCTCTCTCTTTTGTCTTTCTTATATCTTTCGTGCATACTGATCTTGTAATAGTTTAAACGTAATGAAATAATAATCCAGAAGTCTCATTGTCAATTCAATCATAATCTGAATCCCGTGCAGGGTTTTTATATGAAATTTGGCTTTAGCGAGACCCAGGCATACATGACCGAAAAAAGACAAATGAAAGAAATAAAGAAAGTAACCGAACTGAAACGATTGTCAGTTTAAATTTGGGACTAACTAACAAGGAACAAGGCCTACGATACGGTCTTCTGATAAACATAAGAGAAAGAAATACTGTCTTTGACGATTCAGTCTCATGACCATAACTCAACTTTACCTTGAAGGAAATTGGAGAGGCATGAAGTCATTTATGTATTCCCAATCACTGATTTGTATTTTATTTGAATTTTCAAATCAGGCTGTCAGTTCTTTAACCCAATAAATCTTAAATCTTAAATCTAAGCATGTCTACATCCAGGCTTTTTGTCTAGCGTGTTAAAAGAGCTATGATATCAGTTATAAGAGCAGTGATTGGAAGAGGAAAAAAGGTCAAAATGAGAAGAATCATAGCCTGAGGCACAGGAATGTCATATCTTCAGCGATCAGTAATACGTACCTATTATGCATACAGAATGTTGAAAAAGGAAATATCATCGCATGGAATAGCCAGCTTTCTGACATATCATAAAGTTGGATCTATATATTTGCTTGTTAGTCACAGAATACATACATACATACATACATACATACATACATATATATATATATATATATATACACTTTTTTTGAAAAGGTTGAAAAAAAATGACTCTTCAGGGAATCGAGCCCATGTCCCTGGCTAATAACGACAATGCCTTAACCACTATGCCACGGAGACGGAAACAGAATGAAATATGAAATTCTAAAACGTAAATTCTTCCTGATTGAGGTCCCGAATTATGATATGAATTGCGATATCGAAAATTCAAAGTGTTTACAGTGAGACTTCCAATCCCGACGGGTTGCGAATCTTAAGCCCCTTTCACAATTGGTCTGCGACCGTTTGCGACCATTTGGTCGCACGACAGGCTGCAACAGGCTTCAATCGCCATCGATCTCATCAGGTCGCAGAAAGGCATTCACAAATGCAACAGCGGTCGTAAAACAAAAGCGACAAGAAGAGACCGTTGCACGAGTAAGTCGCATTTGCTCGCATATGCTCGTGCGAGTGGTCTTGCGTTCACATGCGAGTGTTGCACGAGTGATTGCGAGTGGCTTGACGCCAATCACAATAGTCGCACGATCGATTGCATGGTCGTGCGAGTGGATGGGAGACCATGCGATCGCTCGTGCGATTGAATGAGACCGGTGCAAGTGGTCGTGAGAGTATTCGTGCGAGTGGCATGGGGTATAAAAACCCCTTCGACAATTGACCGGTAGTCAGTTTCAAGTTGGCCTTCTTAATAGTCAAGATGCCAAAGAAGAAAGTTACAAAGAAGAGAAAGTTGTTAGAGGAGGGCCCTGTTGCAGAAGATCATCTCCATAGTCCCCCTATATATACCCCCGAGGAATAGTCGCATACAGTCTCATACAGTCGTGCAACGGTAGTACAACGTTGTAAGATGTGCTGCGATCGGTCGTGCAACAGTCTCATGGTCTTAGCACAATCGCACCCATTCGCAAGACTGGTCGCTATAGGTCGCTAGCGCACGTGCGAGTGTTGCACGACCTCCAGCCCACCCACTGCGACTGAGTCGTGCGAACTCTCGCATCTAATCGTGCAACGTTGTGCAACACTCATACGAGAATCGCACGACTGGTCGTACGACCTAATGCGAGTGAATCGATCACATCTGGTCGTGTCTGGAATTTGAGCATGTTCAAAGTTCAGATGCGACCAGTCACGACCGCCTCAGGTTCGTGCGACCGCCTGCAACGACTGCGAGTGGTCGCAAGACACCAAGCGTTCGGTCGTGTTTAAAGCCCCTTTCACAATTGGTCTGCGACCAGTTTGCGACCGCCTGCAACAGATTTTTCGGGGTGTTGCACGACCGATCGCTTGGTGTCTTGCGACCACTCGCAGTCGTTGCAGGCGGTCGCACGAACCTGAGGCGGTCGTGACTGGTCGCATCTGAACTTTGAACATGCTCAAAATCCAGACACGACCAGATGCGATCGATTCACTCGCATTAGGTCGTACGGCCAGTTGTGCGATTCTCGTATGAGTGTTGCACAACGTTGCACGATTAGATGCGAGAGTTCGTACGACTCAATAGTCGCAGTGGGTGGGCTGGAGGTCGTGCAACACTCGCACGTGCGCTAGCGACCTATAGCGACCAGTCTTGCGAATGGGTGCGATTGTGCTAAGACCATGAGACTGTTGCACAACCGATCGCAGCACATCTTACAATGTTGTACTACCGTTGCACGACTGTATGAGACTGTATGCGACTATTCCTCGGGTGTATATATAGGGGGACTATGGAGATGATCTTCTGCAACAGGGCCCTCCTCTAACAACTTTCTCTTCTTTGTAACTTTCTTCTTTGGCATCTTGACTATTAAGAAGGCCAACTTGAAACTGACTACCGGTCAATTGTCGAGGGGGTATTTATACCCCACGCCACTCGCACGAATACTCTCACGACCACTTGCACCGGTCTCATTCAATCGCACGAGCGATCGCATGGTCTCACATCCACTCGCACGACCATGCAATCGATCGTGCGACTATTGTGATTGGCGTCAAGCCACTCGCAATCACTCGTGCAACACTCGCATGTGAACGCAAGGCCACTCGCACGAGCATATGCGAGCAAATGCGACTTACTCGTGCAACGGTCTCTTTTTGTCGCTTTTGTTTTACGACCGCTGTTGCATTTGTGAATGCCTTTCTGCGACCTGATGAGATCGATGGCGATTGAAGCCTGTTGCAGCCTGTCGTGCGACCAAATGGTCGCAAACGGTCGCAGACCAATTGTGAAAGGGGCTTAAGTAACGTCGTACCAGTCGTACGGTTGTCCACCATTTGGTAGCCGAGTTTGTTTATTTTTTATTTTTTCAGTAATGATATTTACATGACCATTCGGGACATCACCCGGATACAATTTACATTTTCCAAAGTCAGATTATTAAAAAAAAAACCCAACTTTTCAGCCCTCCACAGGCTATTTTATTGAGTCAAATAAAAAAAAAAAAATTTTACAACTCATTGAAACTGATATGTACCTTGAACTCAAATAAAACACAATACTTTTACATTTCTCTCATTGTCGTTTACATAAAGGTTGAGGTGACTGCATATAGTAAAAAAAAAAGTTATACATACCCGAGATACAGTGCGTATAAAAAAAAATCACACTGTAATTTAACAAATTATTCACAAACACATCAAAACACTTCCAAACCTGTCATTCAATCAAGAACGCCAAATTAATCAATTTCCAATCAATCAATCAACAATCTATCAATCAATCATTCAATTGACCATGTAATGTGGTTTTGATGTGTCTGTGTATTGTGAATACTGTGCTTAAAATGATCTTGAAGTAATTACACATTATTAATTTTCACTCAAGCATAAAGCAATTGCCACAAAATTCCTAGACTATCGTGGCATATTCATAAATTTATGGCAAAGAGCAATTTGTTTGAATGGGAGTACTTTTTCGGACTGCTGGTTTAATTTTCCCTCTTCTTTCAATTTGGCGTAAGTCATTTTTCACACTCTGGACGAAAACAGTCAGTGTTCGCCCAAGCGTGAACGAAAATTTGTTTTGTTAGTGGCACTTGATAGATGAGACTATTGGGCATCTCTCAACATGAAAAAAATCTTCTAAATATTTTGAAATGGAATTCTGACATATTTTTCAAAAGTGTAACTTTTCTTTTTATACGCATTTTAAAATGAATATATATATATGTTATCCTAATGATATAGAATAATTTATATCTTCATGGCACTACATATGGGAATTTGCTATTAAGCTCTTGTACAAACAGCTGTTGCTTAATCAAAGTTATCATGCAGTTTAAAGCATCATTTCTCTTCTCTTCAAAACCAAAAATTATATTTTCGAAATTGAACTTTATCTGTACTCGAGAGCCTTCATGTATCCATTTTGCTGTTTCATTCCAGATTGATTTACTGATTTCACATTCATATGATGTCCAATGTCTTTACAAAACGAACATTTTTCGAATAACCGTCATATGCAGTTGCTTTTTCAAGAACAGAATCCTATCTTGTACTGAAAATATCTTGAACCAATATCCGGAGTAAAACGAAATATCATGAATGATATTTCTGCATTTTAAAGAAAGATTCTTATCGTACTGCAATTCATTTCAAAATTCAGTTGTAGTCGTTGTTCTTAATCTGCAAGATAAAAAAAAAAAAAAAAAAAAAAGGGAAGACCAATGTAAGAACAACACGTTCACAAAGACCCGAAGAGTGCAAATTTTTAAACCTTATCGCATTGCCTATAGATATCATGTTCTGGTTACATAACATGTCACTGTAATGTTCACATTACTAGGGGTGAGTGACAAGGCTATTGAAATTGCCTACGGTTGATTTCTCGACAGTGTTTTCCACCGTGTTGACGCCATGGCAAGCATCTATGCGTGCATTGCAGTGCAAAAAGAAAAGGAAAAATAGAATGTGCTCCTTGAAATACGCCCATTTCATGTAATATTTTCTTTATTGTGCAACAATATTTCAAAATTCGTTCTCTGTGAAATATAATTGCATTAAGAATATAAATTAATGGTGCATACATTTTCTAGATTATATGCTGTTAATTACATGCCGTTCTCAACTGCCATTAAAAGGCTGCTGCTGTAAATATTATCAACTTTGTCACGTGAACTTTGAATGCCATTAAACGATATATGAAAATCATTCAAAGCACAGGCAACGCGCCTTCTGAATTCACGGTATCATAAAGTAAAGGAATATGGGTTACAGATTCCTTTCCTATGTTTGTTGGTGTATTCTAGGTAAGACAGGGGAAGAAAGGACAGATGTAAAAAAAAATATGAGCTTATGTGGGGCAAACTAAAATCAAAAGCGAGACAGAGAGGGAGAACGAGAAAGATGGACGGAATGAGAAACGGAGGACGGATAGATAGAGAGAGAAAGAAGGAGTGAGTGAGTGTGAGAGAGAGAGAGAGAGAGAGAGAGAGAGAGAGAGAGAGAGAGAGAGAGAGAGAGAGAGAGAGAGAAAGAGAATACACACTGAGCGAATCACTATTGTAAACGTTGCTGCAGTAATCATCTTTTCTTTGATTGCCCCCTTTTTAGATTCGCAATTTTTTCGCTGACAAAGAAGCTTCAAACAACGTAGTATAGAGTATCTGAGACCGGTAAAGTCGGCTAGAGGCCTCGCACGAAATATGCCTAGATCTATATCGTCAAAAAACGACATAATTCATAATTAAAACTTTTTGCAATCAGTGTAATGAAAACGAAGTATGAAAAAAGAGAACAGTAGAATGGGTGCTACAACAATTTGTCATGCCTGTACTTGTACATATCTATAAAAAGATAAAAGAAAGTTCCACATCGTCATTGGGCGTATTCGCCGGGGAAATCACCATTTAGCCAGCATATCTGTATTCAACAGACTCTGCGAACAGTTTCACTACACTTCTATCTGATAATCAAGGTTTCTTACGACCTTCCGATGCGTTAGTAAAATTTCTTTTCGCTTATTGCGAGATGAAAAAAAGACAACAAACAAAACTGACCGTGCTCGAAGAATTCTCCCTCTCGAACACACCTACTATTTTTATTTTTGAACAATAGGCCTACATATGTATTATCTAATACAAAACGTGCACTCTAAGGTATTGTGTCTGTCAAGCGGTGATCTGTGGAAATGGTAAGAGGAGCATCACCACTCTTTCGCATCCTATGACAGACATCGGCGTTGCATGCAGGTGTCATGAGGGTGGGGCCCCAAACCCTCGTTGTGGTAAAGTAGATTTCCCTGCGGCTTTTCCTACATTAGTCTCATATTCATCAGCATATTCAGGAGGTGCCATTTATCTTCTAGACCTTGTGTGTTAGTGTTCATTCTAATGCATATACCTGGGCCCCGTTGCATAAAAATTACCGTTAATGGTAACTCTGCTTTCAATGGTAACTACCATGGTAACATCACTCAACAGCCAATCAAAATCAAGGTTTCCATGGGAGTTACCATTGATGGCAAAGTTACCGTTAATGGTAAGTTTTATGCAACAGGGCCCTGATAACGGGATATATATATATATATATATTTTTTTTTTTTTTTAATTTTTTTTTTTACAAATCTCAATTGGCGCTGCCCACCATTAATTTGTTCATAATAAGTTTTACGTTGCAGAGTTGTCCTTCTCCAGACCAGATGAACAAGATCACCCTGCAGGGTATTTTGCAGAAAGGATCCTAACAACACCCAGAATAATTCTTTTTTCGTGAAAAGACATAAAATCGTCTTTCAAGGCTAGATGAGACAGTGAAATTGTTAACAATTAAAGCAGTGGCGGATTTAGGAGTCACTTCCGGCCCGTGCCGGCCCCCTTTGGAAAGAAAAGTGTACACTGTGCCCCCTTTTTATAAATTTTGCTCCCATGTTAAAAAATCTGATCACTTTAATTTTTTTTTTTTTTTTTTTTTTTTGGGGGGGGGGGGGTTGCAGCCCTTTTACAAAACCCCGGATATACTTCAGGATTAAAGAACCTGTAAAAGAGGAAACAAATCATTTCATATCGATGCCCGCACTGACTTTTTTCATTAAAAAAAACCTTGCTATAAATATTGCTCAAATTAGCACGTTTCTTTCTTTTTTCTTCAATTTTAATTTTAGGACTGAAACTATTTTTACTCTTTTCCAAACAGGGGTCTATGAAATACAAGCCATGCTTACTTAATAGACTCCTCCACTTATGTTTTCATTCACAATAACAATATGTACATTACACCAGTTATCGCTTTATCAGTGTCTATTGAATGATGTTCTGTTCTATCTATATGTTCCAATTCACATATTTCAGTTGTATTTACTATGTTCTTGTTCTTAATTTGCATATGTACTGTTAAAAAAAATAGTAACTTGTAAAATATATATGATTGTGGAAAAATGAATAAACTTTGAAACTTTGAAACTTTGAACTTTACTTCCCTGAGGGCCAAATGAGAGAGAAATAATTATAAACAAGTGTACAGACTTTTAAATCTGAAATATTTCATCACAGACTGGTAATAACGTAAGATACGAAGCACAATATATTTTGCCCATTGATCCACTTTAATACCTGCCATTTACTTTACAATGATAGATAAATACAAACATGCAGAAATTATTAAACATCAACAGGGTGTGTGTGTGTGTGTTTGTGTGAGCGTCTTCATGTGGAGGTGCCGTGGTCCAGTGGTTTAAGGCGCTTGACTGGAGATGCGAGGATCGGGCGTTCGATCCCCGGCACAGCACTTATGCCCTTGAGCAAGGCATTTTATCTACATTGCTCTTTTATCGTACATCAAATAAATGAAGTGCTATAGGCATATTGATACCAGCGTGTGTATGTGTGTTACTAAAAAAAAAAAAAAAAAAAAAAAAAAAAAAGTGGTCCAGTGGTTTAAGGCGCTTGACTGGAGATGCGAGGATCGGGCGTTCGATCCCTGGCATGGCACTTATGCCCTTGAGCAAGGCATTTTATCTACATTGCTCTTTTATCGTACATCAAATAAATGAAGTGCTATAGGCACATTAAAAAAAATAAAAAAATAAAAAAATAAAAATAAACAGGCAGTGTCGGCATAAGAATCAGTCACTCCTTTGCAAGACAGCTGTATGCAATAGATCAGAAACTGAGGAAGATGAATTGCATGCATGCAAAGTAAAAAACAAACAATTTATCACACTTTCTGAAAGTCAATTTATGTGACGAATAACTTGAAGGGTAGACGCTACGTCACAATGTGGCAGACCTCAACAACAATAAACTATATGCATACATAATGTAACGAAAACGATAACTATGAAAATGATAAAAAGATAGGAAAAGAATAAAGATAAAATCGATCAAACAACATGGGCAATGTCTACACCGCTTCTTCAGAACTAACATTAGAGAGTGAAATTATTTGCTCACAGATATTATCGCTGAAGTATGTAGTAAGAAAATCGCTTTCAGAGCGATTCCAAAGAGACCATAAAATCGTTGAGAGGGGCCAATTATAACTAATCGTTGAGGTCTGACCTACAACAACGATTTCTAATTTCATTTTCTACAAAAAAGACAGGGGAACGATTTGGGAACGATTTACCTTTATAGTTATACAGTGCGAATGAAAAAAGCACACACTTTAAAATTATTCTCCAAAATCATAACATTTCACAATATCCAGATATCGATATGATTTTCTCTTATACAAGTGTGGTGAGGGTCTGTTTCATCTGATCACACTGTGAGTATTGACAATATTTTACGATTGAGTCAGTACTGGTCACTTTTGTAAAACTCGCAAAACTGGTTTGCTCAAAATGCCTCAGTCTTGAATTTGATCAAAGTGCATATCAGGCAGTCACTGCATGTTCTGTGTTAACTATCATATTATTATTTTCTTTGGACAATCATTTACTCTTTAACCCCATACAGTGCACACCCACAGTGGCTTAAACAGAAATTGATAAAGGTGGGGGGGGGGGGGGGGGGGGCGGAGGCTCCCACGACAGGGATTAGATGTATCTGTACAGCTCCGTTCTTGTACAAGCATCATAAGACTATAGTTATACTGAATTTCCCCCTTGGCCTTCAAGAAGGAGCTACACCAGCTTCACCAAATGCTGGATAGGCCTCCCCACAACCACCACTACCTTTACAGGTGATGTCTTTCCGTCACAAATCATCTGTAGCAATATCCATCTTTGCCGAATAGTGTTGGAAAGATTGAATTCAATAACCATAATGGGAGGAGAACCCTATCATTTACATGTTTTCTTCTTTGAATTTCTTATTTCTCATAAATGTTTCAAGACCGCATAATCAACGTCTTGTATGATGAATAAGAATTGAAAAGAGAAGCAAATTTATTGATAAAAATAATGTTTTAACATTTTCATCAATTAAACATGTACAGTACATGTAAAAGATTGCATCATTTTCACATTGCAAAGACAGTAACGTATCCTCAACTGGTTGGGAGAAATGGTGCAAAGAAAGGAACCAAAATGAATTTTCAAAATATTGCCAATACTCATATAGTGTCATTCGATGAAACAGACTCTCACCAATAATTGTATAAGAAAAATCATAACGACATTTTAAATTATGATTTTGGAGAATATTTTTAAACGTGTACTCATTTTTTTTAACGCACTGTAGTTATTGTATATCGACCAGGCCTTTAAAATGAGACCTGCAATTTGACAGCTATCTATCAACCAAAAACATTTTAGAGATGGAGCCTTGAGGAAATTGAGTGAACGGGATTGAAGAATATGCCAAATGTCGCTTTAAAATATTTATTGCTAACAAAGTTTTGTCAAATCAGATAGTAACGAAAAATATGATAACAACTTTATCAGAGTATTAATCGTAATTCAACAATTTGGCAATAACAATGGGCCTGAATTAAGAATCGCACAATGCAATCTGTGCAAATACAATATCACTTATCAGCAATTTCTACAATATCTCGCGGTAGCCACTGTGTTACGAATCCCTTGGTCGCAAAAGCCATCGGATCCACAATGATCTTCATATGGATCAGTTACTGCCACTGGCCATTGACCCAGGCAATTTATGGGCCCATGACAAAGAAGAAAAAAAAATCGGAATAAATGCATCAGTCCTCCTCTTTCTGCTGCATTGCATCCACAAAGGTCTCCAATAAAACCGTTAGGCTATAAATACACAGAAAATTTGTGCGTGGAAAAGCGATTTCACTGCACTTCCAGTAGAAAAATTTTAGGGTTTTTTCTTGATGAAAACGGCAAGGGCACGATAAATGCCACCGCTGGAAATCGAACTGTGGTATGGATAACCCAATGCTTTAAAAAAAAATACACTAAATATAAACCATAGCATACGCTAGAAGATGATTAACAATTCTTAAAAGTAATTGTATAATTCAAATGATCGCTTAACATCACACAACTGACTTATTTTCGAGTCTCTCTTTCTCTCGCCAACATTCTCCCCCTCTCACACACGCACACGCACACACACACGCACACACGCGCACGCACCCTCACACACACACACACACGCACGCACTCACAATCTCACCATGCGAAAGTGCTATGGCACAACTTTATACGCCGACCATTCTGGTCACGCATATAGGCGGAAGCTCCTTCACACCTTCTGCTGTCTGCACTAAATGACACAGATGAACGATTCTTCTTTTTATCTTTACAGATCCTTAAATCATCAGTCTTTACCTGACACACCTAGCGAACGGCCGCATCACTAATGCATCTACATGTATGTTCCTTTCATGCCCTATATTGCCATTAGTTGTGTAGGAATCGCAAAGACAGTGCAAGCCCATTGAGGATTTGAAACGTTAACAAAAAAATGTTTGCTTACGAATTCTTGTGTTACGACAGGATATAATACGACTACGACATGTTCGGCGATTCATTGTCAAGGCCGGGTGGAACGCAACAAGCTTTTACCATTGGTTGCTGTACAATCTTCAAAATAATTCCGGGGGGCGTCCCCCGTTCCTCCCCCCCCCCCCCCCCCGTCCAATGAAGCATGGTCCAATGAAGCATCTTTATTGCCCTTTTTCCGACCTTACTATTCGTTAGTATTTCGGGCTTAAAAAATGAAAATTCAGGCTAGTGGTAAAAAATAAAAATAAACAAATAAACGAATGCTCCGTTGATATTTTGTTGACTTTCAAGATACAAGTACACTTTAAACCAGAAGTGGTTGACCTGAAGTAGTTTTGTGTTTTTGGGTCGTATTCCCATTTGATATGATTGATGCTATTCTAGAGACCAAAGTGCTATTATCTGTATTGAGAATAATTTAGACGGTACGCTGGATGCACATGATGCGTCAAATGATTATTTTGCGCTGTTCAAGGATATTCACGCCAATCTGGCTTTATCAAGCCTACGAATGCAACGGTATTTCGACGCAGTATTTGCACTCTTCATTAATGTTTGCCTTCACTTTCGTCGCTCTCACACAGCGCGGCGAAGACCGATTTTATGAGCAGATGTGTTCACATAAATGACATAATCACAGTCACAGTCACACCAGTCACAGACTACAGGTCGAAAATTAAATTAAATTAAATTACCTGAATGGCGACACAGAGGACTGTTTGAAGTCGGTTATGAATAGGCTTTGGCGGTGTGACTGATTTATCGCATTTTCTATGAGTTTCTATGAATTTACGCACAGCGTAAATGTGTAATGCACATGCATGAATGACTGAACATCCCGATTCGCATACAATTCATCCATTCTCGTCTTGAAGAGACACATCCCCCCTCGAACAAACGACTCACCATATATAAGCTTGTATATTTGGTAACGCATAGTATTCCGACTTGATTAGTGATACCGAACTTTAATGCATTCCATTTTCTTTGAAGGTGAAGGTGAAATGGACTTTTGCCATACTGGAGCCTAATCTGACAATTCCTACGGCGATCACTTCTCCTTGCTGTTATTTAAGTGTGCCTTTTAGACACGTTTTTGTATTACCTGTTGTGGATCAGGTTCAAAACCTGATTCCATTATAAAGAACAACACCTATGGAATGTCTGATACAAAGAAACCAACCGCGTGTATTATTTTCCTATGGAGGATAACTGACTAAGAACAATAGATCATGATCCCCAAACTACGGTATACAACTGGTCCACTTTTAGACCGATCAAAAGACGGTATCTTTTGTTCGTATTTGTAAAGTCACCTTGCGTAATCATCTGATGGCAGAAAGTTCGAGGAAAATAACCCTGAGCAGAAAGTAAGTCCTTAGAGCTATGTTTAGCTATTCAAATCCCCCCCCCCCCCCCATTAATAATACTACAGAGAAGGTCGATATGTTACAGTGCCACACTCAGATAGCGGGCCGTCTACTGTTTGTGTATGAGAAATTTTGGGGGAAATCGTGATTTTGATTACGATCCTGGACCAGCTCATAGTTTTGCAAATTGTCAATTACATCGATTCTGAAGTTTTTATTCTCTTTTATTTTGTTTGGGGTTTAATTGGATATGCAGCCCTTAGCCAGTTGTGTATCAAAGTTTTATGGAAAATTTAAAGGATATCGTCCATGATATATTTAAATGATGACGATGAATTTTTACAGCAATGTGATTTTGATTTCATAGCGTGGAATAGCAACCACAAGGGCTCCTACTGAACGATCACTCAAATTTTTCATGTAAGATTTTAAATTAGCGAATATCAGGCATATCGCTGTAAACGAGTGCTATCCTCTTGAGAAACAAACAGAGACATCAAGTTTTATTCATTTGCACGTTGAATTAAATATAAAATTGTACTTTGCAATGAAACCCGGTGCGAAATCTGATGCCTTGGTCGGTAAGAAGCTGATTGAGTGATTTATTGGATAAAAATATAACAAGAACAGTTCAAATTCATTCACACTGGCAGTCAAAGTACTGAATTGTTGAGAATGACATAATAATATACAACATTCATAAAGATACCATCATATTACATTGCAAGTTAGCAGGGGCTGGAGAACTGAGGTGGGGGCTGGGGGATACAGCCCAACTTTTTTTTAGACCAGCTATGATTATGTAGTAGAAAGTGATATGCTCGTTTGGATGCTCAGTCCCCTCCTTTCAAAACATTCTGCGGCCCCTAGTAAAGTCTAGTAAATCTTAATAAATGACCAATTTTTATTAACGCATGAAATGCTTAAATGCCCAGTTCCTTGTAAAAAAACCTGGTATGGTGAAGTTCTTGACACAACTCGGATATCTACATCAAAAAAACTAGGAAATTGTTTATTGCAACGAATAATTATGAATGTGCTTTCTGACGTAAATCACTCTAATTCGTCGTCATGTTATATTAGATCTTATCATCTGCCACACAAACCTGCGAGTGAGATGAAATGTGTGTGTGTTTACGAAATAGCCTGAGATACCAAGTTTCCTTAAGGTATATTAATCCCGACACCCACATAATCCGAATCTTTCAGAATAATACCATAAATAAGGGACCCATAAATTTATTTCGATGATGGAATCTGAGTCGATACAGAATTATCATCAAGAGATAAAAAAAAAAAGGATCATAAGATAGACGAAACGTGTTTCGACACGGTACATTAATACTGATCCCCTAATCTCTCAAAATATCACAGGAAATAACCGTAAATTTATTAAATGATGATGGAACATGTTTTAAAATTTGGCATGTAAAAGTTTTTGTTTGATTCGTGGTTCTTGTAAAGACAAATTTTACTTATCTTTATGAAAAAAAAACAAACGTAATCACCTCTATTACTTGCTGCATTATGATTATGACAGGAAGATTAATTCTAAATCCTCTTGGGACGAGATGATGAGGAACTAATATGAAAAATGCAGGAGAGGTAATGCAATGTCGTTGTAAGTTAATATGTTAAAATTTGAGATAACTTATAAACTTAGTATACCTTAAAAGCTGATGTTTGTATGGTGGAATATGTAACGTTGATGAGGTTTACGTTTCACCCTGTGTGTAAGTCCTGAAAAGGACTGTTGGGCTGGAGAAAGATAGTAGAGCAATGAGAAAAAGGAAGATACAAAAGAGCAAGAGAGAGAATAGGAGTACAGAAATTATTTGTTGACAAGGCGAAGTCCTGTAAAGGGCTAGTAAGCCAGATGAAAGGAGGAGAAGGTGCTCGACGTTTAGGACAGTTTAACTGTCCGTCTTCAGGAGTGAGGCGGTGTTGTTGTTGTTTTGGATTTCTGGCGTACGATTCGGTTCCGAATATTGACGCCATCTACGTGCAAGTTTCTCTACTTCTTTTTATTAGTTTTGTTTTCAATTTTACTTTTGTCGAGGAGTTTGCAGGTCCGGTATCAAAGACGGTCATTCCACTTGATGTTTTTTTGTTTTTTTTTTGTTTGTTTTTTGTTCTTGTTGTTGTTTTTTGTTGTTGTTTTGCTTTGTTTTCGTTTGTTTGTTTGTTTGTTTTGTTTGAGTTTGTTTTGGGGAGGGGGGAGTGGTCTTGAGGCGGTGCCGGGCGGTGCGTGGTATATGTCTGTCTGTTTGTCTCTGTTTTCCCTTCTCTCTCTCATATTTCCTTTTTCCTTTTTTTTCTCCTTTTTATCTTTATACATTTTTCTTTCAGTTAAAAAAAAATTTATATAAAAGGAATAGTTAGATTTAAGGTATATTTTCAGTTGTATAAATTCTTTGTGCGTCCATGAATGTATACATTTTTGCAGATAACGCAAAGGTATATTATTTTTCAGTTGTATATCTTTATAATTTCAAGTAAGCTGAGATATTAAGTGAATTATAAGTACATGTATGTGTAAATCCTTTGTTCTTCCATGAATGTATAATTTTTCCATACATATATTTACTTGTAATTAATAGTATAAGTTTCTGTTTATATTTTATTCATGATTGTAATGTTTCTATTTTTGTATATCTGTTGATTTCACTAAAAAGAAATGAGTAAAAGAAAAAAAAAAAAAAAAAAATATGAGGCGGAAATGCGGACTTGGAGGGAATGAGTGGGCCGGTGCGAACGGCGAGGTAGCGAGGTTGGTCACTCGGATCGGACCCAGGTTCAGATCTCAGTCACGTCTTTCGGATAGTGACGTTAATGGTCGATACCAGACGTAAATAGTCATATTTTGATTGATGCACGTCTTTCAAAATTTACTTACAAACACACACACGCGCACGGCCTCACTCCTGAAGACGGACAGTCAACCTGTCAGGAACGTCGAGCACATTCTCCCCCTTTCATCTAGCTTACTAGTCCTTTTCATACTTCACCTTGTCAAGAAAGAATATCTGTACTCCTATTTTCACTCTTGCTCTTTTATATCTCCTTTTCTCTCCTTGCTCTACTATCTTTCTCCAACCTTTTCAGGACTTACACACAAGGTGAACCGTAAACCTCATCAACGTTAACTTAGTATACGTTGGTGATTTTAATATCAAATATTGAACAAGAGTCTACACGATAATGATAGACACGTCATTATTTAAAGTATGAATATAAAGCGATAAAGGACAAACCCCCGATTCTATATCCTTAGTGATCTCTACTTTCATAACATGACAACTTTCTAGTTTTTTGTCCGACTTTCTAAAACATTCCCTTTTTAGTCTCTCTCTTTATGCTCTTTCTAAGGCCAACTTTGTATAAATATTTCCCTCTAATCTTTACCAAGGGCTGATCAAGGGTTTGATTTTGTAAGAGGGAGTGGCACTCATTGCCGAAAAAAATCTCTAACAAGCAAAATCAGAAAAATCGCATGTTTAAGGTCCTGTTTAGGTGGGAAATATTAAAAGGAACACATTTTTCTTTGTGCATTTTAGGTATGCATTAGTTAGTACTAGTATGTACGATTGGTTTTTAAGGGAGGGAGGGGGAGGGGGGCGTGCTGGTTGTGTCCCTTAATCGTCAAGTGACCCTTACCATAGAGAGTTATTGGGATATTGGGACCTCCTATGAAATGTGGTTCCACTGAAGCAATGCTCACGTGGTATGGATGACACCAGTCGACTCACGAGGGGGAAAAATCCATAAAATTCATTATCTCCGGGTTGACATGATGCCAAAGAAGTAAATTTCCCCATCATCATGAATGCGAACAAGTAAAGAGAAATCTCTCCTAGGTTGCTCCACTACCTCACCTCGAAGATTTCCGCCTAATAAAACTAGTGATTAGATCAAGTGGATGTATCAAGGATACGCCAGTCCTAATAATGTTACCCTTAAAAATTTGAACCTGTGATATTATCCCGGATTACCCTATTGTTTTGTCGGTTCAAGTTAATGGAGAATACCTCAGAGTTAAATGCTAAGATCATAATCAGATCATGTCTATACAGATTACGTCTTCCATTTACTATGTTTATCAGCTTATGTCAAGAAATTCACCATTAGTTTGCCAAAGAAAAATTCAACAAGCAAGAGAAAAAAAAAATATACTGAGTTGTTACGTTTTCTGACATGCGTTGAAGGAAGTTATCGGGCAAAATTCCACAATTAAACATGATAAAAATCAGCCCCTTAGAATCCACTTGTGTGATTGTCGACCAGACAAAACGAAAAATATAAGTTCGCCTAGACAAAAATTACCGATTAGCAGGTGCGAATTTTGAGTTTCGTATAACAACGCCCCTGATTATCTCACGTCCCCAACTGAGAGTTTCCGTACTGATGTTATGTGTTATACTATCTCATTCGGTTCTTAAATGCTGTGAAATGTTTTCCCTCCAGACATTAGGAATTAACAATACGTATTTTTATATCGAGATACGCCGTCTCAAAATACTCAACGTGTCCTACCAAAGGTTTCAGAAATAATGGACCACTGTATTCAGTGTCATCTTTGCTCTCTGGAGAATGCCTGGAAGATGTATTAGCACCATGTCGAATCTTTTATACAAATGGCCCCAAATTTCACTGACCTCCCCATTACTGAGCGCTGTGAACCGAAAACCGCGATTTCGTAGTATACCACTAGAGTATATATAAGGGGAGGGGGGGGGGGCAATTCCCCCTTAATTTTTTGTTTTCAATATAATTAGGGGAAAGGACTCTTTAACGTTAGTAATCAGGAAATTACTCTTAATATCTAAAAAAGAAAGAAAAAAAAAAAAAAAAAACTATTATTTTTTCAGAAATTTTCTGCTCTGTCGCAAAACGAAAAGAACTATGGATGTACATTCTAAAAATATAAAAACTGACAAAATTGTCCATCAGGAAGGGGGTGTCAGATCCCCTGAAATGAAAACCCCAAAGTGCCCTTTGACAACGCTTTGCCCCCCAAAAATGCTCTGTATGGAAAGAAAAACCATTTTCTTACCTTCTGACTATGATAATTCAAAAGCGTTTCATGCAATTCACTTTAAATTTTCATAACATAATTTTGAGTATAATAATCTTCTTGAGGTGCAATTTGGTGTCAATTGGCCTTTGGTTATTAAGTTATTAAATTGTAAAAAAAAAGTATTGCTTTCTCAAAAGTAGCCAAAAAATATTGTCAGGATTATGTAAACACACCCATTGTCTAACTTCACCTGTTTACAAGGCATAATAGAAGAGCTTTACAGGTATCTGTGGTATGTGACTGCCAGGCTGAAATGTACTATTCATGTGTTAATTGCACAGATACCAAGCAAGCTCCTCTATTACGCCTTGTCAGATGGTCAATGGCTGTGTTTACATAATCCTGACAATATTTTTTGGCTACTTTTGAGAAAGCAATACATTTTTCACAATGTAATAACTTATTAACCAAAATACCAATTAACACCAAATTGCACCTCAAGAAGATTATTATACTCAAAAATATGTTATGAAAATTTACAGTGAATTGAATGAAATGCTTTTGAATTATCATAGTCAGAAGGTAAGAAAATGGTTTTTCTTTGTATACAGAGCATTTGGAGGGGGGGGGGCAAAGCATTGTCAAAGGGCACTTTGGGGTTTTCATTTCAAGGGATCTGACACCCCCTTCCCGATGGACAAATTTGTCAGTTTAATATTTTTGGAATGTACATCCATAGCTCTTCCTTCTGACAAAATTTGGTCTCTGGGCTTTAAGGGTAAAAATTTACCCCAATTTTTAGGGGCTGTCTGACACCCCATCCCGACGGAAATTTTTGTCAGTTTTTTGTGTTTTGTAATGTCCAGTCATACTACTTCCTACTGACAAAGTTTGGTACACGGGTGAGATGGGGTAAAATCGACCCGACTTTGGGGTCCCTTTTGGGGGCCCTGGGGGCTTAACCCGGCGGCTACGGTCAGGCTGACAACCTTTTTGTCAATGACTCAGATGGTCCAAGTAACTTTATGGGGTCAAATCTTATGGGTAAAATGGGGTGACTATTTCGGGACAGGCTCCCAGACTATTACGATCCTAAGACTTGTAAGCAAAGTCTAGAGATAGAGATTGAGTTGTCGTAATTGATGATTTAAACGCTTGCCTAGAGATGCAAAGGTTGTTGGTTCGAGTGCCGGCACGGCTCTTATGTCTTCACGAAAATATTAACGCTTACTGTGCCATTGTGCCATTTGGCACAGACTTTACACAAAAATCCCATAGAAGAGTATTTATGGGGCATACAAAGAGTTAATACGTTGAATACTAAAGCCGAAATAACTTGGACTGTGACTTTGTAAATCAAAATCCTATTCAGTCGGTTAATCTATACATGACTGTGCAATCCCTGCACAAGTGTTATAAGTGTTTACCCATATGAAATGCATTGTGGGTATTCACGTTTGTCGGCGCAAACGTCTCATGGGTAAAAAACGATTAGAATTATTCCCAGGCATTATTGTCCACCACCCTTTTCTCTCATTTATATTTAAGAGGGGCTAGCAAATGTGTCGACAACTTGAACAGGAACCATAGGCTTACATCTTCACGACAGGGGTTTTAATTAAAAAAAAAAAAACATCATTGAGGAGGGGGTGGGGGAGGGAGTGTTGCAGGTTGAAAATTGCTCATTTTGTCTCGTTAGTGATTCCAGTTGCGGCTCTTATTCATCCAATAATATATTTATCTACATTTGTCTCTAGTTCCAAAATTGGGGCATAACTACAGATGCCGAGAGTCTTCAATGATTTCTACGTGCACGGTCCCCATATGACAGGTATACTCCCAAGAGAATTTGAGATGGTGCACATATATGTGTTTCCTTGTGTGTGTGTGTGCGTGTGCGTGTGTGTGTGTGTGTGTGTGTGTGGGCGTGTGCGTGTGTGTGTGTGTGTCTGAGTGCGTGTATCTGATGACAGGTGTTATGCTTCACTACAAGATACGTCAGTATTAATATAGTTAAATATTTATATATAAAACATGGGTGAAAGTGTTGTTTCACACAACCAATGATTTATTAAAGCTCAGCATTTACATCTTGACGGATAATTGCCATTATTAATTGTTTTTACTACGTTTTCGTACATCGTAGCAGAAAGCTTAAATAGAGGATTGTTTTATTCATTATGGATATACTTCTTTTCTGGAGCTTCTTTTCAACAAAATTAATGTAAAAGACTGGGATTTTCTGTCATTGTTTTGATTTCCTTAATGAAATATCATGTATGTGGAAAGCAAATGAAGAACAGAAATTATTTTGAAAACTTGAGATATTCCCAAACAATGTTTTGGAATGGTGTCTGCAAATATATTTTCTCTTTCTGGTCATGCATTTAGGGTTCAAATTCTAAAGTTATTGAACCAAGCCACAAAATTCTGGCAATCTTCGTTAATGGGTTAAAACGTTTTCGTTTGAATTGAATTTGAAATTTTACTCCTGTACAAATGCAATTGTACCTTGCTCTTCAAAGCCTCTTCATATCCCCCCCTTATATTGCTTGTTCACAACATTTTTGTTTTTGTCTTCTCTCTCCCCCCAGTGCTGTTTACACCCCCCTTCTTTGTTCTCTTCTTTTTTCTTTTTTTTTCTTTCTTTCTCTCTCCTTTCTCCTCTCTTTTTTAAACACTTGTTAATAGTGCTCAAGTTGGCATGTTTCTCTTTCTTTCTTTTAAAAAAAATCTATGGACTGTAACTAATTTTAAAAAAAATTCCAAACAAGGGTCGGTCCATGAAATACGAACCAATGCCTACTTAATAGACTCCTCCACTTATGTTTTCCTTTACAATTACAATATGTACGTTATACCAGTTATGGCTTTATAAGTGTAAAGCATAACCAAGTCCATTGAATTAGGATTTGTTATATCTATGTTTCTGTTTATGTTCTTAATTTTCATAATGTACTGTTTAAAAAAATTGTAAAAGATATACATGTTTGTGGAAAATCAAGAAACTATGAAACTTTGAAACTTCATTACAATGTGTTTAAATTTCCACTTTAAGATATGGAGGTAGATTATTCACTTTGCTTATGTTATTATAAGTACCCCAGGAAAGAAAAGTAGCAATGAGCAAATGAAATTATCAGAAGCTTGATATCTTAGCCGGGAGCTATCCAATGCTATAGAAGTATTGATACTAAAATTTCTCTCAAGAATTAAGAGACTTGAGTATTTTTATGTTATTGTGTAGATAATGTGTATAAGATGTAAGCTATAGATAAGTTATCAACACGGTGAAAGGTATAGATAGAATAATCCAATCTTGTTGTAATGTTGCACAGGTCAGGGGCGGCGTTACGAAGGGGGAGCAGAGGGGCGATTGCTCCCCTATGATTTTCAAAATATGTTTTTCCCCAAGAAGATATTGACTACCATTTTTTCTGCTTTTCAGAAATTTGGGAAACATGTAACGCTTTCTTAATGTGAAAGGTGAGAACCCCATTTTATGTCTTAATTATTAGAGATATGTATGTCCCCCTTTAAAAAAAAACTCTGGCGCCGCCCATATGAGGCAAACCGTCGCACTCACATTATCTAGTATTAAACTATAAAGCAATGTTATTTATAACATACGCCTTCTTTTGGAAGCTAACCTGAATACATTTAACACAAGATGTATTGACTTGATACAAAATCAAATTAGTTAGTAACTAAAAACTCAGTAATTTCATGTGGGAAAACACATTTCGTCGGATTTGACGAAATTCGCATGTTCTGCCAGCGTATTGAAGATTAAATGTAACTAGACAATTTTCACTCATTCGGCCAAAATTCTATATGCAAGACGTGTTTTAGAATATAACCAGAGTGACATTTTCTTTGTTTCTTTTAGTAATAAGGGAACGGAGAAGATAAATCTTCAAAATGGCGTTTGTAGCCTAGTAGCTGTTTTACATTTTCTTACAGAATGTAATATGAAAACAAAACAAACCGACCCAAAACATTTCTCCTAGGTAATTTAATACAAGCTAGTATTAAGTAGGGAGCAACAAGCATTTACAAGCAAGCATTCAATCAATTAGTCAGGTTCATGATTGAAAAAAGGGTAAATGTGACGGTACTGCAAGAAGAACGCTGAAATGAATCACTTGAAATGTCATTAAATTAAGCTCGAATAGATGTAAACATTAGTGGGTTCTAATAAAATCTACCTGCGATTTTATTCTGCATGAAAAAGATCACGGGAGGTGTCTGAGAGAGAGAGAGAGAGAGAGAGAGAGAGAGAGAGCGGGAGAGAGAGGGGGCGGCTAGAGATTAGAGTGAAGAGAATAGAAGAGAAGAAAAGAGAACAAAAGATTAGTGTTACTTGATATAAACTTTAGCATCCAACTAATCTATCTCGACACATTTCTTATTTACCTCGTAAGGCCAAAATGTTTAGAAGATGAACTTTTGTTTTCAATTTTGATGCATCGTGAATCCTCTCGCAACGATCATTTCAACTGTTCGTTTTCACGTATGTAGTAACGCAAAAGCCTTATTGATATAATACAACTAATCCAAAAAGAATATATGTATATACTTACATTTTTTAAAATAACCATATTATATGCCATGTTGGCATTTTTGCATTTGCTCATGTCTTTCTTACTTTAACTGTTTATAAGCTTTCGCTCTACATTGCTTTTCATCTTCCATACATTTCCACCAGGTCTGTAGGATCCATTAACAGAGAAATATATCTACGAAATATTGATCTACAGAGAGAAATTTTTATTTAAACAATAAATGACCACTTACCTAAATCTGAAGATTTTTGTTTTGATTTGCAATCTGGTCCCATTAGGAGTAGACAAGTCACTAACATACTAGGTATCAGTGTCATCTCGACCCCAAAGAACACTTAGTGACTGAACGAAAAATATTTCCTTTCACGATAAAGCAAGCAAATGAATCTACCAAGCAAGAAAACCTTTCTCCGCTGATCCTTCTACCGTGAGTTGATTTTAAAAGTGAAGGAAGACACAGTTAAATCATTTCTGGCTACAGGGGAAGATTGTTGCAAACTCAAATAACAGCATCACACGTTAGTCGTCGATGAAGAAAAATAAGCACTAGAAATGGGTGAAGATATAAATCAATATGATGACATAATATCTTATCCAAGAATTATGTCAATATTTCATAGGATTCAGAGAGAAATTAAAACACCACGGCTTAGCGCTCCTGCATGCGTAATATAATGACGATCATGTTATGGTCGCATACTCAAGTTGGCGTGTGACAGGGAAGGGCATAAGATGCCAATATCAAAGTTTCCTCCTGTTTCTCCCCCTCTTCTCTGTCCGTCTCTCCACTATCTTCCACCGTTTCATTCTCTATTCCCACTTTTTTTTTCTCCCCACAAAACCCATTCCGGTTTGCTTGCTTTCGTCGTCGTCATCACTGATGGGGTTGCTGCAATGTCCGAGTCCACCAATTAGGGATGAGATAACGAATGTAATCAAACAAAGTGGAAGATCCTTTGATCAAAGTGCCCACTTCAATGGAAAATTGATATAGAAGTATCGGTGAGGGACGCTTCTTTGTATTAATGCCGGTGACCGAGCAAGTCTATTTTATGCTAGTTAGTTTTACATCCACGCCTCTCGTCCTTGTCGAAATAGAAAGAGAAAGTAGATAGGAGAAATGAAAGGATTTTGGGTATTGTCTAAAAAGATCCAGTCCCTTGATTAAAACGGTTAAGGTCATTACTTACGCAATGAAACCCACATGCCGATATAATATCACATCTGACGATTCTTTGAAAATGAGAGTCTTGCCCAAGCGTTTATTTTGGACATGAAGGTGTCATACAAAATTATTGCAAATACTCTTCGAAGGAAAAAAAAAAACCCATGGCAACTATATATATGTATACATATATATCAGAATAATATAATATGTATTGATATTCTCGTCATCAAAATTGTTTCATAGTTAGTTCTAATAATTGATGCAAATCATGAATTCTAACAGTATTAGAATTATATTCAAAGAATATTTCATGGCTTATTTCGACTGTGATGTAATATATAATTTTTTTTTTCGATTTCGCTTTTACTCAAAACAATATGAAAAACGACATTTTACATCTACGAAGGAGTCAAGAATGAATTTGTAATTCACATGTAAATGCGCACCTACCTTATTCGTCTTTAACTCTTTGTTTGCCGCGTAAATACTCTTCTATGGGTTTGTGTATAGATCGAGTCTGTATCAAATGGAACAATGGCACAGTACCGTAAGTGTTTACGTCCTTTTAATGCATTTACCGATTTCGAATTTCTCTAATTGTATAAATGTGTACATTATGATGTACGATCGTTTAATTTAAAGGGAAGCTTGAGTTCTGGGAAAGGTAAAAAAATATTTTGTGAGCTTTCTCATTCTTCTTATATTAGTTTGGAAGATTATTATAGTAGATATGTCCCCTGAAAAGGATTGCTCTTCAAATGCTCTCACATTCAAAATATGAAAAGAAATAGCTGAAATGTTCGGGCCGAACAATTGTGTGTGGTCCCATATACACATTTCTGTGTGCAGTGCATGTGACTCTCAGCAGGATCGAGGCAATTTCTTATCATTTTGGTGATTCCAAAACCTTAAAGAATACACAAACTTTTATTTTCTATATAATCAACCTTTCCCAGTTGCTTTGAGACAGTTTCTTTCACAATCCAATCTTATGACCAGAACTCAACTTGATCTTTAAGGGCACATTTAGAATTTTACTCCATCCTCTTCACGTATTCAGTATATTGTTATGTTCGGGGCAACAGAGTCTCAATGTTTGTCCAACTGCGAAGATGAGAAGGAAGGACAAACAATCGCATATTTCTGAACAGCTAGGGAATCAGCTATCGTCATAAGATAAGGGCACTTCCCCTGAAGAATGTGTTAAGTCCTGTCGTCGTAAGGTTATTCTTATGATATATGACGTCGAAAAAGAAGACGTAAAGTTTAAAAATGACTTAATAAGATATTTCATAATAAATAAAATCAAAGACATTGAACAATCATCATTGAATGTTTTTGTTATCTTCGCTTGGAGGTTGTGCATAAGGAGAATGACTGTTGGAAATTCTTTTTTTTTCCAGCAGGTAGAAATCAATATCACATATCGCACTTATTATACTTATTTGATTAGTAATTTTCTTGAAATGGAATTGAGATATATGGTTAAATGTAATTTAATCAATTATTTTCTAATATTTAATATCTAACATATTAGCTTGTTTATCATTAATTATACGTTTGATAGAAGTTTACTGACAGTTCATACATGAAATTACCGTTTATAAGCTAAATATTATACAGGGTGTACAAGTTTTCTAGATTGATTTACAAAGGATATTGCATTACCGATCAATTGTAATGATGTAATCATATATTTCAGATTTTAATGATGAAATAATATAGACTAATATTCATAATGATTAATAGTACATTGATTGTGCAGGGTATTATAAGAACAGGTATGTACCTAAACCATAGTCATGGTCACAGTGGCAGCATTCCATTAGCTGATTTGTGGGCCAGATCATTAATGGGAATAGTGCCATTCAGAAGCGCTCTCATCCAAATCTAATCTAAATCTACAAGGCACACCTTCAGGGCTATTGGAGGCAGAAAATTAAGCAGTTCCAGCCTTATTTTGATTATAAATCAAACATTTATCATATCTTTTTTCATTTTATTTGCTCTTTAACGCGAGACCTATTGACATTCAACTTGAACTCACTTTGTGTTAATGCATATTTCATCTTCATGGTCACATTAGCGGAGAGATAACATGATGAGACTGCTTTCTTAATTCAAGGTTTCATGTAATCATGTGAGTTGTTTTCATGAATATGATTAGACCCAGGTGTAGGTAAAAGGTTGAGCACTGTGTTGCATCTCTTTTGAAGCAAGGGTCCATTACATATCAAATTATCTTTGTTGATATAATTATGAAATTTTCAAATATCAGAATTACTTTCATTATCAATGTCATAATTGATGTTATTTTCATGATTTTATTTTTCTTATTGATATTATTATTCGTCTCATTTTCAGTGGATTCTAAACCTAATATATGAGTAAGATGCTAACGCGCAATAACATTAAGAAGTAAGAAAAAGTGTTATCGCACTCAAATTACAAGTGTGAAATGGCATCAGAAAATATCTTGAAATAATAGTTTATTTACATAAAGTATCTCCGATTATTGATCTGTTAATATATTTCACTGTAATCATTGTAATTAACTTCAAATAATATCATTACCATCATTACAGTTTTATTGATAGTGTTTGTATCAGCGTTTTCACTGAAACCTGTGCTAGTAGTACAAAGACGTAGAAGAAATTGTAGTAGTATCAGCAGAAGCAGTAGTAGTAAGAGTAATTGTAAAATCCATCGTTATCACTTATTATCATTACATGAATAAAAGCTTCTCCAGGGTCCCGTTGCATAAAACTTACCATCAATGGTAACTCTGCTATCAATGGTAACTGCCATGGTGACATCACTCAACAGCATATCAAAATCAAGGTTTCCAGGGGAGTTACCATCCATGGCAAAGTTACCGTTAAATGGTAAGTTTTATGCAACGGGGCCCAGATCAGTACTCCTCTTTCTTTTGCCATGTTTACAACATTAGCATGTGTTTATCGTGAATGTTGGGATAATATTAAGCCACACAGTTCATTTTTTACAGTACTTCTTTTTCTGTGGTCTATAGAAAAAAATGTTATGGGACCTCATTTTGTAAGCAGAAGAAGCATCTTTAATAATTACGTGACTTTAAATGACTACATATATAGGTAGAACGAGTGAAAATAATAAACTATATAGGCTTTTATCCGATTCCCCTTATATTAAGGGATTATCTATCAAGTTACTTGAATAGAAAAAAAAATATTCTGTTAAATTCTATCCATCAAAAACGGATTAGTTGCAAAGGAAAGTAGTCAAAGATTGATAATGAAGATCACAATACCTTATTCACCTACATGTATTTCAAAACACATACTCACATTCACTCTATCGAAAGCATTGTAGATGCATTAGTATGCATCAAGCCTATTGAAAAAAAGTCGAAAACAAGCGAGCCAGGTTTGTCATCATTGCAAACAAAGCGGTAAAAGATAATAGTTCGTTGGTCGTATAGGTCCACACCTACATTTACTGGAGCTGTCGTAGTCAACTTTTATTCTTAAGCAAGGCATTTTATCTACGTTGCGTCTCTCAATCCATGGTGTTTAATGGGTGTCCGGTAGGATGCGAAAGTCACCGTGGTTTGTTTGGCATTGTGAGTGTCTGTAAAAAGGCGCCTGGCTGGAATGTTCCCCAGGGAGTGGAAAAGATTCAGAAATTGTATGTCGACAAGCCTGAATCTGATGATCGGGGTAATAGCTGTAAAGCATAGAGATATCATAGATGTATTAGTGGTTTTATAGATTAAGAATATGACTACTTATATTATCTTCCTCCTTTATATACTTTTTTAAAAAATTCTACTTGCATTTACTCCTCCAGTAACGCTGGTATGTTTGACGTAAAATGAGCTGCATTATTCTGTGTTCTATACTGCAGGCCATATCCTCTTCCCCCGTAAAATCATACTGTCAATCAAAACGAAGTCAATTTGTGGTGGAAATTATTTTTTTGTTGAATAGATTTTACTATGCATGTAGGTATGAATTTTCAATCCATGTTCATCATTGTCATTTATTTCATTTTCAATATACTGCAGCATTTTTTCGCTCAAGTTTCTGACGTACATGCCAACTTTTAGCTGACATGTATGTATTTTCATGTGTACGTGACATAAATACAAGTAAATGAAAAGCCAGACGTGGTTTCAAGACCCCTTTTTTTCTCCGATGGATACCATGATAATGATAATGATAATAATAAGAATAATAATTCTATATATATTTTTCCAGAGGATACGAGGCGCTGTCCCTTGGTCTATGAAAAAAATAAATTAGAAAAAAAATCGTAAAGGTATGTTTTTAGATGTTTTTTTAACACAGTTTTTATAATAGCTACCTGGACTACATATTGTTAATCCAAGAGATGGAGAATTCTATGACCACGGTGCATAAGAGGTGTGATATGCCTTCCCAGATATCCTTAATCAAGGAAGTGCCTCACCTGCGTGGTTTGTAACTCAGGCCCTCCCGGCAACCGATAACAAGACGTTGCTCTACCACTGAGATATCTTACCTCCTAAAAACATCAACCTCCACAACTTGGGTGTTTAATAGTTTATTTATATATTTATCTATTTTCATTTATTCATTCATTCATCTATCTATCTGTCTGTCTATTTATTCATTGTCTGCATCTATTCTTCCACTTTCATCTTGACATTTTACCAACCAGGAACCCTTTAACCCATATTCTGCTAAACTTTAAACCCGTCCCCGCACGGGTCTAAAGTCTAGATTTTTTAAACAAAAGGTGTTAGATCGAGGTCTAAGTTTTCCTTTTGTTAAACATGACCCTGATGACTGTAGGCAGTTTGACTGAATTAGCAGAATACCAAACAACATGTTCATAACTTTTCTGGAACACTCCTTTAACTTATTACATTAACTTATATCAGCCGAATGAAAGTTGCTGCTTAGACTAAGCATTTTGTATCATTTATCCACTTTTTTAGACGTATGTTTACATAAATAAAACGAAATTTTAGATCATTAGTTATTTAATGTGGTTTATGTTTCCGTTTGTTGGTCTCGTAATAGGTTACTTTGAGGATGAATAATCCATATAGTGAATACACTATCTAAAAACTTAGATATGCCTGAACTGGTCTGTTTGCTGATCATTGGTGGATATACAGGAATAGGCCACGGGGAGAGGAAGTGTTGCCCACGTTGTGCTCGGTCGTCATTCCGGTTATCGAGGAATTCATATCAATAACGGGCTTAAAGACTCCAATAATAAGTGACATAAAGATTCAGATTATTATTGCATCGACGTGCATGGAATGCCTCATTAGATTTTAGAGGTTTTTTTTTTAAACCAAAGACTGTGGTACAGCGACGATGCGTTAAGTTAATAAGAACGTGTGAGAAATGATTGGAGATATATCTTTCTCTGTGGAAAGAAAAACTGAAAATTAAAGTTTTTGAAGGTTAAAAGATTCTCAGAATACGGTCAGTCGCGTGTGGTGAAATAGCGGAAGAGATATCTCAGCATCTTTCACTTTGCAAAATTGTCCTTGCTATATTCAAAGTAATTTTAAATGATTTCTAGGTCGATTGAAAATATACATCTGCTTACTTGTGTTTTATATCCTGATAAATTCTGAGCAATCAAGCGTTCATTTGGGATTACAGAAACTCGTAAAGGTATACGTATTTAACTTTTCTTGTTAACGTCAATGCCAATTCATTCCATTTCATAATTATTAAAAACGGGCATACTAATGTTATTGATGATATTAGATTCGAATTAGAGTGTAATAGGAGTCCCTGTACAGTGGAAGTACTTTTCAGGTGTATAGAGGTGGTCTGTCCCGTTGTGTCTTTAGAATTTGATAAAAAGTGGGGGATATATATACCTTATATCTTAAGGCATGCTCCTCCAGAAAATATCTGTAAAGTATTTAAATGTATGTCATTTTTCTTGTAATCTGAGGTATTTACTTTTACTAAAACAAAATGTAAAACCTTTGTTGGGGAGGGTTAATTTTGGGGCTCTGCAAACTCAGGTAGGTGGGTCTAAAGCAGCTCTGCTCTGAACTAAGTATGCAACTGATAGGCTTCATAAGCAACAAAATGTAGTTTTCTTCTCAAAGAATTATTTGGTCTCAGTTTGGCAGAAGTGGAACAAGATATAAATACCCTTAGATATGCACAAATTATGTTTAAATTTCAAGTTTATGCCATGCATAACGCGCAAGTGTCTATGGTTCTTAAATAGATTTACAGCCGAAAAATAATTTTTAAAAATTTATATTTGACCTCCGTTTGCATTTACAGTAATCTTCTGGAAGGCCTATAAGCGAATATCCGGCGATGACATGAAGATGTACGAAGAGATTGATGAGATATTTTAGACTTAGAATCTCAGAGATTGATGTGATATGTTAATAGAGCGAGAATCTCGATCCAAAGTAAGCTGTTGTGGAAATGAACGTTAATAAAGGAGCAGAATTGGAAAGGAAGGAACTTTGTGTTTGTAAGATTTTAAAAATAAAGTTTTGTATTATCTTATTTCCGACTCTAATGTATGAAAATTAGACATTGCTCTTTGGTGTAATTCTGACTTCATGGCCTGAACCAATGAGAACAAAGTACAACAATATGGACTTCAAGCAGAGTTTTTCTTTTTAAAAATCCCATATACTGATTTTATAAGTAAATGATTAGTTATAAACATAGTAGTGATATTACAGTTTTGCTTTGGCAGAGGAATGATAAGCTGGTACTATTTTGGTAATTGTTCCTAGTCCTGGTATTTTATTAATTAAATCACATGTTTTATACAAATTGTTACAAGTGAAAGGTTATTCAAATTACATCGTGTTATTAAAAGTAGAAGATGCGGCAGAACAGCCCAAATTTGTTAATTTTTACCAAAAACACGATAAAAACTACTTTCGAAAAATAAACTCAAGGGCAATTTCAAAGACCTATTGTACTGCCCATAGAAATCCTGTTCGGATTACGTAATACGCCATTGTAATGTTCGCACATTTCTAAAGGTGATAGACAGGGCTATTGAAATTGCTTTCAGTTTATTTTTCGAAAGTAGTTTTTATCGTGTTCAAATTAGATTTTTTTTAAACACTATGTGAAGCGCTTTTTATTTTTGTCCTCCTGAAAGATAAAATGCACATTGATATGTCCATTAATATCATACTTTACATCTAAATTTTTGTTCAGTATTCATTGTAAACCTTTACTAGTGGGACATAAATTTTTCAAATAGCTTGGACTTTCCCTATTTTAACCGTTGTCGACATGCGCACGGCTAATGACGTCATGGCATTTCTATACTGTAAATTAGAGTCTTGCTTGGAGACTAGATCTCCCTTTCCCCTCCTTATACTAACTGGAACAGTATGAGTGACTTGATAGAAGAGTGGAAAAAAGGACAGCCAATTGATAAATAAATGGACAGCTTTTTTGAATTCCCATTTTCGAGGTAGTGATAATATCTCCATCGTATTCAGGGCTACCCCTGAAGCCATGAAGTGTTAAGTTTCATGACAGGAAGGGTAAAAGCTACTATCATGCCATTAGTACAGTGTTGAAATATGCTGATCAGTGCATTACTCCAGACTATAAGTTCGAGGCCTGCTCGTATGTTGTATTATTAAGATATATCAACGCTTTTAATCCATATAAAGATTATGTGCATTGGCGTAGACAGGTCCTCATAAGTGGGGGTTATGATATCCCTCAAGGACCATAAATATATAAATATATAAATAAATATATATATATATATATATATATATATATATATATATATATATATATACCCACCCACACACCCACACACACACGCACACACACACACACAAAATAGTGTGGGGTGAGGGGTGTAAACATGTATATAATTTTTCTCTTTACATGTCCAAGATACAACTTTAGTATCATGCTTTGAAGTTTTGTAGTATGATTTGAATATTGAACGAGCGAGCGAAGCGAGCGATCAAACAATTTTCCATGAGGTCGCAATAACATTGTAATATACAAACGGGGAAACACAATTCTGATGGGGTTTCATTTGCAAAACAATCACAATTAAAATTTATTCAATAAGCTATACTTTTAATACGAGCGAGCGTAGCGAGCGAGCATTTGGGAATATTGGCTCTCAGTCACTTTGGATTAGGGGAACATGTTAGGGAAAAGGGAAACGTGGTACTTATCACGGAGAAAAGGACACTTATTTGAAAAATAAATGAACGTGTAGAAAAGGTAGAAAAGGCAGTTACAAGAACGGAAAAATGTTCTTATGAAGTAGAAAAATTAAATCAGTGCCTATACCGGTTGTCCCCCAAAAAGGGGAACGGTGGATTTTCAGTACTATAGTACTTTGCCTTCAAAACGTATACAATTTTTTTACATCATTGGGTAAAGTATCTTCTACCAAAGAGAATGATACCATTGAATTTGGTTAAGTAATGTTGATTCTATGCCCGTTTCTTAAAACACAGTTATTTTCAAAATTTTGCTTAACTTTGCGACTGATTAGTGTAAGATCGTATCGGGAATGGGTTTCAGTGAGCTGTAGCTCAAGAAAAGTGGAAACGACGCTAATTATTGTACATGCCATCTGAAAAGCCATTCCCGACACATTTCTACTCTCATCGGTCGCAAAAAAACATGCGAAGTTTGAAAATGAATGTATGGAATCAAAAGTACTTTACCAAATCCAATGATCTTGATATTATTCTCTTCGGTAGAAGAGATGATGTAAAATGATGTAAAATGATGTACAATGATGTATATATATATATATATATATATATATAACAAAAGATAACAAAAGATAAAACAAAAGATAAGAATAACAAAAGATAAGAAAAGATAAGAAGAATAACAAAAGATAAGAGATAACAAAAGATAAGAGTTCTGCTTCGGAATCGTAGTTAGATGAGGTGTACAAGACAAGTAAATAAAAGATTCCGTGAGACTGAAAAGTTTTCAAATTTTCGGCCATAGGCCTGATAGGTTTCCTGATGAAGGCCTATGGCCGAAAATTTGAAAACTTTTCAGTCTCACGGAATCTTGTATTTACTTGTCTTGTACACCTATATATATATATATATATATACATATAGTGGGATGAATTCAAACCAAATATGACGCAGGATACTCAGGAATTCAACCCAAACCAAAGCGAATGGTAAAAGTAGACTCCACATCATCACATTATATATATATATATATATATATATATATATATATATATATATATATATATATATATATACTTTTCGAAGGCAAAGTACTGAAAATCCGCCGTTCCACTTTTTTTGGGACACCCGGTATAATTACAAAGAAAAAAAAATGACTTGTTATATCAAAAGGGATAAATGCTCTTGTTGAAATAGGAGCATTTATCAAAGGTAAGGTGAGGGATGAGGTGTAATTATCAAAAATAGACCCTTATAAGAATATGGAACGGGAACTTATTCGAAAGAAAAATGGGGGTTCTTATCTGAAGTTAAAGGGAAAAGGAATTTCATCTTTCTTCTTTGTATAGTTGGGTGATGGTGACACAGGTCATCATCCTCGATAAATATTGGGGATGATGTATTCCCTCTTTCCCCACCACATTCGATTCCTGCTGCTATATTTTCATTTTGATTTTGAAAATTGTTAGTATTACTAATAACATGACAGTGGCCAAATTGCATTATAAAGGAAAGTTAACGACTGAACCCTCTTAATCGATAATAATTACATGTACTTTTAATCTAAATAATTTTTCTGCATTATGGCTTTGAAAGAAATTTACACATTAACACAGGCCACCCCCTCCCCACTTCAATCTTTTTAAAAATTATAACTCCATATCCCTCCTAGATCAACACCCATGTTGAATAATTTGAAGTAGATGGTTTTCACTTTCTAGTAGTGTAAAAATATATCGGGAAATATGATAAGCAACGACAGAATTGTAGATAAACATTAATAAATTCATATAAATCTACAATATGGTGCATAAATAAATGATATCTATATTGATATAAAGAATATATAAATTTTGATAATATTAATATATATAATATATCAAATTAACATTCATCTACAACATATAATAGAAATATATATTTTCCACCATTTATTTCCATTTATTTATTTATTTATATATTTTATTATTATTATTGTCATTTTTTTTGGGGTGTTTTTTTGGTGTTTTTTTTTTTTGGGGGGGGGGGGGGCCTGGGGATGTTTGTACACACAATCCCCCACCTGAAAAGTTGGGTGATGCATACCCCCCCCCCCCCGCTATCTACGCCCCTGATTATGTGTCAAATAAGACAAAATATTTGGGAGTGAAATCAGAGTCTGCCGTGTATACTACCTTACATTCATAAGATTTTAATGAGCAATAATATTTTGGTGCTCAAATTGGTATGTAAAGTGTAGGCTACCCCCTCCCATTTTAGCATCATACAGGCAAACAAATACAGTTCAATGAAGACAATAACAACTATCTTAATATGGAGTTCTACGAAGGTATACCTTTCATTTTGTTTTTCGATAGCCAATCTCACAGATATAAACTTACAAATACAGGAAAATAGATTACATTTTAAAAAGGTAACTTTAGCATGTTTAGGGTAGGCCTATCTCTAACTGTAAGAATTTGGTTATGGGTCGACCTATCGTCATATCTTAATATCATAGTTCTTGTTGTAAAGTAACATGATATTGCTAGCTCTCGTATTTATCGACATTAAAGGGTACCTACCACTAAAAAAAATTTTTTCTCTGTATGTTAGAGGTCCCATGTCGTTAAATCATATTTTATATATATATATATATATATATTCAAAATATGGGATTCAAATATTAATTCTATAAAGAGATATTGCAATTTTAATTACACTCTCTATAAGCGTAAAAGCGACTCGTGAGTAGACTACTCGACGCACCCGTACGCGCACGCCAAGATAAGGGCTCGCGCAGAACCAAACTCAGAGTTAGGTTTCGTGCGAAAATTTTCATGTTGTCCTTTATTTGCTCATACTCCTTAAATGTTGACCTATAGAATACCATGACAGAGTTCTTTGAGGTTGATTTTATACTGTGCAGCTATACACAATTTATTTGTTCAGGTGATTGATACACTTTAAATCCATTTATCCATTTAGGCTAAGTCATTTTAACCGTTCCCAAGCCTGAATATAATTATATGTCTGTATGGCTTTCAGTGCAATTTCAGCATAATAATGTATTTCTTGTATGTGCTTTATAATTTTTTTAAGGATCATAAATGCAATATTTCATAAATTGACAGTTGCCCGGCGGAGTTATTCTCCAAAGGATCATAAAGAAAAGAATACCACTTTGAAGGCATCTAACCCACATTCAGTGAAGTCGAAAAATAATGCTTTACACACTGCAGGGGCGGAGATTATCTTCATGGCATTTCAGTAGGTTATGAAACTGTTTGTCTCATCACATAATCCTTATAAAACGTTTATTAGGAAATTGTTTTAGATTTTGGATTTGTTCGAGACTCTTCCTATATCAGATTATGTCAGTCTAAAAACAATTTCCACTTTTATGCCCCAGGATATTTTTGCCTTTCACAAGAGGAAGGTGGTATGTCTATAACATTTGAAGTTTAGAAGCATACGTGCTTAGTGTGACTATTATAATAGCAATTGTAGCGCACAATATTTGGAAATCTATAGATGGGTATACTTTACCACTACTTTATACTGTCAGATATGTAGCAACTTTAGACTAAAGAAACCGGAATTACAATCCAACCGATAACCAATAATTTCGTTCTTATTTCTTGCCCCTACCATGTCCACGTTGCTATATGTTATATGCTATTTATGCTTTTATGGGATTGGGCAGAAGCTTAGTAATCCCCTCGAATCTTAGGTTTAAAGTCACAGTTTACGATCGTGAATTTGATTAAGGTTATGAATAAATCAAATTAATAAACACACACCAAGCAATGTAATGTAGCTTCGT
Source organism: Heliocidaris tuberculata (assembly GCA_025618425.1). Lineage (NCBI taxonomy): Eukaryota > Metazoa > Echinodermata > Echinoidea > Camarodonta > Echinometridae > Heliocidaris > Heliocidaris tuberculata. The sequence goes on from CM046832.1 coordinate 28,587,096, forward strand.
AAAGTGGCTTAGAGACATATTAATGCGAAACTGATTTAACAGTGGATTATCTCCCTAGAACTCGCAGAATATTTAAAAAAAAATATATGTTTGTCCGGAGAGTACCAACCGATTCGACGATTCGTATGCAGGATCAGCGTTTGTAGATTACATTAAGTCAGTGGTACCTCCATTTAATAGATAACTTGTCAAATCGATACGTACATATACCGACTGGTTGTTATCAAACGTTCATATAAGGCAACGCATTTAGACATATTCATTACACATTGGGCCACGTATTCGTTGTATCTGGTTAAGCCTTGATATCGCAAAGGGATCCTTAATGCATTACAATAATGGAAAGAGATGCTATATCAAATCATGGTTGATAGGATAAAACACTGTTAGGACGTGTTCGTAGCGATATTTACTTGTTTTTCCAGACACCTCTATAAATTATAATTTGTGAAATTCATAATATCCAAACAATACAGTCTGTGTATTTTATACAATTCGAAAATTCGGTATTGTGTGAACATTAAATAGCAGAAGAAAGTAATTGTTATTTTGAACTGAATGTGACTTTGAAAAAATTGTCTCAGCCCATTAGAGCTGACAACTGATTTTGGTCTTTAAAAGAAGGATTTGGCCTCCGAAATTAATTTTTTTACTGTGTATCGACAAAACTATCCAAAGGTAAAAAAAGCCGAAGATACAGGAGACGAAAGACGGCATAAAAACAGAAAAACTCAAAGTATTAGTAGTAGTAATGGTATTAGTTGTATTCTTCTTCTTCTTCTTCTTCTTCTTCTTCTTCTTCTTCTTCTTCTTCTTCTTCTTCTTCTTCTTATTATTATTATTATTATTATTATCATTATTATCATTTTTATTATCATTATTATTATTATTATTATTATTATTCTTATTCTTATTCTTATTTTTATTGTTATTATCATTATTATTATCATTATCATCATAATATAAATCATTATCATTATTGTTATTAGCATTATTGTTATTATTATCATCATTATTATTATTATTATCATTATTATCATTAGTAGTAGTAGTAGTAGTAGTAGTAGTAGTAGTAGTAGAAGTAGTAGTAGTATCATTATTATTATTATCATTATTATTATCATCATCATGATCATCACTATCATTATCATTATCACCATTAATATTATTTGTTATTTTTATCTTTAAAATTATCTTATTTTCATATTTACTGGATGATAGAAATGATTTAAAGGGAAATTCCATCCTCGTATTAAGTTGATTTGAATAGATAAAGAAAAATGAGAGAAACAGATTAGTGAAAGTTAAAGCAAAATCTGAAGAGAAATAGAAAAAAATTAGCTATGTTTGAAGTTGTAATCAATTAAACACAAATTGGCAACTCCGTGACGTATCTTGTGAGCTCCTCTCCCATTTGCTCAGTACAAACAAATTAATAAACTTTCTCTTTCTCAGTTTTTTTATGAACGAATAAAATTCATAAATAAGTTTCATACAGGTTTGTGTAAAAAAACATATGAGGAATGATTTTACCTAAGGTGCATGTATGAGAAAATGGAAATTAATGATTTTGGGGGTACAAGGCAAATGGGAGAGGAACCACTGAACTCTATAGAGTTCAGTGAGAGGAACTCACAAGATGCGTCACGGAGTTGCCAATTTGTATTTGATTGATTACAACTTAAAAAATCATAACTTTCTTATTTCTTATCGTATTTTGTTCAAACCTCCACTGATCTGTTTATTTAATTTTTCTGCTTCTTTTAAAATCAACTTGTAATCAGGGTGGACTTTCCATTAAATTAGTGTAAAGAAACATGGGAAATGAGCGGCTGAGTGGTAGAATGGAAGACTTGAACTGATCTGAAATGGTAATCATCAAACATCCATCTTTTAGCCTAGGAGGTGTATTGCAAATTCAAATTGAAGTTCAAAATTCAAATTAGGTTAGGTTCCGTTAAGAGATTTCTATGTCGTTCCATTCATGAAAGACAAATATATACCGAGAAGAGCGGTTCTGACCTGTCCAGTCCATAAAGAAAGGAGGGGGGGGGGGGCGATCTTTCACCATCTCGGGGCTAAACAAGGCAGCTCCCTCAAGAGAATTGCAGTCTTTGTATTAATAAAATATTATATCTAAACAGCGTGGGGCGATTGTCATGATAACTTAACACCAAACAGGTTTACTCACGTGACTCGGTGACCCCAATCTAGTAGGTGAACATCCTATGAATTATGGAGGTGTATAGACCTATATGGGCGCATAATGCCACCATAAATCATCCGTTTAGCCAACTTATTTTTCTCCATTTTACACACATACATAATTAATCTATTACGGCAAATGATATTGCTGCTACTTCACCTGTTAGTCATGTGTACAACCATTTCTTCAAATCAAAACGCAATTTACTAATCAAGAACAGATTGCACAATAAAACTTCTGGATGAATTATAAAGCTTTCGACCCATTCATTCAAGCTTTCCCTTTCCTCTCAAAATCTGCGATCTCTTTCTTTAGTACGCACATGTTTTGCAAACCTAGTAAAGGTGACCTAAAACTAATAAATCACAGACCACTGCGACAATAATTAAGCCGAGTTGCGAGACCATGCATATCGTTGAAGTGGGCTTAATTGTCACGGTGGTCTGTGAATTAAAGATTTGCTTATAAACGTCACCTATACAGTTCAACAACATTTGGCTTATTACAAAAACAAAGAAAAAGCGGTGAATCTGTGAAATGACGTGTAACAACACACGCGTATCATATCATGTTGTCCAAATTACAGAGCTCCCCTTAGCGACAAATTCAAAATTCCCGCAGAATGCTTCTCACAAAATACAGGATTTAGCCATTAATTGGTCAATCTAAATAAATTAATATTCCGACAATTTACATCCCGGCCCCTTAAATGAGAAGTCGTAAACGATTCAACATTTACCGAGCCTTTTCCTTTAAGTAAATTTCTACGAGAAGACCAAAAATTGTGGAATCCTCGAACATAAATCTGGATTTAAGAGCCTCAAACTTCTCAAATTTTGTTTGTATACAAGATTAGTTATGATTGTTTATTTGTGTATCATCACATTGCAGGTTGAACCTTGCCGCTTGCTACTTCAACGTTACCATGGTCTCGCAACTCAGCTTAATCATTGTCACTGTGGTGGTCTGTCAATTAAAGATTTGTTTAACGTCTCCTACACCTAGGTTACCAAGAACAATACCGATTTCTTAAAAATAGGCACATTGCAAGTTCTTTTTTAGTTAATGGATCACTTCACGAGTTCAATGTTCTAAAATATGTCTGGAACGCGCTCTCGACTCGTGGAATAATGACGATAAATCGTCGATAGACGTGTCAACAATCTTCTTATACCTACATGATTTATCGACCACTTACCGCCTGATCATTATGTAGACAATATGCATTGCTCTGCATTACACAACAACATATCCAAGGTTTCCATTTCTTGTATACCTCTAGAATTTATGATATGTTTGGTCATGGTTGGTAAAACAGTTGAAATAAAAGGAATGCTGGCAATAGCAGATACCATTATAAATAAAGTTGATGTTGCTTCGTTTGTAGGTTTGAACATCGATAAATACTTAACGTGGAAAACCATATTAAGAAGGTTAACAAATGTATTAGAAAGAAAATCGGAATTATTTATAGACTCAGAAATTTTGTGCGCCAGAAAATTTAGATTTTACTGTACAAAACTTTGGTGCAACCTCATTATGGTATTGAAGTATGGATAGCACTTATGAAACGAATCTAAAGTGTATACTGTTAACTCAAAAATGGCTCTACGCGCTATCACATTTGGTTCAATCATGACTCATTCAAAACCATTATTTAAAAAGTTAAAGATTTTGAAGGAATACCAACTGCACAAACTTTGTTTTTATGGTTTTATGTATGAACTTGTAAATGGAATATTATCTCATTAAATCATCCAATATTGCTCTTTTATTCAGCATAATTATCAGACAAGGCAAAAGGAAAAATAACTTGTCTATACCCAAGGTCAGAACGGCCAAAGGAAAATTTTCAGTTTCATATGTAGGTAGTTCGGTGTGGAATGATCTACCACTTGCTGTGCGGACAAAACCTTCCATATCTTGCTTTGGAAGGACACTATAGTTGAGCACATTAATAATGAATAAGAATAATAATATAAAGCTTATATAGCGCATCATATTTTGTCATCTCTATGCGCTTTACAAATTATGAAAAACTAACTATATACGTAATGTGCATAAATGCATAGACATTAAATTACTTTACACTACATTCAGTTAAATTCCAGTGAAATGGTTAAAATAATACAGCATAAAAGTGAAATAGCTGATAACATAAACATACACATGATAGACGCATTGATATAACTTATTACATTATGTAAGAGAAAAGGTATGTCTTTAGAGAGTTCTTGAAACTATTGACGGAGGATGCATCACGGAGTTGGGGAAGAAGAGAATTCCACAGTGTAGGTGCTAAGGTGCTGAAAGCACGTTCCCCGTAGAATTTGCTGTTCACCCTAGATGTTTGGTGGAGGTTCAAGTGAGTGGAACGAAGGTCATTGTTTAAACGAATGACTGATAAAAACTTCTAGATATTAAATATCTAATTAAAAAGTTACATATTTGATACTGACCGCTCATACATTTATAATTGTATCATATAGTTTTGTTTACAATCCTCTTCATATTTATCATTACATTTGTTGTTATCTATTCTATTACCAAACAATTTTTATTGACCTTTCATCCATTTATATTTGTATTATAGTTTTATTTATAATCCTCTTCATATTTACCATTACATTTTCTGTTATTTATTTTACTACCAAACAATGTTTATTGACCTTTCATCCATTCATATTTGTATTATAGTTTTGTTTATAATCCTCTTCATATTTACCATTACATTTTTTGTTGTTTATTCTATTACCATACAATATTTTCCAATTTTTAAAGGGACCAGACTCAATTCATGCTATTTTCTGGTTCCTTTTATCCTTAACTCTGTTGAATCTAAATTTGTATACCTTTTGTTATGTGTTTTTTCATTGTTACTGGATAAATAAATTTTAAGTTCAAGTTCAAGTTCAAGTTCAAGTTGAAAATTGTGCGATATCAACAGAATGCTAATTAGTAAATGGTACTTCACGTCAAGATAAGTATTATAATGACATCGGGTTATCATTAGTCGAAATCATAAATCCACTGAGAAAACAGTTTTAAGCACAATAAAATCACCGATTCTAAAGATTAAATAATGAGTAATTAAATTACTTGAACATGTACTGTAAATTTTGTTTAACCTAATAGAAAGTATATTTACCGTAATTACCAGAATTCAAGATTACATTTAAGAATGTTAAGGAATTCATATGAGAGCAAATATTTCTAAACAAATCTATGTGATAACATTTGATAATTTCATGCATGTTATGCTATTGTTACTATATGTGACCCTCCACCACAAAACGACCAATAAATCGCAATGGGAGTTTTAGAGTAAACAGCTGAAAAAGGTTGTTTGGGGTGAAAATTTTTATTTCAAGTTTTTGGTATTTCCTGAAAGATAATTTATTACTCTACCATCTGAAAAAATTTCGGGGTAAAATACCATGTTGAAATATGTTTTTACTCTCATTCAAAATGACCAGTTTTTCCTAGACTTTCAAACTTTGTGAGTCAGCTTGCTGGGATCGTACTTCACATCGCTTTTCTGGTATAGCTCAAAAACTATGCACTGTCTGATATTCAAAATCTACAGAAAGAAAGAAATATATCTATTTTAAAAGTATGGAAAGTTTCAACCGAATCCAATGAGTACTTCACAGCGTAGGCTTTGGATTTTTGACTCAACCTTTTGTGCGACAAACAATGGGACATAGATTAGGCGCTCTTAAATGGCCACTCTTCTTTAGAGCCCGTTTTCTCCATTGTTTTGGTCATTAGGCTGTCTGACACTCTGACATTCTCAATGTAATTTATAAGGGTTTGCTTAGTCTATACAAGACAAGTTATATATCATTTTAAAGCTTAGAATCTAAGCTTTCAAACTGTGCTGAAATAAAAAAAACCCCAAATTTCCCACTTATTGGTCGTTTTGTGGTGGAGGGTCACATATTATACCAAATACCTATTATAGCGTGGACTTAAAATTGATATTAATAATCATGTCAAAATGATACCTTTGGACCGAGAACAGACGCCAACAAATGGACAGTACTACACATAAGCAATTTGAAAGAACGCAAAGTCATAGGCCCAAACTAACGCACACCCCCCCCCCCCCACACACACACAAGCACATTTACAACTGACACCTCGAATCCCAAACAGTAACACAAACCCTCACGAGACCCATGTAATACAACCATAAAATCACAGAGAATATTTTTTGGGTGACTTTTTTCAAATATATTTACAGCCTACAAATTTTAATTTTAATTTAATTTAAATGCACATCCCATCTAATCCAATTTAAAGTGATTGATTAACTTTGTGAAAAATTGTAAAATCAGCTCAAATGCCAGTGAATTGTGTGCAGTCCTCTAACTACATATATAATTAAGGATATGTGAAAGTATGAGAGAAAATGGAACCCGTTTACTATCCTAAAAAAGAGAAAGTCGCGATCAATCGCTAGCGCAAGTCGCTCGGCTTCTTCGCTGCGCTGCAGTCACAAAAACCAAGCACCAGCGCTTGGCGATTTCAGAGCGGGTTTCCAGCCCGTACGGTATTCCGTGATAGAGCGAGGTATGCCAACCGTAAGAGTTCTTTAGGGTTCGGTGGTACTCTATCCCGACATCAATGTTCAATCGTAAATATCTTGATATATAAACGACCGATCAGCTTATAAAACTCAGGCGATTCCTGTCTGAGCTAAAGGTTTGCAATTATGATTACAGCATTAGCTGGAACAGTGATTTTTTTTTCAATCCTGGGCAAAGTTAATCAATGCCTTTAAGCGTGTTCTATTTCCTCTCTTTAAATAATAGCTCTACAAACACCTCCACGTATCCGCCTGTCTCATCTTTCACACGAGCACGACCACATGTTTCTATTTAGCCGGAGCAATTATTACCGCTTCTCATCTATTGGACAAGATAAAAATCAATCAGTCAGGATCATCTATATGTCTTCGAGCCTTACCTCGGCAGGTTTGTGATATGAGGTAACACCACAGATTGACACCCATTTTTAGAGCATAATGACGTAATTATATGCCATTGCGATTTTGACATCCTGTGCATGTATACTGTTACAAGGAAGTGTGACACTCTGTCTTAATTTATCCATGATTTTGACGCAATCCAACCACCCCCTCCTTTCGACTACCCAAGTGAAACTATCTACGTTAACATATTGAAAATATTGGTAACGCCCGCAGGAGCTATTGAATTTGCATTAAAAGTTATTTTCATAATTAAAGTAACTGAATATAACCTAATGCATCTTTGACTTTTGACTTCCACATATAGTTGACATAACTTCGAGAGACGTTGAAACACAGAAAGTTTAAACAACAACAACGAATTATATACTTTTTCGTTGGGTCGATTCAGCTAATGCAGGAGATGAGGAAGCAAACTGATACATCATGGTCCTGCATAAAAAGTAAGAAATCATTCATTGGAAAAACTTATATTTTCACTATATCTATATTTTGATATGATCAGTTCAATATATATATATATATATATATATACTGAATAAACCCGTGGTATATACAGCTGCGTCCTGAGTCTCGGCCTATTTTAAGACGCCTCGTGATGTTGTGTTTTAGCGGAATTATAATAATTTATATATATATATATATATATATATATATATATATATATATATATAATTGTAAGGAAATAATATATACAACAGCTTTGGCAACTCTTGTGGAAATAATATGATTGTGAGATATGAAAATGAGAGAATAATGGTTGCGTAGCTTAAAGCAAAGTTCCCCAGAGCTGTCCTCCCGGCGGAGACATTCTTTCAACCTTTGCAAAAATTTTAAAAAGGGAACTGGAAGGATTTGGCTAAAACACAACATGATGGGCTGTCTTGGTTGGATAAATTAAATAAATGAAATGAGCCAAGACTCAGGACGTAGCTGCATACCACTGATTTATTGATGTCAAGCTTTCGGCATTACGCTTTCTTCAGGAGCTATACAACGAAAAACAACGAAAATGGATCAAAATGATAATACTACTACATGAATAAAAGAAAAGTAATGAGCAATACGTAACTAATATCCAATATAAATAATCTATATATAAATTGATATAGTGATAATCCATGTTAAGTTTACAAAAATTAAAATCATTACCTGTTAGGTTGTTTGTGGTTATGCTATGGATAGTGTTTGCTTGTGTAATGGATCACGTGACGTGATCCACCGCAAAAGCAAGTTAACTGATGCGTGTTATTGTGGCGCCACCTTCATTCATGGCGACCCATGTACACGAGTAGAGTCAGTGCATCCATATTACAAACTATATACACCCCCCCCCCCATCTCCCAATAATTACTACCCGTCATTTACAACACTGATTGAGTCTCATAGCAATGTGAATGTTGCATACATTGCATACATTGCTTTATATAAAGTTTTTTTGACATAGTTCCTTGTGTGTATCAGTTCCCTCGGTGAATCATTTCTGATTTTAAAAACCCGTTATCACGTGATGAGCCTTTATTGAGTACTAAACCTATGATTATGTACCAAACCTATAGGTCTACATTTACATACTTCGCCATTATCATTTTATTCGAGTACCTATAACTACAAGTATTTCTTTGCACTGACTCTACTCGTATACATGGGTTGTCATGAAATGGCGAATCAGTTAACTTGCTTTTGCTGTGGATCACGTCACGTGATCTATCACACAAGCAAACACAAACAGCCCAGCAGGTAATGATTTGAGTTATATCAAACTTTACATTGATTATCACTATATCAATTTATATATAGATTATTCATATTGGATATTAGTTATGTATTGCTCATTACTTTTCTTTTATTCATGTAGTAGTAGTATCATTTTGTTCCATTTTCGTTGTTTTTCGTTGTATAGCTCCTGAAGAAGGCGTAATGCCGAAAGCTTGACATCAATAAATCAGTGGTATTCAGCTACGTCTTGAGTCTTTGCTCATTTCATATATATATATATATATATATATATATATATATATATATATATATATAAGAAAAACAAAACAAAACTAAACAAAATTTACATCGATTAAACGAAAATAATTTTTAGGAAAACGTTTGAAATCGAATGTAAATCATCAGGAAGCTATTTTATATTCTGCTGTTGCATGAACGATTGCTCCAAAAGAGTAATACGGGTTTAGGCTAAAAATCATGCATTCCTTGTATAAAATCTATGGCGATCAAAATGTTTCTACTCCTTTCATTGTCATCTTGAATGGGCCCATTCTGCGAACACATCTTGAAAATTTTTAGCCCGAAAATTAATCATGGCGCTAATCAGGAGTTTTCCATGAATATTGCTGTTTCAATATTGTTTTCGGATCAAAATTATGTGTAACATGCACACGAAAGCTCTTTTCTCCAGTTTGACAGGTAGGATGCCCCATGGTGAAATTGCTTTTTCTGTTCTGTGCTAAATTGTTCATTTATAAAGAATTGTCAGTTGCTGTATCTTATGAACAATTAACGCATTGAATTCTACCGTATAGGCAGCTGATTTTATTCCCGCGTTCTAAGTTCATCCTTTTATAATTGGAAGGGAATAAAATATATTCATGGTCAAATCTAAAGGGCTTTATTTCCTAAATTCATTTTTTAATGGGAGAAATGTTTTATTCTAGCAGTTCAAGTAAGCAAGATTCCTAAATTCAAATGGCAAAGTATTCAATATCAGATGTGAAGTCATGTACAAAAGCAACTCATGTAAACTGGCCACACTCTATGTTCTTTCAGATGTACTCGTATTGCACCATACATCAATAGAAACTTTCATTTTTTATTCAGTGCCTGGAAATTTACCTCACTCCCCTATAGATTATTGTAAAATCATATAGTACCAAATTTATTCAACGAGACAAAGGGTTGTAGGGTAGTTTATTCTTCTGCATTTTTTCGACTACCCAAGGCTGGGTAAATTTCCAGTATCGTTTGCAGGTAGCAAGTGTTAACATAGACTAACTAGGAGATATAAAATTTGGAACTTGCCATTCTATAATGCATATTTTGTTAAAGATACATAATCGTTTGCTGAAATAAAATAAATCAAGATATATTGTCTGATGAAGCACCTTTAAGTAGCACCTATTTCAGCATTGTAACAGATGAAATTTTATAGAATTAATTGTTTCAAATATTTTAAAATAACTGTTTTATATTTAATACCCTACCATCATGATCGCTAGTGTTAGATTAGTTTACAATCATATTTACATGTGTGCATAATACACAGAATAATAATTGCTTTATTGTACGCAAGTCTGAAACCTGGGGAAGACGTGACTAGAATTGTGCTACTTTCTGGTTCCTATTTATTATTCCTTTTCTTAGTTTTGTCACAGTTAAACATTTCAGTAATGTAATGTACTTTCAATTGCTACTGATAAATTAATATAATGATATCATATCCTATCATATTATATCATATAAGAAAAAACGTCTTTTAACGCATTCTCTATTCTGCTTCGGCAAGGCATCGCACTGTTTTCAAGGTTGCGTTGTTCACATGTGCATGTATACTGTTACAAGGAAGTGTGACACTGAGTCTTAATTTATCCATGATTTTGACGCATTCCAACCACTTCCTCCTTTCGACTATCCAAATGGAACTATCTACGTTGACATATTGAAAATATTGGTAACGCCCGCAGGAGCTTTGAATTTGCATGAAGAGAAAAGTTATTTTCATAATTGAATTAAATGCATATAGCCTAATGCATCTGGGACTTTTGACTTCCACATAAAGTTGACATTGATAGTAACTTCGAGAGACGTTGACACACATAGAAAAGGAAACAACAACAATTAATTATATAATACACAGAATAACAATTGCTTTATTGTACACAAGTCTGAAACCTGGGGGAAGACGTGACTAGAATTGTGCTACTTTCTGCACCCCTGTGTATCATTCCTTTTCTTAGTTTTGTCACAGTTAAACATTTCAATAATGTAATGTACTGTCACTTGCTACTGAGAAATTAATATAATGATATCATATCCTGTCATGTTATATCATTCAAGAAAAAAACTTCTTTTAACGCACTCTCCCTTCTGCTTCGGCAAGGCATCGCACTGTTTTCAAGAGTGCGTCGTTCACAGGCGGAAAATGAAAGGAAGAAGGAGGGGAAAAGAAAGCTTTACTGATCGCATCGCACTGTTTTCAACATGCAAGGTTGCGTTGTTCACAGGCGGAAGATGAAAGGAAGAAGGAGGGGGAAAGAAAGCTTTACTGAGATGAAATTGCCTAGCTAATTATACTTGCGTTATCTACCAAACTAACGTATTCTTCCTGGGGCGGGGTAGCTGCCCAACTCCTGAGATTCGCCTTGATTATTCGACCCGGTCTAATTATTACATTATCTTTATGAACTATGTCATGTCAGACCTTGAATAATGCAATTTTATCTTTATGGATGATGCCAAAAGGGCCAATTGCTATAATACATTAAAAGGCAAGACGAGATTAAGGCTGAATACAGAATTATAAGGCAGATGGGGCAATGGCCTCTACCACCTAAAGCTCCTGTCATACTATCGCATTCTCCAAGGATTTCTCACGCCTACCGACTCTCAACGCAACAGGAAGTCTGGAATTAATCTCAAAACCTTCCCGAAAACATGTCACAACTATGTCCATGTTAACTTCACATTGCGTTGGTGGTGACTAATTGCACGCACCAAACGTCTTCACTTTGCTCTAGGTGTTAATGTTATTCCCAGCACAATACTTGAATCATACCCTTTTTCAAAAACTGTGAAAATACAAAACATCTACACAAAACAAAATTTGTATCAATACCACTTGGTCGTATTATGATCTTCAGAGTCTTCCGGGCATCCCCATGAGCTATCATCTACACGGTACGCCTGCGTACCAGGACACTTCAAGAGCGCCTTATACTCATTAGTTGAGATGTGTACTAAGACTGCTATCATCATGATTATGGGATGACACCATTATCGAGGCATTGTGTATAAGAACGAAATGGACACTGAGCAGTAAAGGCCATCGAGTTTTCTGGCAACCTGTGGTTTTCCCGGCCCCGTCTTCAAAAGAGTTTGTAAGTGATAAACCGATCGCAATTAAATTTGAGATTGATCATAATTGCAGCTCTATCTTTAACAGATGGGGTATCATAATTCTGTGATTAAATGGAAGACGTGCGATCAATTTAGAATAATCGCAACTCTTTTTAGAACAGGTGACAGGAATGCAGACTTTCTAGGACAACTAACTCCCGACTCTTTGAAACAATTACCATTTCTTTGGTAAAGTTAATAACCCTGCGACAATGATTCCCATATAAGTCATTTTACGACGGTAATGTTGCTATGGGAGATTGACTTTCTCCTGTAATTCGGTGTGAGTTGCCCAAGAGTTTGTATCTGAGTTTTGAATGTAAATTCCATGCTATTATTTGTACCAATATGTCTTTTCAAGTTTCAACACGGAAATAAATTCAAATCAAATTAAATAGAATCAAAATCCAACACAGTTTTTTTTTAGTGCAAGCGGTCACATCATGCTTAAATGTCATGTAGAGTTTTGGTAAGCCCTCAAAAACTTCGTCAGATTTCTTCAATTTTTGTTGATAAATACCAAGATACTAGCAATACTAAGACACTGAAGATTTCGCCTCCTAAAGTTTAGTATTAAACAAATAAGAGGCAAAAACTAATTGATGTGCCGGGACAGGCACCTAAGTCCCAACAAAGGCAGCATGTGCTATACACTGTACACACACGTGTAAAACCAATGAATAACTACACACAGTGATACACATGCTGTCTCTATGCGAAGCCCCAAGATTGCTGTGCAGGGAGCCGTCGGGGTGGAAGGGTCCTAGCATAATGGCAGTGATCGAGCATTCCTTACAGATATTTACACTGAAATTCGGCAGAAATCATAGATGGAATACCAAATGATCTATTACAGAATCTTTTGATACAAGGAGAATAACATGAGACTATATTTACCTTTTTTTTTTTTCAATTTCCTATTTGCTTCCCATACTGTACATGAGCTTTAATAATATGGTCACAACTGATCGTGCGTATTTCGGCACGTGTGTGTCCGCTGAGGGCCAATTCCTACGTCGTACGTCCCTTCGTTTGTCATGGTCACAACCGGCCGTGCACCTCTCTACATCTCCTCTTGGAAGTCTTGCTAAGTCATTGACAAAAAGGTTGTCAGCCTGACCGTAGCCGCAGGGTTAAGCCCCCCAGAGCCCCCAAAAGGGACCCTAAAGTCGGGTCGATTTCACCCCATCTCACCCATGCGCCAAACTTTGTTGTCCATTGTCCATCTTCACCTGTTTGACAAGGCATAATAGAAGAGCTTTTCAGGTATCTGTAGTATGTGACTGCCAGGCTGAAATGTACTATTCATGTGTTAATTGCACAGATACCAAGAAAGCTCCTCTCAATGGCTATGTTTACATAATCCTGACAATATTTTTTGCCTACTTTTGAGAAAGCAATACATTTTTCACAATTTAATAACTTATTAACCAAAATACCAATTAACACCAAATTGCACCTCAAGAAGATTATTATACTCAAAATTATGTTATGAAAATTTAAAGTGAATTGAATGAAACGCTTTTGAATTATCATAGTCAGAAGGTAAGAAAATGGTTTTTCTTTACATACAGAGCATTTGGAGGGGGGGGGGGCAAAGCGTTGTCAAAGGGCACTTTGGGGTTTTCATTTCAGGGGGTCTGACACCCCCTTCCCGATGGACAATTTTGTCAGTTTTTTATACTTTTGGAATGTACATCCACAGCTCTTCCTTCTGACAAAATTTGGTTTCTGGGCTTTGAGGGGAAAAATTTACCCCAATTTTTAGGGGTCGTCTGACACCCCATCCCGACAGAAATTTTTGTCAGTTTTTTTGTGTTTTGTAATGTCCAGTCATACTACTTCCTACTTACAATGTTTGGTGCATGGGTGAGATGGGGTGAAATCGACCCGACTTTGGGGTCCATTTTGGGGGCTCTGGGGGCTTAACCCGGCGGCTACGGTCAGGCTGACAACCTTTTTGTCAATGACTTAGATGGTCTAAGTAACTTTACGGGGTCAAATCTTATGGGTAAAATGGGGTGACTATTTCGGGACAGGCTCCCAGACTATTAGGCGAACGTACATATCACGTGCAGGTACCGTGCGCGATATGTCACGGCTCATTATATTATGGCAGTGTACGGCGCCACAGGCTTCGTGAGACCTCCGCAAGAAGCCCATGCAAGAAGTACTATGGCTGCACGTATCACCTGCTTTCATCAAAACACGTAGGCACACTGAGAGATTGTCCAACAGCCTCCTTGCGTGTCCTGCGTGCTCCTGCGAGCTTGGAAAAAAAAATGTACAGACCCGTGGTTGCGACGCAAGGATTTTCTGCGAAATCCGTCGTAGACCACACGAAAGGAAGTGCAAGACCAGTTGTGACCAACTCTTTATCTTTGACACGGCTCCATGACACATGCAGCCATCGCACTTCTCGGGCTTCTTGCGAACATCGCACGAGCTTCTTGCGATCGAAGCCCGTGAATGTCGGCTGCATATGGATTGGAGGGAGAGGAGAGAGAAGGAGAGAGGGAAACCAACGCGAAATAGAAAGCACAAAATCCTTGGGGGTTTAAGAAAACAACAATAAAAACAGGAGAACAAAAAAAAAAAAAAAAAAAAAGAAGAAGGAAGAAAAAAAGGCAAGTGGTGATGAGTTTTAGAGAAGAACATGAGATCACAAAAGTACAAAAGCAGAAATCGGATAGGGGGTTGGTACACCACAATGAATTGATATATTGTATATGATTGTAACAAAAAATTCTTTTAAAAGCATTGATTGAAGGGGAGTTTTTCAAATCAATATGCAGTGAACTACTTGCTTTTTAAGAAACATATCATGAAACATATAAGGTAGTATACCACTATTGCTTTTAAACATAAACTGACCTAGATGAAATAAATATGAATCCTTAATTCTAAAATGTCATTTTCGAAAAATAGAGGGTCAGTATGGGGGCATATGGGGGCACTGCAGATAGTACGAATAACTTTATTTTGCAATAGTAAAACTCTTTTTTGATATCTCAAATATGACAGGAATTTCTTTCACCCGTTCACAATCATTTCAATTTCTAAAAATGATAAACCTTGCCCTAGAATATATATATATGTCATCCTCTTTCCAAGATATTCAACGCCCTGTTGACAATGAACACAACACAGTTATCATTTTAACTCCTGCAGAATCAATGAATGCGAAAGATGGGATCAGAGTGGGTGTAGAATGGTGAACTCTGTCCGCTTTGCAGATGATAAGGCTATTGCTAGTGAAAGCGGAGAAGGACTTCTAAGGCTAATGAACTACTGACAGCAGGTGGAGACTTTTGAATGAAGAAAAACATTACGAAAACTAAAGTAATGAAAGTAGCAAAATCAGAAGGGCCAGACATGAACATCACCATCGGTGGAAAGAAAGATGAAAAGGTTGACCCAGGGAAAGCTTAGTTATATTTCCCTGGTTGACCATTTTACGTACCTTGGTAGTGTTTTTTCTAGTGATGAATACAAAAAAAAAAAAAAAAAAAAAAAAAAAGAAAGATCAAAACTCGCACAGCACAAGCCAAGAAGGCATTCTCTGAACAGAGAAATGTATTTCCCTGCTCTAGAAACATTAGGGTCCTGACATCAAAACAAGCGCAACCGAAATCTTAGCAAGGGAAATGTCTGAATTGAAGTGTAGCATTGTATGGTTCTGAAATTCGGACCATATATAGGGAGAGCTGCGGAACGGATGCTTGACACTTTAGAAATGAGGCTGTGGAACTGAATAAGAATGGAAGGAATTACATGTAGTTGGAGGGACAGGTTCACCAACGGAGACGTAAGGTACTGGATATTAGTGAATGTAAAAAGAAACCTGAGGAAAACAATCGGGAGAATGGAGAAAAACTTAATGGGACACGTCTTACGTCGGAATAACATGTTCAGAGGCATACTGGAATTTAAGATGGATGGTAAACGGGAAAGAGGTAGACAACGAACGGGGACGGTGTCAGATTTTATAGGTGATAAAACATGTGACATAATCATGATAATGAAGAAGGCAGCTCAAGATAGAGAAGGATGGAGGAAGGACTGACCTGATGGCACTGGTGTGTAGACCTGCACTTGGCAGAACACCTAAGAGAGGGAGGGAGAGAGAGAGAGAGAGAGAGGGGGGGGGAAGGAAAGAGAGAAGATTTCTATTATCATGTTTCTAAGATATTCAACGCCCTCTAGACAATTAACACGATACATCTTTGTTTTAAACTCTTTCAGCACGCGGATCTACATTTGCCTTACGTTTACCTGGAAAGAAAAGTGTACATAATGTCTGAAAGTCAAATGACGTCAACTTCCCGGCTTTGAGCATGAATGTTTTGGAATGTTTCCTTTGAGCATGTTTCCTTTGCGCTTACACTACAGTGCGTATATAACCCCCCCCCCCCCAAAAAAAAAGACAAAACAAAACAAAACAAAACAAAAGCAACAACAACAACAAAACGTTACCCTTTTGAAAATTCTGTTAAAATTTTATTTCAAATATTGAGAAGATTTTTCTTGTCGATAGATGCCCAATAGTTACTTCTTTCAAGTGCCACTAACAAAACAATTTTTTGTTCACGCTTGGGCAAGCACTGACCGTTTTTGTCCAGAGTGTGAAAAATGACTTGCGCCAAATTGAAAGAAGAGGGAAAATGAAACCAGCAGTCTGAATAAGTACTCCCATTCAAACAAATTGCTTTTTGCCATATATTCATGATTATGTTATGATAGCCTAGGAATTTCGTGGCAATTTTCTATCATAATTTCAATGATTTCATTGCTTTGCATGAGTGAGAGTAATTACTTTAAGATCTTTTAAGCACAGTATTCACAATTCACAGACACATCAAATCCACATGCCAGTCATTCAGTCAAGAAGAAAAGCACCAAATTAATCAAGGGCGTAGGCTGGTTTGGGCATGGGGAGGTGCACATCTTGGGGAGGTGGAACTAAAGTTTAGAAAATTAGAATAGATATCACATCACAAGCAAGCTTTTCCTGGACGATACAGTGTAGGTTATGTAGGTGTTTAAGTATTGTTCAGAAAATTATAAAGCTTGTGATTTGGTACCTAGCCTATAAGCTGCTTTGTTAATCAAATGATTGCTTACCTGATGTCAGTAATCATTCAATCAGCAAAATATCATTCAACAAGTCAAAACTATTTCCAGTAAAAACATTTACTCTTGAAGATGGCTGGTTTTATTTTAATTTAAATGTCGATTTAATCTCAGCTTATGCTGAATTCTGTCAGGCCACATTGCCTCCTTGATTACAACATATCTAAATCCAAGATTATGATGCCTAGGAAGGTTCATAATGTTAGTTTTAAATATACTAATAATGGTCAAGGGTTACAAAGTACATCAACTGAGAAATACTTGGGTCTTGTGATAAATAACACTTAAAATTGGAATGATCATTGTACCGAATTACATGTAAAGTGCAATAGACCTTTTTGGTACATAATACGGAAGGACTGCGTTGACTGACCAAAACCAGTTTAAAAACCCTTTACAGAATCTTTAGTACGCTCATGTTTGGATTATTGTTGCACAGCATGTGATCCATACAGAAACAAAGCGGTAGCCAACTGATTGTAAAGATTAAAAAAAACGTTATACGTAAGAATGTTGAACAAAGACTGGAGTAGTACATGTAGTTACAACACTTTGTTACAAGAATTTAGTATGAATACATTAGAGAGTAGACGAAAGTACCTCCAACTTATTTTTTTAGTGTTATAAGCTTGTTAATGACATCACAGATATAGGACGTAATAACATGTGCAAACCTGCGAACAGAATAGGAAGAACAGATCATCATAACTTAAAGATG
Source organism: Heliocidaris tuberculata (assembly GCA_025618425.1). NCBI lineage: Eukaryota > Metazoa > Echinodermata > Echinoidea > Camarodonta > Echinometridae > Heliocidaris > Heliocidaris tuberculata. Next base: position 28,605,270 of record CM046832.1, read on the forward strand.
CATGTACCCAGAACAGCAAGAACAGATTATTATTATATGAACTCATTCTATCCGAAAACTACAAACGACTGGAACAAACTCCCTAAAAGTATAGTCAACATGAAAACTCTTGGCTTGTTTAAAAAAAGTGTTAAAAACCACCTCAACCTGCAGAGTTAAAGGCCAAGTCCACACTAATATCAAGTTGATTTGAAAAAGTAGAGTAAAATTAAACAAGCATAATGCTGAAAATTTCATCAAAATCGGATGTAAAATAAGAAAGGTTTGACATTTTAAAGTTTCGCCTATTTTCACAAAACAGTTATATGCATAACACGGTGGATATGCAAATGAGATAGCTGATGGTGTCACACACTCACTATTTCTTTTGTATTTTATTATATGAATTATAGAATATTTCAATTTTTGCAGATTTGACAATAAGGAAGCTCTTCCTTGAATCACAAAATGTTACAACAATGACAATTCCACAAGTTCAGTGAGGAATCAATTTTTGTTTCACATCATAATGAGGAAAAAAAATGAAATATTTCACATTTCATATGATAAAATACAAAAGAAATAGTGAGTGGATGACGTCATCGGTTCCCTCATTTGCATACCGACCAGGATGTGCATATAACTGTTTTGTGAAATTAAGCGAAACTTTAAAATTTCGTAACTTTCTTATTTTACATCCGATTTTGATGAAATTTTCAGCATTATGCTTGTTTAATTTGACTCTATTTATTGAAATCAACTTGATATTGGTGTGGACTTGGCCTTTAATTTTACAAAAACCTATCATTGCATATATATCACCATGCAACTCTGTGCTTGAAATGTTACAATGTACGTTTTTCTGGCAATCATAGCTGGTGTGTATTAGTATTTTATAACTTGATCCTATATTGATTCTGCAAAATGTGCTTATGATGTTGTTAATGTTATTGTATTTCTGTCCGGAAAGCAGACCTGTATGTGTTTACTTGAACATATTTTGTCTTCACTAGACATTTTTTATACTGTCTAAATAAATTCAAATCGAATCAAATCAAGTGGGGGGTCACTCAGAGACTGAGTGAAGTGGTACCCATGCCAGGTACCCATGCTTGTCAAAAAAAAAAAAAGTCGAATGAAAGGATCAGATGACGTCTTTGGGGGAAAAGGGGTGTTTTTCAGTCTTACATTCGACGGTTTTGAGAAAACGGGGTGTTTTTCAGTCTTACATTCGACGTTTTTTTTTTTTTTTTTTCTTTTTTTAGAAAAATGGGTGTTGTACAGTCTAACATTCGACGTTTTTTGAGAAATAGGCGTTCTTCGACATTTGTTGGTACATTTTCCTACGCCATTTATGCCTTTTAAGGGTATATTTTACAATATCCTTTTAGAGGTAGAATTTGACACCAAGAATTACTTCCTTTTGGGTCCAGTTTTGAGGTGCTTAGACGAGCATGGGTACCACTTCAGTCCGCGAGTGACCCCCCCCCCCCCAGGTTCCGGGGCGTTTAAGTAATCTCTGTTTCGGGCGTCAGTTTCGGGTGTTATAGGTGCGAAAGGGTTTTAATTAACTATAAGTCTCGCGGTACTGTCGTCATGAGACAAGAATGGATTTGGCCGACCTCTATATGGATGGCCTGACTCTTAGTATAAGGTTTGGGGCAGAAATCAAGACTAATAATTGTTTTACAGAATGTTTCGGGTCATGTGCCCCCTTGTTTTTGAAGCTGTTGAAAGGAGGAAAAAAGTTTTTTTTTTTTTTTTTTCAGGGGCGGAATTCCTATGCCTCCGCGGGGGGGGGGGGGTGCACGTGCACCCAGTGCACCCCCCAGCCTACGCCCTTGTTAATACATCTTCAGATCATTCAATCAATCTATAAAAAAATCAATTAATCAATCAATCGACAATCAACCATCAATACTGTATATCAACCGATAGACCAGTCAGTCAGTCAGTCAATCAATTAATCAATCAATCAATGCATCAGTCAGTCATTCAACCATTCAGCCAGTCAGTCAATCAAAAATGTAATCAGTTAATCAAGAATCAATCAATCAATCGATTGATTGATCAATTAATCATTCAATTGCTCAAACCGTCGATAAGTCAATCAACCAATCAGGTAGTCGGGCAATTCTGTCAATCAATCAATCAATCAATCAATCACACTGTATATTGTAAATTATTCATAACCACATCAAAGCACTTCCAAACCAGTCATTCAAGAACGCCTAATTAATCAATTTTCAATCAATCAATCAATCAATTAATCTATCAAGAAATCATTAAAGTAATGTGGTTAGCCCAAGCCAATAGATAGATGAGACTATTGGGCATATATCGACATGAAAAATCTTCTTAATATTTTTAAATTTTCTTTGGACAGATTTTTCAATGTGTAACTTTTTTTTATACGCGCTGTATACAAATTAAAGTGATTTGGTAACTTTGTAGAGGCTTGATAAAATCTGAGCTGCCTGGCCATACGCTATCAGTGTATGGTGTAAAAATGAAGCCCAGGAAAAAGAAAAGCACTTCAATATCATCATGTGCTTCACAAAAGTAAACATATGCAAGTGACCGGAAATGCCAGACTCATTTTCCCCCATAGACTCAGTGTTAGACTAAAGCGTATGGCATACGCTTTCGTAAATGGGAGTATTCAGTCAATCTTAATAAAAGCATTTATATTTGAAAACCTGTCTATGCCTGGCTATTTAATTATCCTTCTGAACATCATTATACAACAAAGATATCAAAATTCAACAATTTATTAAATCAAGCCCCCACAAAGTTACCAAATCCCTTTAAAGTAATGGGTAGGCTCTAGGAAATTATATCGTTAAAGCAAGATCAGTTATACTGTTTATACAGTCATGATTTATTTACAATTTGAAATATTTATATTTCCCTTCGGCATTGTGTATAAAAATAATGTGCCGTCATAATATGAAATTACATCATTTTTTTTGTTGAAAACCATTAATAATAACAGTTCATACCTATAATGCAGAAAATATAGGGTGACTAACAAGACTCCGAAAGGGCAATTCTAACCATGAATTTTAGATGTTTATTTACGATCATCGTCAGGATGTGAAGACGATTGACTGCCATTACCTTCTGAAGCTGGCCATAAATAAATATCGAAAATTTTAACCGAAAAGCCTGTGTAGGAGTCTCTTTCTAATGTTCACCTTCTTTCCATATGATCACCCCTTCACCATCAGGTCTTTAAGATTACCATAAATGAAAAAAAGAAAATTTGAACCCCAAACTACGAGCTTGCTAACGGCTTATTCACTGCAATATATGTCAAAAAAATTATAAAGAGTTAGAGGTGATACAAAAAAGCATGTTTGTTTGATTGATAGGTCTATAACCTATCTCTACCATATACTAAATTCTAAATCTCCCCAGAAGTGCATTTTTGCAGGGGTGCTTCAAACTCGGACCTCTTCCTCTCTCCCAACAGAACACAGTTCCCGATATGAGCAAAGGTAAATCAACCCCAGCCTTTTAACGATTCAAAGAAGATCATCTTATTATTCGAAACCATTCCCACTCATCCAAGCGTTTGGGTTCCAAAAACATCATTTGCATTTATTCCCATTCCATGCTGCTACTGCTTCTGCCGCTACTATCAAGTAAAAGAAATATCAATGTACAAGCAGCTTCACCTTAACCGCATTAGATGAACCAAAAATTGGCAAGCATTCGGGGGAAAAAAACTGAATTTTTTGAGTAGGATGACTGTTCTCTATATGAAATCCCATCAATAGAAGAGTCTACTTAACGTCTATTTCATAAAATTGACAACACATTTTAAAACCACGTCCTTAATCACGTTTACACCACACGCTATCACACATTAATAACTCATTTTCAAACCACATGCTTTAACCCCGTCTGAAACATAAGTGGGCATAAATGCCCTCCCTTTCCGGGATGTAGGCAGCTGGTTTAAGATAACTCTTTCAGGTATTTTGGGGACGTCATAAAATATTTGAGATTTTCATGTTCGAAAATAAAACAAAAAACAAAAAACCCAACCTATCTCGGCACATTTGCTAATAAAATGATAATTTTTATTTATTGCGGGGGGGGGGGGGGGGGGGCGGGGCGATATCGAAGTAACCACGACTTTTTCCTGTCATGATGAAAACATATTTTAGAGCAACTGCGACACATCGGTGCGTGATTCACTTTGTTTATCTCTGAATGTAAAGCATGGCATAACGACTATTACGTTGTGAATTATCCTTTTATTTTGATTCTGTCACACTTTCACTTAACCCTTTCGAGACAATTGACCACATTTTGTGGTTTGGCTCAATAACTTTTGATTCAGAGCTCTAAAAAATATACCAGATGCATGAGTAGAAAGAGCAAAAATTTCTGCACACACTGTGTCCATTTTTGTTGCATTACCATTTTGCGTTTGATGCCAGGAATTTTGAATAGGAGAATAAGTTTTAAAATCCTTAAATTGGCAACACATTGAGAGATTCAAAATCCTTATTTTTTATCCAAATTGGCAATTTTTTCAACTTTTCGACAAAATTCCTAACCATGTGTATCATTTTCAAAGACATTACACCATATTAGAACCATGTAGCACTGAAAGAAAAATATTACTGTTGCCAATTTGAAGAACAAAATGTGATCAATTTAGCCCTTAAATAATCCCTGTCCTGAAAGGGTTAAGAGACACTTAGGGACATTTGAGGGAGAAAAACGATGACGGAACCTTATTTCCATGTAGATAATGTAGAGCTACATGATAAAGCCACGCTCTTGAAACTTGAGACACCATAATTATAAAACTGACAGAAATGCCGTGATATTTCCAGGTAACGGCCACGTCACGTCGAGTAACGCTATGTAACGCAACGTAGTACTTGAAGGTGCCAAGATAGTGCGCAGGGTTGACTGCACACTCCAGGGCTCATTCTTTTCTCGATCGGGCATTGCATTCTCTGCAAAGGCGCGAATAGGGCAGGTATTGACGCGATGGAAATGACGCCTCCAGTGAGCCGGACTTAAGACGCGACTCAGGATGGAACGCTATGAAGTCGTCATAGGCAGACCAGAGCTTCGACCGCTAGATCAACTAACATCCGCCTATACAGTAACCTGGACTAAATGCGTTTTGATCACTCCTGCAGTTATCATGGTTTACTGATGAGATCTTCGACGCCATTCCCTGAACCCCTTGAAAAATATGAGGTAATCTTGCTAGGTCACCTGATGTACTTTGCGGGGATTTGCGCACTGTGACAGTGAACCGTAAAGAAGACGATTTGTGTTAGTCAGATAACACGTCATCATGGATGCAGTTAATCACGTATGCACCCATTCATTTGCACTTCTTTTTACCATCGTACACGTCATGATATTTTTGGAGGGAAAGAGAATAGCCAATTGAATGACCGTACACCGTAATTTTCAGTAATTATGTACATCAAAAGAAAATGTTCTTGAACATGTCCAAATGTCCTCCCCCATCAAGAATTCGGTTCTTTTTTTTTTCTTTCTTTCTTTTTTTTTTCTTTTTTTTTTCTAACGATGCATACTTAAATATAGTTCGACCGAATAGTTTTGACGATCGTGCCTTCTTTTATTTAACGTCATCGATGGGGCCTCGGTTTGGAAGGAGACTGTATATCACAGTTTTTTTACCCTTCATTAAACTATTTAGTGACGCAGGGAAGACATTGAATACCAACTGTAAACAAAAGTCGAAAACCAAATTCCATGAACTTCTATTCTAAAGGAATATTTGTTTGGAGACAATGATAATCACAAAAATATCAACAAATTTATAAAGCTTCGGGGCCTTTGCACTGAAGTAGTATTAATAGTAGTAGTACAAAGAAGTTCAAATAAATTCCTCCCGATTCAGAAATAGTTCCAAAAATAACTGTTGGTTTCGTGCAGTATACTCATGAGTGAACTTCAGATCATTGACATTGATTGGTGGATTATTTGGCGCTCTTCCGCCTGTTGGTTTTAAGCCACACGAAATGTAGCTTTATTGTCTATATATGCTCTCCTCCCCCGTGATTTTTTTTCGCTTGTCATTTATTTTTCTCTCTCTTTACTGTCAGAGATTGATATAAACTAGTGATCACCCCCCCCCCAAAAAAAAAATAAAATAAAACCCTCTCGCGCTGCCCTTGCGGAAGGGCCGCATTTAAAACGAACGAGAAAGAAAGATGATTGATCATGCAATCACAAATAATATGTCACATACATATTCAAATCGACGAATCAAAGTGTGTGTTCGTGTGTGTGTGTGTGTGTGCATGTGGGTGCCCTTACATAGATACACTTGTGGGGTACAGAAAACAAAAGAGCACAATGATGGCCTTTATTCCGTCATGCTTGTGGGGTACAAAATACAATAGGAGAAGTGCCTGTGGGGTACAAAGTACAAAAGGAGAAAACAATACAGTTCCCCACAAGTCAATGTGTGTGAGGGTGTGCGTGTGTGTGTGTGTGTTCGTGTGTGTGTGTGTGTGTGGGTGGGTGTTCGTGTGTGTGTGTGTGTGGGGGGGGGGGGTCTAAGCTCTCCTGGGTGTGTACAACTATACTTCCGAGGACTGCTCCTTGAATACACACCAACGACCGAGGTCCAAACTGACGACCGAGGACGAAAATATGCGTCCTCGGAGGTAATTGCCTGTATTTACCGTGTTTACCCGTATACATGGTGAAAAACTGTTTTTAAGCATTTTCTCGGACGAATAGTAGAAATTGATTTTCGCACACACGCCTTAACACGTTTTCTGAGGACAGAAATTATACAAGGTAATGGCGCCATCTAGTGACATGTCACAATGAAAATACGTGCAATGACTGGATGGATGTTTTAAGCGCATGCGTTATGGAGATATGTCCGTAAAAACCAAAGGAAGTAGGTGTCCCCTAAAGTATAGTGACTATGCATTGTCCTCGAACATATAGGGCAAACGCGTATGTGTGCCCGGGCTATGCTGACACTGTACATTAGGTTTACAACATTTTCTTAATCTAAAAATTGAGAAAAAGATAGAGAGTGAAATGAGGATCGATATAATACTATATGTGGGGGATAGAAAGTGGATAGATATGTATTTATATTCTGATATTTTGTTTAATGTGCCTTGAGATTATTAAATACTATTTTTTATTTTTAAAAAAGAAATCGATAATAATGTAATTTCATCCTAACTACAAAGGAATCTCCTTGGCGCATTTTTAGATTGTTATGATGTTTCTTATAATGTAAATACATACCTTTGATTACTTATTATCACCCATCAAACCATGAAATTAATTGATTAATTAAATCATAACAAATCATATCATCATGTTTTATTAGTCTAAAAATGTTTAGACGTCATGACCCATTTTAAATTTCAGTTTGTGTAAGATCATAAATTTATCTGCTCTATCCAGCTTTGTCGAAAAGAGCTTGCGATGATGACAAAGAGTAAGATGAATTAATGACAGATATTGCTCAAATTAGTGTGAATTATAATAATAGTAGTAATAATACCTAAAGTAATAATGATGCTGCTGCTGCTGCTGCTGCTGATAATAATAATAATAATAATAATAATACTAATAATAATAATATTAATAATAATTACAATAATAATAAAGATAGATGATAACAATATCTATCTGGAATTACATATAGCGCTTACTACAAATGTCTCTGACCGCTTTACAGATGCATGTATTACCTCGTTCATTCACTCATGCACTGTGTGCACCATCTCCACTCCTTAAGGCGTACTCATATTTCATGGTCTATTAGTGGTTCTTTAAATGAAATCCAAAGTTCACTTAGCTCTGCCCACACAATTGAAATATTCTAGATACTTAGTATAATGCAGCATAAGTGCGTTTATTGCGATGGTTAGAGGATAACTTTATACAATCTTTTGAACAAGTGTGATAAATCTAAAGTGTGCAATTTCTCAAACGGTGCTCTTCTCCAAAACGTTTAATGGTCATTAAATGTGGTTATGTGACGGGTGATCTTGAAACAGTCAGTACATCATCAATCGAGTATCGATTGATGATGAAGGTAAAATACCTGTCTGTCAGGGTTGATTTTAAGTCGACCTTGCGTGAAGCCTTGGCATTTGAAGACTTGGAGAGAAGTCATTCAACTTTCACACCGAGTTTGAAGCTGGGTTGGTAGTTGTTCACATAGGAAGAAATGGGAGGTACTCTTTTTTCCGGCCGAAGGTACGTAATTGATAAGATTCATGATTCCGAAACCCTAATTTTCCAAACCAGGGGGTTCATTATTCCAAAGATAAGATAGGGATAATGATTCCGCACATTTGTTATATTACTCCGAAGGTTCATAATTCCGAAAATGAAATAGGGTTAATAATTCCGAAGGCTTATGTTTCCGGAAAAGGATACAGGGTTCTGTTCAATTTTCGGAATTATGAAACCATATTTCATTTTCAGAATTACAGACCTTCGGAATTAGGAACCTTCGGAATGTCGAAAATTTCGGAATTATGAACACCCAGGTGTAGTAGATGGTTACCCGGTAGGAATTTATTCCTTGAATGCTTTCAGTTCCTTAGGGCTGCACGGCTAAAGCCCTGGTAATAATAATACTTTGTAGGCGCCTTGAGCATTCCCTTGGGTGGATATGTGCACAATATAAATGTAGCTATTGTTATTAGTATTATTCTGATTTTGGAACAACGAAACTTTGGAATCCTGAACCTTTGGTAAAAACGACATGTAACCATATTAGCTCAGCTACTTTGAGGGACCTTCTAATGTAGACAAAATGAACTTATGGCGTTGGCGTTAATGTTCTCTGTGGGATGTTTGCATAGATGTTTGGAAAGATAATCTGTGCTTTGGAAGTCATAATGATGCACTCAAGTTCCCTCTAAAGCCTTTAAGAATTTCCACCTTTGCCATTCATGAGTTTATTTCATCAGGTTAGCATATAACGGAAACCTGATGTCAATAACATGCATAGAAATTTATCTTGAGACAACTGATTTGATTCCTGTATAAAAATTGCGGTTAGAATAGAATCAAATAAAAGAAATCAACATATTTTCTCTTCAATATACCGTATTTCACACCTGGTCTGACATTTCTGACATTAGTATGAGGAATATGTGGTAACATAGAGAGAGAAAAAGGAAGAAAATGATGAAGAATAAAAGACAAAGAAAAGAAAACAATGTAGGAAGGAACCAGTTTGTTTTTCCTTTGACATGTCTGCATTTGTATGTTTACTGAAATTCTGCCTTACTGTAAATGTTTCGCACAGATGTTCTTCCTTTCGTTCTAAATTTATGTCGATATTGCACACTATCATGTTCATTAACTATTTTCAAATAGTAAGTACCCATGTATACGGTGTAAATCTAATGGAGCTTGAATTTCACATTGAATTTCCCCCTTATTTTAAGAATGAAAGGTTATTACATCCCACGTGGTTGTCCTCTACTCACAATCGTAACTTCCCATGAATATTTGATGTCAGTGATGGATGTCTGTACTTCATACTTAGCTGCAAAAGCGAATGAACTATATTTGAAAGTGTGAAACTGAGCTTATAATTAGTTAAAATTAATCATGATAGAGAGAAAATGTAACCAAGACGTGATTAAACGTGTCATACTTTCAACAATAGCGCCTCCTCTGCATCCTTGGTGCCATTTGCGCATGCACTTTGCGATAACCTTCTAGAACTAATTTCAAACAGTAAAGAAATCAAATTTCTTTACAAATGTAATTGCCAATAGGAGATTCAAAGCTCTTTTGAAGGACTCTGTCTTATATCCTGAAAGGCCACTCCATATACATTTGAAAGATCATAATTATGTTTAGCGGCATAGAAAATATTTTGTGATGAGGGATTTTTTTGTGGGACAAAATAGATTTATTTTGAGTTGGAGTCACGTTTTAAATGGAAATATTGTCAATTTTTTTTTAGAATCACCTTTAAGTATACTGTTAGGTATGAACCTAAGATATGAACTAATACACTTCAAATGATAATTGGTGTAGACTTTTTTTAGTTCAGGAAGATGGTATTGTGTGTGCTCCCAAACTTAGGGGCTGTATCTCTATATCTGTATTAGCAGCTTTTGAATTACGTTTTATGCATTATGTTGAGGCCCATGCACAGTTTTGCTAAGCCGTGTTAAAATGGATGTTTTTTTTTTAAATTTATAATAGCAGAATATATAAGCTGTTGTAGAATTGCCCTTTTTCTTATACGTGCAAGAATAAAAACATTTTATTTACATTTGTGACACTCATTAAATGTATTATCAAACTCTCTCTCTCTCTCTCTCTCTCTCTCTCTCTCTCTCTCCTTCCCTTTTCTTCTTCTCATCCTGAATTTCTCCTTTGTTATCCCTATATTTTGTATCATTGTGTGTATAGGGTTGGTGCCGGTATTCTGTGTAATTTCTTATATACTGATATTTTACTTTACTTGGTTCTTGTTTATGATATATATATATATATATATATACTAAATTCAAAATTACTTAGGAAGCAGTCTAGAAAAAATCTATTCCCTTTGTTTTTAAAAACTAGCTGTACCTTATTCTGTTTTCTAGTAATATGCTATACATGTATTATTCCAACTGTGTAAAAAAATAATAATGTGGCATTGCATATCTTTACCAATCTAAATATGTTTTTATTGAGATGGAATCAAATATACTGAAATGAACAAATATTTTTACAAAATATAGATTTTAAGTTAACATATTTTTTAAAGATCATAATACCATGCAGTCCTTCCTCGTCATTTTGACTCGTGACAAGACGTTAAGTGGATCAAATCAAGGATAGAAAAATTCGATAAGCGAAGCTGATGTTGGAAAAATACACGTATATTTTCTACACGAGAAACTTACATTGTACACTAAAACCTTATTAACATAAACATAGCCAACCTCCCAAGCTTTGAACATGTCCTACGCACACAACATTTCAATAAATCCAAAAGATTATTAGACATGTTTTTCAAAACATAATAAGTAGGAGATCTGATAGCTTTAAAGACCAATTAAAGTCACAGTGAGTGGAAAAAATAAATCTTTAAAAAAACCCCGCATTTCCGATAACCTGATCCCTTTTCAAGAATGTCTATGAATATTGAATCGTCGTAATTTCATGTTATACTTATACATTTTGTAAATTTTTAATTTCCGGTTTTGCTTTTAGAATAAAGTTTTGTTATTTGAATAAAAATTTGTCTTAGTTTAGCAGCGCTGGAATAATTATCATGATTTACCTGCACAAATAAGCTATATGAAAGAAACGTCTCCAATATACCTCCGCCTTAATACTCACTTAAATTTTGCCATGGCATATTATACCCACTGATATATATATATATATATATATATATATGATTTATAGAGGTTGTTAAATATTTTAAAGGAAGTAAAAGCATGTGATTTGATGGTATATAGTATAATATAATAGTCAGTCAGTTAAACATTTTATAACCAAGCCTTTTGTTCACATAATAAATCTTTCATTTTCTTCTGGTAGGGTTCCTAAAGACATGAAACTTAACTCCCCTGTTTTTCTAAGATCTTAGAAAAGCTAATGTACAACAGGCTTACTTGTCACATTAATAAGAACAAACTTTCAAATAATTCGCAATATGGTTTTAGAACCAATTCTTCATGTGATCACGCACTGACTGGTTGATCTCCCTGATTATATTCTTAATAAAATTTATACTAGGTTACACTCATTTGGTGTATTTCTTGATTTGTCTAAATCCTTTGATGTAATTAACCACGACATATTGCTTGCTAAGTTGTCTAAATCACGAATACCTAGCATTGCATTTAAATGGTTTCATGATTATTTATCTATCGTTTTCATTATATTGTTTATAATAAATTTGTTTCTCATCATAAGAGGGTCCTGTGTTGAGTCCCACAGGGCTCCACACTGGGGCCTCTTCTGTTCATGATTTATGTAATGTTTCATCATTAAAAAAAAAAATGTTGTCCTCTTTACAGACGATACAAATGTAATTGCTTCTCACAATGATTTTGATGTCCTTTTAAAAAGACAAATGAAGAATTGGTTAAGGTTATTTTAACTGGTTTAATGCAAATGAATTGGTTATAAACTCCGACAAAAAAACCAAACAAAACAAATGTCATGTACTTCAGTAGAAAACATAATAAAACTTAATTTTTCTGCTGTGAAAATACATATAAACAAAACCTCTTTAAATTGTTCTTAAACAGTCATGTTTCTCGATGTAATTTTTAATGATACATTATCTTTTAAGGAACATCGTTCTGCCATTATAAATAAGGTTTTAAAATATGTTGGAATTCTGTGTTAGGCTCGTCATTTTTGCAAGAAATGAAATGTTAATGTTGTATAATTTCCCCACCTTGCCATATATACAATATTGTAATAATTTTTGGACGAATATAGGTACAACAAAATTGGAACCCTTCCAGAAATTACAAAAGAAAATATTAAGAATTTCCACAAAATCATCATTTAGAGCGCATTCACGTAATTTTTTTTTGTCTAAAAATCTTGAATCTCTATGATAAACACAAATTTCAAATAGCAGCTTTAATGTTTCGCACAATTCATAAAATTATTTCCAGTAACATCTCCCAAATTTTGTTATTAATAAACTCATTCTCCACCAAAACACTGGCTCAAGTAATAAATTTCATTATCCAAAAGTTCAAACTAAGTCACTGTTCGATTCTGTCAGACACTTTCAGACGATGTAAGAAATTCTACTACTATTAATTTATTTAAAGCAAAAGTGAAGAAATTATATAAAGTCATATTCAGGATTATCCATAATGTACATTTACCATTAACCTCTCCCCCTTATGTGTGCTGATGTTTTCTGTTATTTTTGTCTATTTTCCTGTTGCTTTAAAAAAAAAAATATTTGCGTTGTTGAATTATGTTTATATAGGGAACTACGCCTGACTAGTTTTTTTACAATTTTTTTTGGTTGTAGTTTCCTTTTTTTCTATAATCGCGTATTTATATATTCGTATATTGACTTTGTACATGTATATGCTTTTACCATTGTTACTTTTTTTGACTTAGAAATAAAGTAAATTGAACTAAACTGATATGAACTTATATACTTATTACAATCAAGAAAAATAAACGGAAAAGATCATAATACAAATCTTTAAATCGACCAATGTCAACAATTGATTTTATCAATTCCGAATGTATTATGTAATACCCTTTATCTCTTTTTGATGAATAACGATTTTAAATTTATGGATCAAGTCTTTCTGGAATCATCAAGTCATAGCGATATTAAACGAAAGTAAAGATCTAGACTTTTCAAATGAATTAACTTCTATAACTCTTGAATTTTGACCTGGTAATCTGGAAATTTAAAGAAATCATCTCCATGTTGTGACGCATTTAAATTTGGACGTTCATTGACTAGCTTGTTTCTAGATATTTCGATAAGTAATCGGATATTTAACCTTCCGTCCTCATGTCGATAACTTCCTTTTTACCGATCTCATTATATCAGCGGCAGGATATCAAACCTTCAGTTTTTCATGAGCTAGTACAAATGACAAAACTCATGCCCCAAATGAACTTTAGAAGACATTATGCCCAAGCCCCCAACATCAGAGGCAGAGTTGAGGAATAGAAAGTACTTTGGGCCTGTCACGTAGGCCTAGTTTAAAATTAAACAAAATTACGTTGGAATATTGACATACCTTTTTGTTTTTGTTTTTGTTTTTGTTTCCAAACGCCATTAGGATATTCAAGGAGGACAGTGCATGAAAACTATGATTATTCATATTTTGATGTAAGTCTGTCGTTGTAAAGAAGAAAAAAAAGGGGAAGAAGAAAAAAATCAACAGAAATATCTGAATAGTGACAATATAACATGTGGTTAGCGAAAGATGGCGCTATTTCAGTGTTCTTCTCGCGTGCTTCAAGCATCGATAGCATCAAGTCACCAACTTTCGCCTGACCTTCACAATATTTGCCGATTTTCAATCGTAAAAACGGGTAATCATGGCGTGAGGCGTGGTTAATAAGAGTAGGATATGATTCAGATGTGATAAAGTTAAAGATTAAGAAAAACAGTCGGTGTATACATAATGGAAATGGAATTGCAGAAGCTAATGATTTGTCACTCCAACAAAGTAGAATTTTTATATCTTTTTAAAAATTATTTATGAAAATAAATCTAAATCCTTAGCTTTTACGAAGAAAACAAAATCTACATAAATATACCCATACCGGTAACATTTGATTAAATTAATGTTTCATTAATATACCGAACATATTGTATAAACTGATTTTTCAAATATTTCTTTTCATCCACTCTTTGATTTGATACCTTAGCTGTTTTTTGGATAAACGCATCGCATAATTTCCTTTAACTGTAAGCTGAACGCCGATCAGCCTACGAGTGCTATAGATATTTTAGTTGTTGTATTCAGTATACTATTTAGATCAAAATCAAGATAAATAAAAAGCAAAGAAAACAAAAACCTTACTTATCCTTACGTATATTTTCAATAACATATAACCCCCCCCCAAAAAAAAAAGGGAGAAAAAAAAGAAAAAAAGGAAAAAAGGAAAACATAAGAAAAGAAAGGACTGAATGAACCATTAGGCGTTCTGTGCTTACGTCATGCATAATGGATATTTTGAATACTCACACCATTTGACAGTGAAACAGAGAATAATCAGTTTTGAGTAATTATTTTCGGAAATTAGTGGATTAAGGTAGCCGAACAGAGGGTGTCTCAACTGTAGCTATGGTCGTAAGAGGCGCCCCTCCCTCTAGTTTTGCAGAGCCATCTACACACAGAGTTTGGCCAACTTGTTTAAGTTGGACACAACAGGGTGTGTATACTTTTGTTGTATGCTTGCCACACAAAGCAACTTGGGCCATATAAGCCAGGAGCCTGTCCCGAAATAGTCACCCCATTTTACCCATATGATTTGACCCCGTAAAGTTATTTAGACCATCTAAGTCACTGACAAAAAAGGTTGTCAGCCTGACCGTAGCCGCCGGGTTTAGCCCCCAGAGTCCCCAAATGAGGCTCCAAAGTCGGGTCAATATCACCCCATCTCCCCCATGCCCCAAACTTTGTCAGTAGAAAATAGTATGACTGGACATTACAAAACACACACACACACACACACACACACACAAAAAAAAAACTGACGAAAATTTCCGTCAGGATGGGGTGTCAGACGGCCCCTAAAAATTGCGGTAAAATTTTCCCCTTCAAGCCCAGAGACCAAATTTTGTTAGACGGAAGAGCTATGAATGTACATAAAAACTGACAAAATGGTCCATCGGGAAGGGGGTGTCAGACCCCCTGAAATGAAAAACCCCAAAGTGCACTTTGACAACGCTTTGCCCCCCCCCCCAAAAGCTCTGTATGTAAAGAAACACCATTTTCTTACCTTCTGACTATGAAAATTAAAAAGTGTTTTATTCCATTCACTTTAGATTTCCATAACATAATTTTGAGTATGATAATCTTTTTGAGGTGCAATTTGGTGATAATTGGTCTTTTGATTAATAAGTTATTAAATTTTGAAAAATGTATTTCTTTCTCATAAGTAGCCAAAAAATATTGTCAGGATTACGTAAATCACCCATTGACCATCTGACAAGGCATAATAGAGGAGCCTGCTCGGTATCTGTGCAAGTAACACATAAATAGTACGTTTCAGCCTGGCAGTCACATACCACATATACCTGAAAAGCTCTTCTATTATGCCTTGTCAAAACAGGTGAAGATGGACAATGGGTGTGTTTACATAATCCTGACAATATTTTTTGCTACTTTTGAGAAAACATTACATTTTTCACAATCTAATAACTTAATAATCAAAAGACCAATTAACACCAAATTGCACCTCAAGAAGATTATTATACTCAAATTTTTTTAATGAAAATTTAAAGTAAATTGAATAAAAGCTCTTGAATGATCATAGTCAGAAGGTAAGAAAATTATAGAAAATGGTTTTTCTTTACATACAGAGCATTTTGGGGGCAAAGCGTTGTCAAAGGGCACTTTGGGATTTTCATTTCAGGGGGTCTGACACCCCCTTCCCGATGGACAATTTTGTTAGGTTTTATATTTTTGGAATATATATACGTGTGTGTGTGTTTTGTAATGTCCAGTCACACTACTTCCTACTGACGAAGTTTGGTGCATGGGGGAGATGGGGCTCTTTTGGGGGCTCTGGGGCCTAAACCCGGCGGCAACGGTCAGGCTGACAAACTTTTTTGTCAATGACTTAGCTGTCTAAGTAACTTTAGTGGATGAAATCTTATGGGTAAAATGGGGTGACTATTTCGGGACAGTTTTCCAGACTCATATTTTTACCAAATGAACCAAGTTGGCCAAACCCTGTGCACAGATCACTCTGTATTTTTGGCCAACTCCAAAATGACGTGCGTGTAAAGCGCGGCTCACACGAGGCGTGATGTCGATTGCGTCAGTACCTGCGCTAATCGATCCTTTGAGGGCAATTAATCCATACGCCAATTATCTATTCATTTATTCACTTATTGGTTCTGGTTTCACCTGTAACATGAAGTATTTTTCAAACTCGTCGATTTTTTTTTTTTAAACCCCAAAGCATATTCATTTCCGCCATATAACCTAGCCTTGGTAATATTTCAGAATACCCAGAAATTTCTGATTTAGGTAAAATGTTCTTTTAGGATGATAACAGTACTAAACATGTAATTTCTCACAAGTGATGACATTTAAAGCGAACTTTGGGTTGAGTTCTACTCCCTTGGGTGTATAGGTCCATCCAAAAGCTAGAAAATCAAGGAAATATTTGTGTTGCCCCATTTGACTTTTACCAACACTGCTAATTACAGTTAGTGACAAATTTGATGAGTCAAAATTACTATCAGGCAGAAACACGTTAACAACTTTCGTAAAGTATGACATTATGGGGATACTGATGTCCAGTAATGATAGCTGGACATCAGTAGATAGCTGGAACCCTTTGGATCAACAAAGAAGGGGTCCACTCGCTATTCATAAGGACCGCTATTCATAGAAACCGCTATTCATTTAACACGCGTTATGAATAGTGGTCCTTATGAACGGAAGTTCTTATGAATAGCGAGGTAATTTGTCTATGGTTTGCTCGCTATGTAGAAGGACCGCTATTCATACAAAACCGCTATTCATTTAGTCACGCGTTATGGATAGAGGTCCTTATGAATAAGTGGTCCTTATAAATAGCGGTCCTTATGACTAGCGAGGTTACCCCCACGAAAGTAGTTCAATAATCCTGACCGTTTATAACGTACATCGTCTGGTTTTGGACTGTAAAATTTTCTCTATCATCCATATTTCATTCATGTTATTAAACATTTTTGTTATTTTATCCCTAGATGTGCCTTCAAATACATTATCCCTTTACAAATATCAACGCCGTTTAGCAAAAGTTTTAGGATAAGTCAAGTATTGTTGTAAAAGGCAATCCAGCCTTTGTTACACGTGAAAAGGCAAAAACGGAAATCAGAAACAAAAAGTTGGTAAAAGTATGAATTAAATTGGGAAAATTATAAGAAAGTTATGAAGGTTTGAAAGCTGAAATCATTATTTCTCGAGGCTGCACTCAATATATATATATATATATATATATATATATATATATATATATATATATATATATACACGCGCACACGCACACACACACACACACACACACACACATATATATATATATATATATATATATATATATATATGTGTGTGTGTGTGTGTGTGCGTGTGCGCGTGTGTGCGTGCGCGCGCGTGTGTGTGTGTATGTATGTATGTATCATAGATACTGCATTCCTATAATGTTCTCCAGCGAAGAAAAGATCCCGCTCAGCAATGAAATTCATAAAATTCTATACACATTTTGTGTATTCGAACCAATGGGTGAGTTTGAGGCATTGTTTTACAGCGACATTATCGAATTTCAAATTGTGAAAATCATTTCTCAGTGTTCATCCGACTTTGTGACAACTTTCTGTTCTTTCTGTTTCTCTGATTGTTATGCTTTTCTTCAGAGCAACGTACTAATACAGGCTGGATTCCCTATATGACAAACCGTTTCTGAACAGAAAAAAAAACACTCGACTGAAACAAATATAATTCAATACTACTGAATTAATTAGAATCATCGAAAACGTTTTAATCGGCTATTATTTAGATATACATGAAATATATGCTTACATCACGATTCTTACACAACACAGATCGATTCAATATTAAAACATACAAATGGATCTTTTTTTTTTTTTGCAAAGCGTTATTTTACATTTTCGTTCTGCATTTACAATCAGCTTTGAAGGATTTTTATCATATACATCTGAATATGGTCTGATGCATACTAAATTCAATTTTCACGCAGTCATGTACATGTTGTGCCTGCACATTCATCAATATTTAAACAATTTTTTGTGTCACTAATCTTCAATTTACAATCATGCGGCCTTTGGAACACGATTCAATAATGTTACCCTCTAAATCGCTACGTCATCATTCTCACAATGCACAACTATTTTCCAGGGTTTCTTTTTCTCTTTTTTTTTTTTTTTTGACGGTCCCTTCTGAATTCGTAATTAGTAGTTAATATTTCTAGCCTCATTTACAAAATGTCTTTTTAAATTTTGATTCATCTAGAGAAAATATCTGGAAATAATGTAAAATAAAGAATGTGTTATCTTGAACTTCTGCACGCTCATCAAATGTTATCTAGAATATAATTAATTGATTTGTAAACGCTGTTTTAGTGTAGTATTATGTAGAGCGTACTAAATGCTAATTATTATTATCATCATTATTATCATAATCATTATTATTATTTGCAACAAAATTATACGATTTGGTGAAGGAATTATGAAGTTTAGTGCATTGAGAAGGTTATTCTTCCTTGAGCGGAATTTAAATCAAACATTTAATATACATGTGTATTTCATTTTTAATGGCGAATTTTGGGGAAACATCCCGAAACTGTGGTCTTGAATACTGGGCACGTTACGTTCCTATGATCATTGTCAGAACTCCATGAACAAACTCGCAACTGTATATTCGCCTATTTTGATGTAGAGCTAGTGCCTTTAAACCTTTTTTTCCCCCTGATCATTCACTCAAGAGAAGAACAAGGTTCAAAATCACATCCCGCCTTTCCTTTCTTCAAAACATCCACAATTGCCCGACACCTGCATGGATGATTTGCATTTTTTATATTAGCAAATTGGATCTGTCAGGCGTCGAACGATTGTGAACTGACTAGTTATTTACGACACCTGTCTTCTCTATCTTGTGTCTCGCAGTCGACAACTCACTCAGAGAAGAGGACGGTTCACACGAGCTTCATAATAACGCCCGACGCCCGACAGATACCAATATTTGATATGGCCAAATTTCGCATCAGGCGTTAATGTCTGGTGAGTGTGAATCTGCTTGACATATGAACTAAGACAATTTTGTAAACCATTGTAACTTTACTTTTTTCAGAACAGTTTCGACTAGGTAATGTTAAACTGAATTTCAATCCCTACCCGTAATTTTGATGATACTCATTCAATGTGCCCATTAATATAATCACATGAACACAAGGATAATAAATGAAACTTCTTCAATGGAGGATATATAACCATTTTTCTTTGTAGTACTGATTTCAAGGTGAGTTATGTCCTAAAGCAATAGTAACAAAAACAGAAAATGTGAAGATTTTACATGAAAACCTATATTTCCTTTACATATATGAAGTATTTCTAGAGTATGTTTCATTCTCCCTGATTCCCTGATCAACCAATGAACACTCCCTTGTTAAACGTTCTGTTATCAAAGTAATCAATCATGTTCACCTTAAAAAATTAATGAGAAAATAAGTATTTAACATTATGTTGCACAACGCTAATAGCTTGCAGAATTACAGCACTACGTGAAACTATTTATGGATAGTGGAGTTGCACCATTGAACTAGAGGTATAGAACACAAATAACATACTTTTGCAGCTTCATTTAGATTCAGCACTACTCCCCATTGCACACGAGACGTTATTCACTTGCGCTAATAGAGCCTATGAAGGCAATTGGTGCATGCGTCAATAATTCAACTCAACCTTTTACACAGTTCATTTTTCAGTTACTTTGTCTACGAAATCATTCTCTCATGGCGCGTCAAAGACTACGCCATTCGCTCATTGACGCAATCCTAAGTCAAAGAAAGGATGCCTCGCGTGTAATGCCCGGCTCTCACACGAGGCGTCATTTCGATTGCGTCAATATCTGCGCTAATCGAGCCTACGAAAGTATTAACCTATATACGCCAGTTATCAAAAGTATTGTTTGCACTGTTAGTTTGCAATCACTTTTTGAACGATTTCACTCATTCGTGACGCACAAAGGTCTGTGAAAGTCTCTGACGAGGCTATTATGTCGGAAAATGACGACTCGTGTGAGCCAGGCTTAACAGGCATACTGCCTCCAGTCCACAAGGCGTCATTCCTTTGCTGCAATTGATTCATTCAGGTCAAAAGAATCGTGATAAATTCTGTTGCTCAGAACAGAGGAGTCAAGCCTATATTCTAAACGCACACATTAGTTTGCGCAGAATCAATAACTTGCTTCACCATGTTCACCAGTGTTCCATAGTTGTGTTTTTGGCCAAGCCTGAAACCTCGTGCTTGTGATATTGCCTTATACCCTTGTGTCAAAAATGCTTTTATCTTGTACATTTGAGTGCCTGGATGTCCTTGAATAGATCGAGCAATAGGACTGACATCTCGAGCACAATAGCCAATAAAACCAATGCCATTAACGCTGTCTAAAACACCCATGCTTTTGTAAAACAGCGACTTGCTATTGCGCAAGTCTGTAGAAATATATGAACATTTCTGGTAATAAATAAACACAACGCTTTAAGGGCATGCATGTTAGAAGTACATTAAAATAATTATGTATTAAAATTGGGAAACGTTACACATGAGCATCGCCTGCTCATAGGCTCAAATTGTTATGGTGAGGTAAAGAAAATGTCTCCTAGAATGAAACCATTAAAAACCACACAAGCGTTTTATATTTTGCAAGTTGCAACACCTGGGAATAGATAAATTCAAGTACGCATTCTATAATTCTTCACTGTAATGGATCTGGAACTATAATCTGATATGTTTTTTTCCTTCTTCTTCTGCCACAAGAACTGGATTCATATAGCGTCAGACATTTATAGGCTAAGGTTCATAACACCATAATTCATTGTTACTTTATCTTGGAATTATCAAACTTGATTCAAGGAAAGATGTGCAATGAAGCAAACAATAACGTACGTTCCATTTATCAAGCTTATTGCCTAAAATTTAATGAGATCATTAAGTCCCAAGCAGTATTCATGATTAATGGTGCGAAATTATTGCTTGCCTCATTTTACGTGTATGTGATTGACTGAGCCAGTTCATTGTTTTGGTATTGTCTATTCGCTATCTTTGGACATTCTGGCGACGAGACAACAGAATGGCGAGACTATAGGTGGCCATGTGCCCTTGGCTTCATCCCATTCCGTTGCGTTTAATTCCAGCTTCCATATCTTCGCATCGCAATCTTCCAGTCCATTTTCTCCACCAAAAATATAGATAGTGCCACCTAAAACAGCGGTGACGAAGGACATCCTTCCTTCTGGAAGCTCTGGTCCGAATCGCCACTCATTATTCTCGGGATTGTAGATTTCGACCGATTTAAGCATGTTCTCTGGCCCTACCTCACCCATCGCTACGCTTCCTCCTATGACATAAATCTCCCGATTCGTCACAGCGACACTAGCGCAAGTACGCGGTAGGATCATGTTGGCAACCGTCTCCCAGCTATCGAGGCGAGGATTGTAGCAGGACAGAGAGTCAAGCACTGTGTCTTCAGACTCTCCACCGATACAATACAGCCGCCCTCCTACGGCAACGGCTTTATGACCGAACCTGACAGCCTGTGGCATTGGGGACGTCATCTTCCAGATGTTGGTGGCAGGATTGTAACATTCGACGCTAGAAAGAGCATCGTCACCATCACAGCCCCCGACAGCATAGATTAGACCATCCAATACCGCTAGGCTAAAATTACAACGGCCGACGTTCATCGCGGCTCGCGGTAACCATTTCTTTTCAAAGTGATCAAAGAGAAATAGACCGCTTCTGCGATTGGAATACAAACGTCGCCCGCTGTACTCTGTGGGCTGCTTTGCCATTGTGTAGATGTTGTTTTCACCGGTTATGACACATTCGGCATCATCCATCAGTTCAGGTAGTGACTTGACGCGGTAGGTTGTAGGTTGGTTGATGTCACTCAGCATCTCACTCGCGTTGGTAAGGAAGACAAACATGTCTGCGAATGGCATCCCTTTTCGCGCGGTCGTGTTGACCTTTGTCAGGTCGAGATCCTGGCGACGATCCCGCAGAACATGATACTGTAACGCGCTGTCAATGATTTGTTGACAACCCTTATTATGTGACACGATGCGGTCGCGTTCTACGACATCATGGATGTAGTATGGGCTGATCAGTCCAAATCGGATGTGAGACACTACATCAGCGAGGTCAGCTCGACGCGAATCAGGGTCGTGCTTGGCCCAAGCCATCACGCTTTCATAGACTACCTCCTCATTGTCAACATTCAACTCATCTCTCGAAATTATATCGATAACTTTGTCTTTTCCTAAGGTGACAAACTCTTCTTCTTTACAAACTTCGACAAAATTTTCCATAACCACAGTTTTGGCCAGTTCCTCGAGCTTCTCACAGTTATGCGCCACAGCGAAGAAGTAGATTCCGATGGCATTGGAAACAGTGATGTGCTTCTCCAGAAACCGTGCGCACGCGTCGCGTAATGTTGGCATCTGGAACATGTTGACTGCAAGCATGAGGCCCTGTACGTTTTCTTCGTTGATCTCTATTTGTGAGGTGTAGGCATAGTCCAGGATCAGCCGCATCGATGGTGCATCTATACCGATCAAACGAATCTTACTCTGTCTGCTCTCTGCCAGGTTCGTCGTGAACATGGCGTTGAAGTAAGGACTGCTGGCAGCCAAAACACATTTATGACACGGAAATTCTTCATCATCGACAATCAACGTCACGTCAACCAACGCACCCTGCTCGTACAATGACTTGAGTCCATGAACTACTTCAGACACATGCTTATTGTCCTCGAATTTATACTTGTCCGGGAAATTATCAAGAGAATCCTGTGGCTCGAGCTTGGCACGTAGCTTTGCTTTGCTCCCTTGCCGTTCGATAATCGCTTGCTGCTTATCACCAACCACCTCTATCCCAGCCAGCATAGAAGCAAGAGCAACCGTATGTGAGCCAGACGTCGATGTAGTACCGTAGCTTGACGCAGGCCTGGACGAACTGCTGTAAGGTGATGTGGATGTCGTTGAGGAATATGAGCTGCCAGAACCACCTGCCGTTGAAGACGGAGTGCTGGCGCCAGAGATGCTCCGACGGTCTCGGACCCGGTAAGAGTAGGAGTACTCGTCACTACCACCAAGCAAGGATGCAGACGTCTCCATGGCAGCTATTGTCATGTTACGTCTGCGCCGGGCTGGGGTCCCTATCGTGAGCGCGTGGTGGGCGTAACCAATAGAGAATCCTTGTCGTCTCCTTTAAGTGATGAAAAAGATGAACACTGGGTATCTGTATCATAAGAAAGAAAAAGAAAAGAAATACAGAAAGAATTAATATATGGCATTATCAGTTGACATATTTGGAATTATGACTTTAAAAACGAGGTACTGATAACCCCCCCCCCCCAAAAAAAAACAACAACAACAACAACAAACGTATCAAACATGCCCATACGTAAAAATCGGATATAAATTTGGAACTGAACTGATTTGAAATGAATGAGCATCGAATTAAGGGGGAAAGGTTATAATACGTTTGAAATCAGGAGTCGGTATTTGTTTTCAAATACAAGAGCAGAATTATCGTATTTACATAATCTATACTTATCACCAACTCAATCATGTATGAAAACAATACGGTAGAACAGGTCAAATATTGTTACAAAAATGAATAGCAATTGGAATAGACCTTCGCTTAAAGCAGCAAAACAGAATAATAAAACAATATCAAAGACATTTCATCCTAAAAAGATTCCAAAAACATCCTTAGCGGTTCAAAATGTTATATTATTTGTCCATTGTGCTTTTCTGAAGCATGGGTTTGTAAAACCAGATAACAACTTTCACTCACAAAATTCGATGCAAATTAGAAACCCCTCTTCATGAAACAGATATTGTTTACAAAACGAATTCACTATATGAACAAAATAATTCAGTTATACAATAATTATGTAAACTAAGGGGTGAGTGTTTCTCTTAAAGCTAGCTCTGATCTTCAAAATTGTTTGTCCATTTGTGTATTAGCTTAAGATATTTTGCATTTGGTTGAAACAACGTATATATATATATATATATATATATATATATATATATATATGTTGATATTTCACTTACTGGCATTGACGTAGGCAAAGACAAAGGCAAAGTTAATGCAATGTAGCCAGTAAGTTTGATGTTTTATAAAACATCAAACTTACTGGCTACACTGCATTAAGTGTGTCTTTATATATATATATATATATATATATATATATATATATATATATATATCTATATATATATATTTGATTTATTTTCTTCTGCATTCATATAAGTACAGCATTCTTCGGTAACATATATAAAATAAAATACAAAAGTACTTTTTGACAATGAATCATAAATAAGTATATGTAACAATAATTTTTCAAAAACAAACACGAAATGATAAATTGTCAAATTATTGTAATTCATCAAAATAATATAAAGTCATTTGCGGAAGAAGGACTGCCATTATAAACAATTTGCTTGAGAATATGGCAGCCCCAGACAAATATTATGAAATAGCTAAAACATGTTTAAATAAGCAGAATGTATAAATAATTGAAATCCTAAGTTAAAAGCTTATTGATGATGATGTTGATAATGAAATGATGATGATGATGATGATGATAATAACGGTGATGATGATGATGATGATGATGATGAAGAGTTGACACAGAAATTTTACCTTGTATATTCAGATAGTAACATCGTTTTAACTTTGGCTTTAAATGATATATATATATATATATATATATATATACATTGATACTTTAAATGTTTTTTGACCGCGATTCAATGTCTGTGGGACACGCATAAAATGCAAGGCGGACATATATATGTTGATTAATTGGATTGTTCCCATCCGCCTAGGGGTACGTTACTTAAGTAAGATTGCTTGGTGATTGCGGACACCCTTTGTTTACGAACCAGCAGTTTCATAAAATTCGCAACTTTTTGGTGATTGCATACACGATTGATTAGCAATGGGTCAAATTTTAAATATTCCAGATAGAAAGAGTGGTATAATTAGAACAATACTACTTTTGGTGCAGTTCAAGCGGAAAATCTGATGTAGCAAAGAGGATAAATCAAGATAATAAACAATAAATTCCAATTAGGAATTTAAAAAAAACCTATACCTTTTACATTTTAGGTGGAATTAATTATGTTTTCCTTTTCTTCCAGCCATTATCACACTGAATATAATGGTTAAAACGAATAAAGGAAAACTTCCTTTGCTTTGGTTGGAAACTATCAAAAGAAGGATAAGTAATTCGTCTTCTTAGCACCCTCCTTCCGAATGGAGGGGGAGAGTGTCTGACCATTCGGGGACAAGTTAAACGAAAATTTCCAACAATCCCCCCCCCCCCCCCGAAAAAAAAAAATGTTCTCCAAATCTTCAAATTTACCAGGAATGGTAGAAAGTGGCTGTCCAGTTTGTCGAAGTTGGCTACAGAGAAATTCTTTCCGAAAAAGAAAGACAATGATCATTTTTGCAATTTGCCGACAACGCTTGAAGATTCAAAATATGCCTACAAGAAGATTTGGATAAGGGGGTAACACCCCTTCCTCCCTCTAGCGACGCCCCTCTACGCACACGACTGATACATTCTGATAATCCCTGAAGTAAAGCAATGTACAAACCAGAATTGGATAACATGCATTACGAAAATATGTCAAGCGAAGGGGAGGGGGTAATACGAGTCTTAATGGCGGTCAAAACTGAATGGCACGCGAGAGAAGAATTTATGACACGAAGAGCAATCAAACGCTCTCAAACAGAAAGTGATACATGTATGTATTATGCACAGGCATTACCCGAGAGACAGTAAAAAAAAAAAAGGAAGGAAAGAAGTAAGGTTCATGAAATAAAATATTTTCTTGTTATGTCGGATAACATGAAATGGTACTATAATTGATCAAATCATGCACTTAATGCACACCCTTTCACAATACACAAAATGTATGTGGCAAGAAAATATTAATTACTCGTGTTAACTTAGAAGAGTGTTAAACGATGGTTTACCCGTAGTTAATATAATGTTTAGAATTCAATAAAACAGTAATTTTTCATTTGAATATCATTTGCCGCTGATTAAACAGACTATAATCTAAGTTAACCGAGTTTAGAATATTGATAACTCAGGCTGGTATAACACTGAATTGCGCCTACTCATAGTATCGGTCCATTGTGACGTCAAAGGCCTTCGTCATTGTGGCGAGGGTGTGGTTTTCAATAACTCCTCTTCCGAATGTAATGATGATACCGTCGTCACTGATGGTGAAGACGATGAAGATCCTGATGATGAAGCGATGGACGATATGACCACGATTGTGATAATGGCCACCGTGATAATGAGCACTAGTATGGTAATAAACAAGGCGATGCGACGGTTCTGTCGATTGCTACAATCCACCATTTTGAATGTTGTGTACCCCACGGCCTCCTTTCAACACTTTTAATGATACCAATTAACGGTGAGGGAGGAGAGGCCGAGCGCTTTCCACTTTGGGTAGTGTATTCCATTAAACAGTAAAGAATCTATTGGCTCGAAACACACGTCCTCTGTATCAAATGAAAGAAATATTACGCCACGGAAGCAAAAATAAGTGACAGGAATTCACGACGTTGAAGTGATGAATGTTCCTCTTATAAATGGCGGTAAGAAAACAGAATCAACAAAATCCCAGCCCCAAACGGTACCTCATCTGACATCGTGACTGAGTAGGTATGGCGTGGCTGTATCTGGTAATTTTGTCACGCTGTGTTGCATTCAACCAATATTTCATACCAAATATCCGTGTGCCTGACAGCCAGGGTTCCGTGATTGAACCAACATGCGCCTGTCGCAGTCGATTATCGCAACGTTAATCGTGACCTTAGCTGCCGGGAGCTTTCAAAGAGAAGACCAAGCAGCAGATACACGCGCCATCAGAACCTGACTGTGATGAGCAGTCGCAGCCGCTGTCGCAGCCGCCAGCGATGTCGGAGACGTGAGTTGATCAGAAAACAGCCGATGATGACGGATAGCCAAATTGATGTAATAATGTTTATACTTCGTTTGCACTCCGAATTAAAACCAAGTACTCCCTTCCAGCAGACATGACGCATTTACTTTTTGAAAGATGTATCAATAAATCTTTAGAATTTTTTTTCCACATTGGTCTTTTACGAAGCTTTCATGCCAAAACTCAAGGCATCGAAATCATATATTTGTCCTTTCACTTTAATCGTTGCGGTTTTTGTATTGTTTATTCATGACAGAGCACCAGGAATGACAGAATTCTCTCAAATCGCTGTAATTTGAGTTGTTATAGATCAGCGGACGGGTGACTCCAACATTCTTCTCTCAATTCCAACCATCTCCACAATAAAAAGAGCAAAAACTGTGACTGAAACATGAAGTAAAGATGATTGCAACCAATCGCATTATAAACTAAACCGGACAGCTCCTCATCTACGGACGTTGAGAAATGGCGCATTCCGTGTGTAATTGGACGTGGCAGAGGCCTATTTCTAACTCTCTTGGTAGGAGAGATCCAAACGCATTCTGAAGGTATGGGAAGGCAGGGGAATGCTGCGGGGCATCCATACACTAATGCATTTTGATGAATATTGTACATTAATGGGGACCAAAAATGCCGAGAAGAGTGGGGAGAGAAAGAGAGGTAGGGGATGGGGCGCTGGAAATGAGGCATATCGAAGGAATGAACACACCTCCCCTCTGAAACCAAAATTGTAACTGTTGGTACAAGATAGGACCAGTATTTGCGACAATTATAGTCGCCCCTACAAAGGGAGATGAGAATGGTATTATCTGACTAGGTTTTTTTTTTTCCAAGTGGGCCACATCTCTGTATCTTCCCGCCCCCCTTTTTTTTTGCCATCTCATGGTACATGGTACACGGCACATGGAGCCATAATGTCATAGTTGAATATGTTACATGAAACCAAGCGCGTACCGAGAGGTGTTTTGGGTGTTTTAGGTGTTCAAACACCCCCCTCCCTTTGGTGTTAGTTGATGTTCAAACACCCCCTTTTCGATGTTAAAACTCCCCCCTTTAGCACTGCTGATAGTGATAACCTTTTTTTTTTTTGCTTGTCAGATAATTTTTGAGTAAAAAGACACCTCAAAAATGCTGATAACCTTTCTTTTTTTCTTTTTCTTTCTTTTTCTTTTTTTTTTTTTTTGCTTGTCAGAGAATTTTGGAGTAAAAATTACTCCCCTTTAAAAAATCCTGGATCGCCACTGCTTGAAACACTTTGTTAGTACTTTAGTAATCAGTAATGCAACGTTTATCATGAATCGATGAATGTTTATATGAAAAAATAAAATAAAAATGTGTAATTGTGTAATTACTATTACCTGCATTGTCGGCATATTATGCGAAATGTGTTGGAATTATTTTTTGGAAATCCAACGACCAGAATTTAAAAAAAAACCATAATAGCAAGCCCCTGCCAATAAGTAGCAGGTGCATATAATGACCCATGATATATTCTGAAAGAACACATTCATTTTAATGCATACATGATTTTCCACCACCCTCCATGGTAAAATATACCCATTACGCGATTTACACCAGACATGCCAGAGATCTAATTAGGCAGATATCAATCATAAAGAGATCTCAAAGGTGCAGCATATCCATGTTATATGAACACAATTCATTATACTTTGCCTTTCGCATCCATTCACGAATAGAAAAAAAAATACTGGTAATAGTAATTAATGTCAAGTAAATACAGTATCATACCTTATCTACTTTCTTATAATCAATTTCCCTTACTTGTTTCAGAAGGGGGTTGAAATTAATTCAGAATTAAAAATATTTGTAATTAGGTACACACTGCAAGTACTAAGTTTTATTTAGCCCTTCACTGAAATAGGGGCACACGCCGGCTCCATATGCTGAATACGCAACTGGAGAACCAACCAACAGAAAATGGTGGTATAGGAGAATTCTAAAGATATATCTTATTGTTCATGGTTCCTCACTTTATGCGCCCTGCCCAGTCCGAGACTCTAAATACGCCACCGATATGAGCAGATCCCGTTTAACACATGCCCAGGTAATTATCACACGAGGAGAGGCATAGGAACGCCTGCAGCGTGTGACATTTACAGATAGCTGTGTTAGTCTGTGTTCACACATGCATGAATAAGATTTTAACACTTATTTTAAGTTTCATCCAGTAAGTTAATATAAACATGCAAACATCGTTGTGTGATCCTGCCTTACTCGCACAAGCTCGTCAGAAAAAGTGATTCAGGAAAGGGCTCCAGTCTAACAAGGCAATTTAAAGAACTGCATTTTGCTAATAATCGGTTCATTTAATTCCAATTAAAATTTAAAAGAACATAAACTGAGTATTTTGAATGATTATAATGGCCTGGTAGAGTGTGCTCTTACCATCTTCATTCAGTTCTCACTGCATCTAGACCTAGGAGTTTCAAACACGTAATAAGCTTCTTCGTCCATTATATTTAAAAACATCATAATCAAGTCCTTACCATTTGTCATCTTGAGTAGAAATTCTAGAGGGTTTAAAGGCGATATCTTTAATAACTAGGCCCTGATCTTTGGTATAATAACAACTTTCACTTCTACTCCTAAAGCATTAACATACATCAACATAAATATATCATGACGTTGACTTTGGCTAATGTGCGTAGCCGGTATACCGGCATACTTGAAGTGGTATATATATATATATATATATATATATATATATATATATATATATATATATATATATATATATACATACATAAACATATTATGTAAATAAGTATATTACTGACATGATAAATTCCATCCTCACTTTTGAGGGAATTCTGGCCTTCCCCCTTGTTGATCAATTTCTGGATACATCGCTTTTGGGCAACAAGTTTCCTCTAAGAGCACATTAAATGAATGCGTCCTGTTCTAAATTTTCGTTACTCGGTTTTAGTGTTCCTCTTTAATACTAGGTTAAAGCAAAGAACTTTTGTCGGAAGATTGGCACTGTAATATATCAAAGTATTAACCTATAAATAAATTTAAAAAAAACAAAACATGCACGGGGCATGTTGTAAAAAAAAAAAATCCTAAAATTTCATTTTCACATGTCAAAAGCTACATCATAAATTTTTGATAATTTTCAAGCTTTGGAATTTTTAATTTCACAAGCATTACCAATATCAATAGTCATGATGATGTAGGATAGTAAAATGCAAATATACAACAAATACATATTCAAATATAACAAATAAAAAGCTGTAGAAAACAGAAGGCTCACAAATGAAATCCAATTATTCTAAAAGACAATCTATGCCTGTGATGACTTTTCGAATCCAAACCCGGGACACATTTTACGACTGCGTCGATAAAGTTAAAGGGCGTGGTTTATTCGGTATCCATAACGCTCCTCCGACTCTAACAAATGCCCTCAAGAATAGCAACATCATAACTCACAGCTTCGAGATGCATGCTATGATCCCGCTATGATGCAGTGCTACAAAGATACGATAACAATCTTCTATGAGTCACAGGGCATTCATTTTGATTGTGTCTGCATCTATAGCCTTTCACCATCTCATGTTAGAAAATGGCAGAGATAAGAAGGTAAGGACAGTGACGGGGTTCTTTGTAATTAATTTACGATCAGGTTGTAAATAATTGCAGGCATTCTATTATGGTAGGCCTACGTGACACGACATTTCAATTCAGGTCAGGTCAGTCGAATGACTTTAAAGTGATGCTAAGAATGCCAACTGATAGGATTTCATCTTGAGATAAACTAAGCTTAAATTATGTTTAGAGTTAGAAATCCTATTTCTATAACGTCTTTAAACTATTTCAAAGCATAACCCAAATATTGCCTGCTCAGGGGACAAAGAAGGATCTATTTATATCTGAAATATGAGAGCATTCGAAGGACATCATTTCAAATTTTCATTGCTCCTATGATATTCTCCCATACAGTGTGTGTTTTAATGAAAGGAAACCGAGATTAAACCCTAAAATAATTGCAATCAGTACATATAGATTCGATCAAACACCGTCAGCCCATCATGTTTACTTTAATTTGACCTCTTATTCAACAAAATCCGATCATGGACAGCTGAACAGTAACATTTTTCCTGATTCATGTCAAATTTGCGTCTGCCCAAGTTTTGAATAGCACGGCTGGTCAACCCAAGGTTGACTGAATTGTCTCCAATCCAGTTGAATGCACTCACAAATAATGAAAATAACTCCTCAACACATTCAGCCCAACTTGGGCAAAGACGATTTTGACATGCTTTTTCAAAATGGCCAGTGCTCAGTCATCTATGATCGCATTTTAGTGAGCAACCTATCAAAATAAAGAAGAATTTATCAAATATCACAAAATTATAGTACATTTCAGCAATTTTACTTGGTTTTCAAGATATTGGGGCTTGAATATAGGTTTCATTTTATTGATTCACACTGTGTATGGTGATAAATAAATGAGATAGTGCTCAGAGTTACTAACAAAAAAAATTACTGGTAGACTTAAATGACAATATATTTGATTTCCCTTGAGAAATCACTGACTGGAGATTGTGATAATACACATCATAAATCAGAATAAATGTTTCATTATAAAAATATATCTCCTTTAGCAGTAAATTTTTTAAAATGACATACTTACATGAAATGTAAATCAAATTGACTTCTCAAAAAACATATCAAAATTAAATACTTCAAAATGGCGTCTTGCTTTTTGTAAAGAAGAATACGTTTCCCACTTTCACAGCTCATTTACATTTACTAAATCATGACATAGTCTTTTCAACCATATAACCACAAAGGTGCCAATCAGGAAGACTTCTCAAAACACTGACATCTTTGCCAGTCGACTGAACCTAAGATATCAGATACAGTGCTTACTGAAAAATAAGAACAAGCTAGATACATTTTTGAGAGACTGGAAAATGTTCTGTTTTCAATGTGTGCTATTATCATGATTATCTACAATTATAATGCAAGGGCCTGATTTAATAATAATGATAATAATAATGAAAATAATAATAATAATATAGAGTATTTGTAATGCGCCAAATCCACGTGACTAATGTGCTCAAGGCGCAATGGAGAAGAAAACTTACAAGTAAACAAAATACAAGAAAAATGAACAACAACAATGTGAAAGTAAATCTACTGGAAAGCCGTTTTGAACAAATGAGTTTTGAGGGCATTTTTAAAGCAATCTACACCTGACATATAACTCATTAATGACAATTTTCGAACTCCCCCCCCACGTTTTATGAAACGTGTCCACTCGAAAAAAAAATGGGGGGTTGCAGCCCCCCCCCCCCAACCCCCTGTAATGAGTTGTTTTTCATTAGAAATAGGAAGATAACGGGTGAAAGGAGAAGTGCAAAAGGAAATACAGGGTTACAGGGTGAAAACTCGTACACGATGATATAGATTTGGAAAGTGGGACAGTAGATCATATTGATAGGAACACCAACATCAGTGACAGGATATTTATGATTTTCAAGCTGTCTGCATCGCTTGTCATGATAGCCTGAATATTTTCCTCATGACGTAGTGATCTCTGACATTTTGGTTGATCAAAGGTCAATGTTACATCAGCTGACGATTTCATCCGTGTCATGGTGTAATAAATGATCACGAACGACATTGGACTTCTAAGGCATCCGAGTTCATAGACCGCTGTGAACAAATAGAGCTCTAATTAATCTATTAGTCTGAAGGTATATATACGGTTTTGAACACGCTTCGTGCATTTTTATTCTGATAAAAGCGTATTAAGTAAGATTTTGTATGATATAGATGTTGAAGTATTGGGTTTCACTATAGGCACTACGTAAATGAGATGGGCCATTGCCAGGCCATTAAGATATTAAGCATGTTAAGTGGAAGGGCGGGTGATTGTAGGCCTGCATCATCAGCCATGATTGCGTAATAATTATTCTCCCCAGCCCAAACATAATCATAGTAAATGTTACAAAGCTTCAATGATGGGGATGATCAGTCAAATGCAGTGAATGGCATTCCTGGATTGTGACCTTAACCATGTTAACATGATACATGCGGTGTAAGGGTATCTAAGGTTACAGCCCATGAGACCGACAATAAGGGGCGGCGGAGCGTCTTTCAGAGGGGGGGGGGGAACCAGTCAAAAAGGGCACTTTCGGAGAAAAAAGGGGCACCTACAAAGGGTGAACATGAAGCAAAAACAGGGACCATTTTGTGACACTGGTATCACCCTACACTCACCCTTTTTATTGTGGTTGTGGACATTGCTTCAGCTTCCCCAATCAGCAGTTGTGTGTAATGGTCTAATGATTCATGTGCGAGCGAGCGAAGCGAGCGAGCAATAAAAGTTTTCAGACCTTTTTCCTAATGCTGAAGTCCTTGGGTTGTGCATTATTTACAGCGATATAATGAAAATGACAACAGCAAATTAATTTGGAGGGAATGCCTAATGATCTTTTAATTTGTACATTAACCATGTCGCTTTTCTTCAGGATTACCTGCTTGGTTTCATTATATACTATAAGAGCGAGCGAGTTTGGGGAAAATTTTCAGAAAATATTGCCCTTATGCTTGGTGTAAATTATGGGCACATTCGCATGAGGGGCATTGTGCCCCTCTTGCCTCCAGCTCTACTGCCTTACATTGTAGTATATGGGTACCCGTTACTATAAAAAGCCGCACCGTTTCTTTGAAGCTATAGATATGCCTCTTTTTGTAAGAAACAGTGGGAAAATATAAGTAAAAGGGGTCACTTATCAGAAGATGAAAGGGCGCTTGTCAGAGGTGGAAAGGGGAACTTATAAGATATGAAAAAGGGCATTTATGAGAAGAGGGAAAGAGCTGATATTAGATAGGAAAAGGGCACTTATCAGATTGGAAAATGGGCACTTATCAGAAGGGGAAAAATAGGTACTTTTCAGA
The DNA here is from genome assembly GCA_025618425.1 of Heliocidaris tuberculata. Classification (NCBI taxonomy): domain Eukaryota; kingdom Metazoa; phylum Echinodermata; class Echinoidea; order Camarodonta; family Echinometridae; genus Heliocidaris; species Heliocidaris tuberculata. The sequence goes on from CM046832.1 coordinate 28,639,638, forward strand.
AGGGAAAGGGGGCACCTATCAGAATTAAATATGCACTTATCAAGGGAGAAAGGGGCACATATTACGGAGAAAGGAGGGCAATCAGTATATTTGAAAAGGGGCACTTATCAGAAGGAGAAAGGGCACTTTTTAGAAAGGAAAAGGGGCACTTTTAATAGTAAAGAGGTCCTTTATCAGAGTGAAAAGGGGCATTTTTTAGAAATAAAAAGGGCACTTTTGGGATACTTCGAAAAGTGGGGGCACTGTGCCCCCCTGCCCCCAGGGCGCGCCGCCCCTGCCGACAATGTCAAATTGGAAACTTCTTTCCTCATTTTTCCTCTTTCCTTTTGTGTTTTATTTCTCCTTTCATCTTCTCTTAACATTTCCTTTGGTATTTCTCTGTTTTCTTCTTTTTATCCATTTCTCTTTCAATATTTCTTCCTGTATTTCTTTGATTTTTCCTTCTTTTACCTTCCTTTTCTACATTTACTTATGTATTTCTTTGTTTAGTCGGTCTCAGTGGCTTTCGGTCTCGTGGAAAGATCTTTTGGATCTTTCGGTCCCATGGGTTGTTGATCGACGGGGATATCCCCCATCTAAAGCTGATGTGAAGTTACTGTAAACGCTCATCTTTGTCTTGCTATCAACACGTTTACGTCCAACCTTGATTCCCGCCTTAATTTGACTAAACTCTCTTTTATGCCCGAGTAGGTTGTACTGGTATCCAAGTTGGTTTTATACAGAGCACAGACCGAGTATCTGAGGAATGTCACATGGGAACGTATGGTATGCAGAAGGACTGAGCCAGGCCAAATTGTAATTAGACACGTAGCGTGGCATTGCAATCCCTGCGTATATTGCTATACCAAACAGGATCCAAAAACACTGACGTATGTTATCTTAGCGGGATAGGCCGACAAGGATTACGTTGGTATATGAATATTATACTTATAGTTGAAAGTGTATCGCAGTGACATTGTGCCCCAAAATCCCCAAATCCTTCAATAATTGGAAATAAAATGCCTCTTCCTGAATTAAACATTGCAATAAAATTGAATTATTCAGGGAAATTGAAGTTTATCCACGCATTATGCCACGAGAAAAAAAAGAAAGAAATCCAAATAGATCAAAACAGAACAATAAACAAGAATGGGCAATAGGTTAAACATGTTTTTGCATAAATTTGTGATGCTTGAGATGTGGGTGAAATAGATGACTGTGCACTATAATATGCACATTATAATGCGTCATAACTCCTTGAACTGATCCTGTCTGGGCGATAGAGGGCGAGTAAATAATATGGGATAACCAAAATGGCGGAAAATATCGTTACCTCTTCTATTTGTGTTAGCTGAATTGAAATATATTTTATCTTTTAATGTACAATAACGATTCTAACGGAACCTTATACTGTGGTTGTCAAAAGGTATTTATAACAGTTATACCTAAATTTCGTTAAGTTTATTAACTATATTGTTTAGAGAAAAGATGAGAAAACTGAAAGCAGAGAAAGAATTGCGATATATAATTCAGTACAGCTTGGTCACAATGCTAGAAAGATGATATACATTGACTGTAATAAACGTATCGGATTTGAAGAACCTCAAGGTAGAAACAGAACTTGGCATTGATATAGGCCTACCCTGTGAAATACCACTAAATGCTTGAAGATATGCCTTGAACGTATTAAATGATGGGATTTCATGTCAAGAAAACGAGGTTAAGGGCTAAGCAGATTAAAGGTCAACATTGACCCGTGCTTCTTTCTTCCTATAAATACTCTAAGAAATCCATGTAAGGTTAAGGAGGTCATCGGTCAATGAAGAGACACCGGTGACCTCCCCAACCATGTAAGGTTAAGGAGGTCACTGGTCGATGAAGATACATATATCCTTTCACGCATGCCCTTTAGCTGAATCTTAATTAGGTAAGCATGATGTGTACCTCAAAGATTTTAAGTGCAAAAACAGAATGCACTGTGCTGTGCATGACCATACCTATTGTGGCGCCATCACGTATCATCATGAAGGTCATTTTATTCTATGCTTACAGACTAACTCGCAAATTGGCAATGTAGGAGTTTCTATCAAAATGGATGAATTTTCACATATTTGTGTACGTCTATCATCGATTTAAGGGGTTATTAGATATTGCAAATTTGTAAATAGCAAGAATATGCTCGGTCACGTACCATATACTGTTGACAATATTACATGTAGTCTTCCCTGCACTATGTAAAGTTCTATGATTGATGAAACTTAAAATGATTAAATAGAAAATGACAGAAAAGGTGAATTCTGTGAAATATGCTGTAATAAAAATGTCATCATATTGTTTAACAGTTATGTTTTATGTTTGCCTATGTTTATTGTACAGTTATTCGACTTCCGAGCTGCGATGCAATGGTCTTTAACACAACATACCATTCAAGTACAGAGGAACTTCTCAGGCATTTGATTAACTTTAAACAATAGTAATATAGACGTTATGTAGAAAATTCCAATTACTTTCTGGCAGTTTATTCAGTAGTTCTGCTGTTGACAAAGATGAGTTGTTTGCAGGATGAAGTAAGAAAAAAATCTATTATTTAAAAAGAAAATAAAGCACGATGAGATATGAAATATGGATCCGATCACAAACTCCTTCTTATTTCAACTATACAATTAAGCAGAACTGTTATTGAAAGAATACTAGTCCAAATCTATTGGCGATGTCTTTGACTTTAACTTTGACTGAGAGCCATGATTGTATCTAAAAATAGGTGAGTTATTCCAAACAGCTTGAGCTGTGGGCTTGCCTTGTATACGTCAGAAGAGAATGCAGGTCTAAAGTGAGGGTCAAAGTTGCCCCCGTCATCTTGTTTTTATCTTCTTCTTTTTCATATGGCATAAAGAAGAATATCAAATTTCAGTTGACATAACCTAATGTATTAACCTAAATCATCAGAAAGGTTTAGTGGTCATTTCTTTGAGAAAAAGATTAAAACTTGACGATTATGACTACAAGGAAATAAGTATTACCACTAAAAAAAATGTTTTTTTCAATTTCTCCACTATAGAAAAATGGGACAGATAAGATAATAATCAAATTAAATCACAACTGGAAAAATGAACATAAAAAACCCCTCTGGAATATGGGACAAAATAATTATTATAAAGGAAAGACGGCAATTCCCCTTATACTATTCTATGTTTTGTACATTGTATATCAAGTCACAACATAATAGAATGAGAATCATTTCTCAAAGAGGGATGTAGCTAGAAAAAGCGGGGGAAAAAATAAACGCTTAGAACGATATAATTAATATCGAATTATGATATTTACATAAAACTTGTGGCTAGAGAATAATGCGAAATTTGAGTGTATTCTCCGGGTGTGTTTATAAGCTGTCAAAGACGCCTCAATATAAGGAGGTCTCGACTTTCAGACGGAGTATTGTGAAATCCATTGACTTAAATTAAGACTGCTGGGTTCATGAATATGACGTGATTCATATTCATGCATGTACCAACGGCTTTGTCCTTGTTGCACATGTCAAATTATTCTTTTGAAATGGTGAAAAGGAATCAAATCATGGAGTCTCCACTATACCTTTGACAGCTGTAATTTCTTTTAAGAATGGACCCTTCACAGTTTCAAAAGTCTTAGCTTATTATGAAGTGGTCATTTGAGAATGCAGCTAATTAATTAAATTCTGCTTTAATTATGTACATAGTTTAGGTCTACTTCCAGGAAAAAATGCCAAGATCTGAAGTTCTTCCAAAGAGTTAATCTTGATGGAGACCGTCGGGTAGTGCATTTAGATCCGGATGAATTGGAAACAGTCGTGGTAGTCCAAACAGGTGCTGGCGATTCCAAAAATATCTCCGAGGGTCACCAGGGGCAGGATAGTATACCGATTAACAAAATGGCGTGAACAGACGCAGAGATTCCCTGCCATGTCTATTCGTTTATCGGGTATCCCTCCATGCAGTGATGTTAGACCAATTAACACCGGGTGCGCACAATATACGTCCATCCAGGATGGCATCTTTTGGCATTTCTGAGGACTGTCAATCACACATGAAGAATTACCAATAGCCACGTTTTAAGCGAAATTGCAGGTTTCTTTGCATTCACTGGCTCTTATGGAGGAAAAGAGACTACCTTTACAACTGAAAACATGACTTCCGATAAGTTCCATTTATACCTTCATCTCGACAAATGTGAATTGCAGATATTTCTTGGGGTCCAAGTCATTTTTACATTCAATACACTCCTTTCAAAGAAGGAAATGGTGCAATGTGTAGCAATAAAGGTAACGCGAAAATCAGCCATCATGAAACGATTTTCGGTACTCCATCTTCATATTTCCAAAAGTTCCAATTGGCCCGTAATCTTGGTGAATAAGAACAGGCGTAAACACATCCGAGTCTGGTTCCGGAAAACAACATCCATATTTTCTTTTTGTTAATCCATAAGGTCCCTGTTGTTATAGGTGTCTTGTCCTTTCTACGTCTTTAACTTTGCAAGAGTTATCACACGACGGCAAATCGGCAATATCAATGATTTTACAAAACAAAACAGAAAAAATGTATGCGGGTAAAAGAAAAATAGTATACCATTCCTACCATTGGTTTACTCAATGCACTGAATGATTTGTTTTAAACAGAATGCTTACTCAAACACTAATGCATTAACAATAACAGCTATAGTAGTCATATATGCGAGAGCTCTGTTGAAGAAATATAAAACTTTAACTGGTCAAAAAGAAGATATAAATTAGTTTTACTCACAATGAAAACCAGATGTGTTGATTGGGCTGAGGCTTTGGAACTTGTGGAAAGAGAATATTCGACCCTCGTCTAGAGGGTGCAAGAAGCTGAGAAGGCGGAACAGGAAGAGGAGATCTACTCAATTATCCGAAAGGTCAGGGATGCGAGAACCATACCCCTTTTACGCAACCAGTAAAAACAAACTTCGTAACCAAGTGAGACGGGGTACAGTCCAGCCGTCAACAACTTCCTAATTGCGCCTTCCCTGCCGCCTCCACGCAGCTTGATAGCGGTGGATCGTCAACAATGTGGACTTCAAATGTCTCCCAGATATCACAAAGCCTCAGCTTCAAAGTTACGTGAGCTGATATAGAGGGACATGGGAAACGGAGGAGTTAGATAGGTAGCCGAGAAATTTCGATCCACTCTTAGACTGCAGAGCTAAGAATAGCCCAGGACCGGTGATGCGGGGCGCGATTGGATACCATTCGTTTTGGCGGGAGATGGAGCTTTAGAAGTAGTACGGTGACGAAAAATGACTTTGAGATAACGGTATGCAGACGCTTGTAGTCGTGTCTATAAGAATGAGAGCCTGGTGGGGTTTACAATGTCTCCAAGCTGATAGGTATACGTCAGCCTGCTGGTATTCGTGGGCTGGCCAGGTCAGAAGGTTGGAAGGGTGCAGAGAAAGAGAAACAACATCAACAAAGTGATTCATATGCCATGCCGGTGAAGGCCCACTCAATATAGATCAGAAGCGTCTAGGCGAGAATGGTATTTCGACACCGCTCTATTTAAATACATGCTAATCACCCCTTTTCCGTCTTGCAAAGTAAACAGAGCAGAAAGCTACACATGAAAATTTTCTATCTTCTTCAAACCGTCACTGCCTACAAAATATTTAGATTCTTGAAGCATTAATGTGCAGCTTTTTAGGATCTCTAGTCTATACCAATATCTTACATAGACAAACAACATATGACAAACTCAAATGCATTGAAAATAATTATTTTATCGTCATTTAAAAAAAAAGTCAGTTTCGAAATGATCATAGTAGGCCATAAGAGATAAATCATAATAAAGCGCGACCGAGAGAGAGAGAGGGTGGGGGGGGGGGGGGGGGCAGAGGGAGAAATAGAGAATGGGGAGGAGAGAGAGAGAGAGAGATAGTTGCTATCATGTTTTGTTAATTTGTACTTGTTTTTATAAACGTCATTTAACAAGAACTAAAATTGCAATGAAGAAAATAAGAAACTTTAAACAGGGTATTAAATTAAGGGGCAATACATCACGTTGCTCCTCACCCTCATGTATCCGATAAAAGCAGGGACTAACTTTAAACTGAAGTACGCCGAGCGGTCTTGCCTCGTGCCCGCCCTGTTGCAGCTATATTCCTAAAATGGAGAGGTGCATACCGATGACGTCACGTGTAGATATGCCAGCGTTGTGAACAGGCGGCCCTGATGCTCATCTCCGCTCCGCATATCACGTGACTGGTTTCAATTTCAAAGTTTTAGTGGTCCTATGTAGGACGGTTAGCTAGGGTGTATTCAGGGCTAAAGGCAGTAAGGAGTAAGGTCGATCCTCTGTAAACTGATAATATCCCTTTTTCCCTTTTGTGAAAAAAAACCTATCCCCTATAAAACTTGATTAACATTTACATTACAATATGAATTATGGATGCTAAGAAAGCCTACATATATGTGCCTTCTTCTCGTTGCCTCTCTACAGTTAGGTTCAACATCATAGAATATATTTCTAGATACGATGACGCAACAGTCATTTGAGATAATGTTTTATACCAGTGCTGCTGTGTTCAAATCAGCAGTAGATGACGCACTGATAGGGGATGATTATATAGACTTGTGGAAACTTGTCCACCCTGCGTGTGCTCTTGCAATAAACATTAAACATTTGATTAAAAATTAAACACCATTTTACATAACAAACCCAAGTGTTTGGACAAAGCTTTATAAAGTGATACCTGAATATTGTAAAGAACACGAATGAGTCGGTTCGTAATAAAACATGGATATAATCAGATAATAGAAATGGACCATACGTGTATAAAATAGCAAATTTGTAGGCCTGCAAGAAACTTTAGTTTATGCATATATTTTTCTCAGCCTATATAGACCCTGGAAATCTATACTCATAAAAGATTAAAATTATGTTCAAGATGATTTAAATACGAACTTACCACTTTAAAGGGACGATCTACCTTTTGTGTCTACTATAAATTTTGTTTGACTTAAAAGAATACGATTAAATACATTTTCATTTGCTTTCTTTAAATATGAAGCGTTTAATATAAGAATTTACAGGCATGTGTGCAGTCTACATCATTTTTTGGAGGCGTTTTTATTAGAAAGCTGCACAGAAATTGTTGATTTATTTTTTTTGCTTTATATGCATGATGAACATATTTAATAAATTACTTCCAAACGATAGAATGTTAGAGTTTAATCCAAGGTCTTTTACTGCATTTCATGATTATACTTTCAACAGGTTTAAAAGATCTGAAAATGGTAATAATGACAAAGTCAAGCTGTGTATGTTTGCCTGCTATATAGTACAATAAGAAAAATCTGTACTGTCGACTCCAGTCCCCACACAGTGCGCATGAGCAGTGGTGTAGCGTTGGTTCCCCACTGAAGGGTCACTGGTGTCATGGGGGCAACGGCATTTAATAGGTAGTTGAAATTTGAGAGAACCGAGCCATCGACTGAGTGGAAGGTGTGAGGGGGTCATCTTTTTAAAGTTTCACCCCCATTCTCTCTCTCTCTCTCTCTCTCTCTCTCTCTCTCTAGGAAGTGCCCCTATGCCTCCCATAGCTACTCTACCATGTCTACTGATATAAACCAATTTTTATGCTCTTTATAACAGGGCAACCAATTTTCAAATGAATGCACTCGTTTTAAAATGTTTGATAAAAGGCTAGACAGTTGTACGATTTTTTTTTTCATCCCGTGTATACTCACATTGGGCATTTAACAAAATTAGATATCATAAGCGAGTAGAATAATTGGTTTTGAAAATTAATCAAATCATTATTATCATAATCATGGTATAAGAGATCTGCCCCAATACCACTGTCCTCTTCACACATATACATGTACACATGTGAATTTGCGAAATAGGCCTATAAAACGTAGGCCTTACTATACGAGTTATACATGTATTTCAATATCTATGCCTTTGGATTTATAATGTGTTCAAATTAATATGTTGTCACAATCAACTTCAAATGATAAGCATAATAATGAAATTATATATGTTAATAAATGAAGATAACTAGCTACATGGATATGGCTATGAAGTGATAACATGGCTATTGACTATGATGTGCTTGGCAAAGAGATAATTATAGTGATGTTTGTTTGATTTCAGATGGAGATATTTCTGCTGTGTGCAAATGATACCCCTACAATGGCGTCACGCATTCCATTCACAACATAATAGACCCATATGTGAAAAACAAAGGTAGGATGTGACGTCAAAGAAGTAAAAGCTCATCTCACTCTCGTAGAAGGGCATAGAGATCAGTGGCATGTCATGTAGGATGTCATCCCACGAGCAGAGAGGGAGGTGGAGGGGGCCGATCGGAGAGAGAGAGATAGGTAAGGGGGAGGGTGTGGATGGTGAATATTATTGAAAGAAAAAGAGAGGGGGAGAGGGGGAGAGAGAGAGGGGGGGGGGGCCTCAAGAGAAAGAGATAAAAAATTCCCTCTCTCAGTAGGGGCTATTCCCCCCCCCCCCCCCCATGTAGGCCGAGGCCTATTAGCCTATGTAATGTGATGTCATATACGCCGAGATCTTGTACACAGTCATTGAAAGTGACCCCATTCTCATATATTTTCGGCGCGAGGAAATTTCTTGGATAGTCTGTAAGGAGGGGAAAATGGACGCCTGTCTTTTACATGTATATACATGTACATATGTATATATATATTTTTTTTTTTTGGGGGGGGGGGGAGGAGAAATGTTCGGAGCCAACTCAATTATTAAAAAGTCCGAGTCGTGCTTCCTTAAACTGCATGAAGGGAAAGCCATATGTTCGAGGTCTCAACACCCTGAAACTACCGTATATTTATTCCGTATCTTATCTTTCTATGTCTGGCTTCACCTCTGTTTTATGCTATTTTCTATGAAATTTGTGTGTGTGTTTATGTGTGAAAATATACAGAAATTACATACAAATGAGAATATTAGAATATTCGGGCACAGCCAGGCCCCTGGGAACGATTTTTTTTTTTTTTTTTTTAGTGGGGGTACTGTGAGCAGATTTTTTAAAAATTATTATTCCTGAAGGTGCTTATCCAGGAATTATGGCGCCCGGGGCAAACAATGAAGTTGCGCCCCTATTCACCCCCCCCCCCCCCCCCCCCACGTCTGTGCAAGCGAGGGAGCAAAGCGACCGAGCGGTAGATATTTTTGTTATTGTTGTTGTATTTTTAACCCCCAAAACACAATATTTCTTATGCAATTACCCAGAAATATTTGTAATTGAGCACTGTGATCGACGGGTAGAGATCAAAATTTCCAACATTGTTAAACGTTTTTCTATTCACTTCCCTCTCAAATGGGATTCAACATTAAAGGGGAATGAACCCTGGGGAAAATCAATTTTAATGAAAGAGAGGATAGAGAGAAGCAATTTAAAAAAATTTCTATCAAAATCGGTTAAGAAATCAGAAAGTTATGAAAGTTTGAAAAGTCTCAATTTACTTTCTATGGCGATCCTCAAATTGGCAATGTTGCTTCAAAGTGACAGATTTAGTAGTACAACTCTCCATAATTATGTTTTGTACACAAAATTTCATATTTCCCCATTATCTCTCAAGGTGCAGCTTGTCTCCTTCTTAGCTCAAGATATATCATGGCGAAATGTATTTGACACAGCATATGTTGAGTTCACAAAAAGACAAGCATCATCTTTAGAGATATTGGAGAAAATATTGTGTACAAAACATATGGAGAGTTGTACTACTCTACCTGTCACTTTGAAGCAACATTGCCAATTTGAGGATCGCCATAGAAAGTAAATTGAGACTTTTCAAACCTTCATAACTTTCTCATTTCTTAACCGATTCTGATGGAACTTTTTTTAAATTGCTTCTCTCTATCCTCTCTTTTCATTAAAAATGATTTTTCCCCAGGGTTTCATTCTCCTTTAAAAGCATAATACTCCTAGTTTATGGAAAATAGATATAGTTATTGTTATAGAGCACATAGTGTGGTCACAATACGCTTTTGTTTTAGGGGATCGTTTTTGTTTGTTTTTCTGGGACGACAACGCAAAGTTGACATTTCTTTGAAATGTTAAACCTTTGCAAAAGCGATTTTATACACTTAATCCTATATTGGGGAGCAATATTTAACAATGTGATGATGAAATTTACATGACGGAGGAGCAAAGCAAACGAACGCAACTGAAATGTGAATATAATTTTTTAGGTATTAATTTTTAAAGGTATTTTCTGCATTTTGGCTCTGGGCAGAAAATGACATTGCCCCTACCGCCACCCCTTTCCCATACTTTCACAAAACTGTGAGGGGTGGTACATTTTTGTTGTTGTTGTTGCATTTTTAAGCCTACAAAAAGCAATTTTCTTTTTTTACTTACAAACAAATTCGAAAGCGATCACTTCATCGACAGGTACAGTTACGAGTTTTAAAAATTGATAAAATGTCTTTTATTCAATTCTTTCTCAGTGGGGCGCAATTAACGCAAATTCAGGAGAAATATTGTCGATGAATTTAGCTTTGCATAAAAAAGTTACAATTTTTTTTTCAAATGGTGATCCTTCGAATATACTATCCTATACAATTATTGTTGGTATTGATATTCTGTATAACAAAAAGAGATTGATAAATAGTAATAAGGAAAAAAACAATGAGAATAACATTTTTAAATTTAAGTTTGAACCTTTTCAAAATGCTGTATATATCGCCAATATTGGAGTGAGAAAATAAGAGATCCTGAAGCAGTGCATGCGAGGGAACAAAGCGACCGAGCTTTAGAAAATTTTTGCATTTTGAAGCTAAGAAAAACTAAATTTCTAATGCCTTTTACCCTGTGGATTGGGGGCTAACAATTCTTAAGCATAAGTTTCTTCCCTTTCTCTCTTTTGCGTTTTTATGCCCCGCCTTGGGAAAGTGCCCCACAGAAATCTGAGGGTGCTGTACCCCCAGCATCCTCAGCCTTCTAGGGAGTGCTGCATGCGCACCCCGTCATAAAAATCCGGGGGTACTGCAGCACCCCCAGCACTCCGGCTCCCAGGGGCCTGCGCCCCCCCCCCTCCGCCTCGTACGCCTATGTCTGCCTAATACAAGAAAAAGAATACCTTTCTTGGCAATTATGGATAATTCTCGTCCCCTCCTCCTTCCATTTTTTTCCCCGCCTCAATTTTTGTTTTTGTTATTTGATATTTTTTGTTCTTAAAGGGAAATCCACCCTTAATGGCCAGTCAGTGCTCTGAAAGAAAGAGGAAAAATCAAAGAAGCAGATTGGTGAAAATTTAAACGAAATCGGACAATTAAGCAATAAGAAAGTTATTAATTTTTGAAAGTTGTAATCATTATACATATGGGAATTTCAAATTGGTTGAATAGGTAATGTCACTATGTAGTTGCAGACAATTACTCCCATTTGCTCCAACACACAAAATAACTAATATGTCATTTTTTTCGAAATGTATGACTCAGTAGGACCCTTTTCTTTCATGACTGAGGACCTATAACAATATGCTCTCCCCAATATATTTTGATATATATTTCGACTCACCACAGCGATATCATTTTTCGAACATCCATAACTCTCTTCCTTGTCGGATTTCTTCCAAACTTTCACCATCCTGATTTTCTATATTTTCTACTTTCACCGTGAGGTTAATCATCCGAAGACATAGGTAACACAATATAATTGCAATATCACCTTGTTTTGACCCAGGGTTTTGACCTTCTGAAGTGCATATGCAAATAAAATATAATCAAGATAATTTTTAGTGAAATTGATTGTATTTTTATTTTCAGGAAAAATATCAAATATTGAACGTGGAACCCCCGCTCCTCCCAAATAACAAAAATATCTGAATGAGAAACAATTAGGAATCAATTGTAGGCCTACTTGGCCTTGGTCTGCGATGAAAATAGTCATTTCATTTTCACTGATTGTCAGTAATTCAATTGCAAAAAGGGGTGGGGATTTAAAAACATAATAGAACAAACAAATTAATGAAAAGAAAAAGGGGAAAGAAAGAAAGAAAGAAAGAAAGAAAAAAAAAACCTTGCTTTCCCCGGCGATCGCGAGGAACTTGCCACTTCAAAGATACCATCGATCACATCTTGTTTTCAACTTCAACTTCAAGAAGGGCCCTGATGCGCTGATTTGGGGGAAGAAGTCTACATTTTAATCAGGCCCCAGTTTAAAGTAGGTGTATAAATGTTTATAATTTGCTAAGCTATAAATTTATAATGCCCGGAGACTTAGAATCAATATCTTTCATGGTCTGTTTCACGTAAAAGTCATTCGCGAATAGTGACCGGAATAGGTAGCTTAGAATTGGTTTGTTGAACTTTTACACGCTATGTGACCGGAAACTCAAGGGTGAAGCTCCCTTGTTGAGTAGTGCGTGATCTAACCTGGTTTGTTTGGTTGACCCAGCCACGTACACACGGGCTTGATATTTTGTAAAATATGACATTGAACAGCAAGCCACCCAGGGGAAGCAGTCTTCCGTACGGAGGGACTAAAAAAACAATCAGTGGACAGTGGGCAAGATTCATTCATGTCTAGATCCACGTAAAGTTTGATCAAGTGTCAGAGACTACAGTACACGGTGAACCCACTCACAATCACAGTCACACTTATGCGAGGTTATGGAGATAACCTCGCATAACGGCCCAATATAACAGCCCAAGGCATTCTCGTGAAATAAGACACCCTGCATTCACTTTGTACATGCAGTTTATTGCGTGTAAATGTCTATGAGGGTTCACATCCTCCATTGACTTTACACGGCAGTGTGTGTTCACACTTGATGACCGGTGGCTTATTTCACGAGATGGCCCAGCCCAATATAACAGCCCAACATAGAAATGGTCCCGTGAGTGCGGTGAACCTCGTTAACTTTAAATTAAACTCTTCCTCTTCCAGAAGTTCCAGCCCATCTGACCACTTTAACGATGGGATCATGAGAAACATGAAGGCTCTTTGAAGAGTAAAAAAATAAAAACTGACGCTACTCTTCATATAACCTGGTGTTTAATCTCGCTCTGCAATGTAGCAGAATTTTAGATTTTAGAATCTAAAGAACCTCTTGAAAATCACCTTTACTGTGAGCCAGCTTCTCTCATCTCCTCTTCACCATAGCTTTAGTCATTAAAACCTCATTTTTTACTCTAGAATTGAAAAATATTGAAAACAAAATGTGAAATATTAATTTTAATGGTTACCGTTGTCTGAACGACGCCCTGAAAAAGCCTTCACTGCGCTCATAGACCCGGAAGTGTCCCGTAAAGTCATCGACCTACAGTCATGCAATTTTCAGATCCACCATACGTTGGACAAAACCGCTACGAGCGTGCAAGCCTCGCACGCATTCTGACCAGGCGTCTTCAGCACTGCACTGCATGCATGCTGAAGACGCACAGTCAATGTAATAGGAAATAAGAAAATTTTGAATTTTTGAAGTTGTAATCAATCAAACACAAATTGGCAACTCCAAGACGTATCTTGCGAGCTCCTCTCCCATTTGCTCAGTACAGAAAATCTCGTAAATTCTCATTTTCTTAGTTTTTAATGAAGGAATAGATCAAGGTTTTACAAACTGTGTAAAAACATATGAGCAATGTTTATATCTGAGGTGCATGTATGATTGAATATTTTCTTTAAAGAAAATGGAAATTAATGATTTTGGGGTACATGGCAAATGGGAGAGGAGCTTGCAAGATACGTCATGGAGTTGCCAAGTAGTATTTGATTGATTACAACTTCAAAAATTCATAACTTTCTTATTTTTATCAGATTTTGCTCAAACTATCACCAATGTGTTTCTCTCATTTTTCTTCTTTTATTCAAATCAACTTAATACCAGGGTGGACTTTCCGTTTAATGTTTTAATTTTCAGCATTTCAAAACAAAAATAAAAACAGGAAGCTGCATGCTGCCATAGAAGAGATTACTTTTTTTTGCTCAAACTTTCACTGATCTGTTTTTTTTGTTGTTTCTGCTTCTTTTAAAATCAACTTGTAATCAAGGTGGACTATCCCTTTAAGATCTAGATCTAGATGATAGATCAAATGTGATACAGATATATTTCATTCTTTTGGATTCGTTTGTTTTTTGAGAATGTTTTGTAAACACACAAGTTTGCATTTAAATTTTGATAGGGTCATTTTCCCATGGATATATAAACCAATATTAATGTTGAATTGTGGATTAGATGTAATTTCTGTTTCAATTTCCTGACAATTGCTCATCTGTATTTTTATTTTGCAGGTGCCATCAGAACGATTCAAACATGGCCTTGTCAATCCTGCAACTTTTAGCCCCAAGGCTTTATCGAAACTTCAGATGCTCTACTAAGATCCTCCTGCCCTCAGGTCAAAGTTTATGCCATGAAAGGCCATTCGTATCTAGCAGGAGGGCACTTGCAGAGGATTCAACTAGTTTGGAAAGCTCATCTCAATCTGAAAGATCTGTAAGTGCTGGACAGAGTTTGTTTCAAGAGCTTAGCTCCCTGGGATCAGTTGACAATGCACTTGAAGTTATAAGTCAGAGGGAATTGTCAGGAAATGAAGCATCAATAGCTGTACGTGCCCTCCGCCATATACAAAAGAATGATTCGGCATCCACTGACTTCGCAACAGATAAGCGCTTTAGTAACTTGGCAGCATCCATAACAGAAGGAGTCAGGAATTTAAGCAATGACAGCCTCACAAGTACTCTGGCAAATGCGTTCCATGTCAGCAGTAAAAATGATGACTTCATTCTTGCTCTAGAGGGAGAATGCAGGCGTAGGTTACGACTTCTTCCCATCCGATCAGTTGCTACAATTGTTTGCAATGACCAGTTACTGTCAAGGAGAACAGAAACAAAAGCACTTGTGAATGAAGCTGCTCGTGTCCTTGAACTGCGCTGGAGGGAACTTCAGAATCCACAACTTGTACGGCGTTTGTTGCCATCTGCAGCTCGAGTGTCAGAACCACTACTGGAGCGGGTAGAAGACAAAACTCTTGAGATGCTGAGTCAGTTCAGTTTCCAAGATCTCACAGGTTTGATGAAGTCATTAGTAGCAACAAACACGAGATCGCTACCTATCTTGCGGGCAATTTCCTACCAGCTGCTGGAGCAGCGTTCACAATGGGAGATTCCTGCAATGATGGACATCATGAGCGCAATGGGTAATTTAGGCTTCCACAATGCAGCGCTCTTCAGTGAATTTGCAGTGCACATCCAACAGAAAATTGATGAATGCTCTATGAGCCTCCTGTGTGACATAGCAAAAACATATGCTGTGCTTCGTGTCCAAGCAACCAACCTCATGGATTCCATCCACAATGTTGTAGCTGGGGCATTAGATGAACTTACATTTCTAGACCTGAAGAGGCTCTTGTTTGCTTACAGTCAATTTTCTTATCAACCACCAGATGCAAGCATATTCTATAATGAAGTTGGAAGTAAATTAGATGCAAAGTTGGATGATTATTCTGTCAAAGATCAGATAGACTTGGCCCACTCTTTGACGGTGCTGAAGAAAGTGCCTCAACAGAGTTTAGGGAAGATTCTGCAGCATTCTGAGAAGAGGCAGGATGGTGAGAATTTCTTTTTAAATTTGAATTGGAAAATATCTACATGTAACTCCCCTCAAAAATCTTCAATAATTTTTTACACTTTGCACTACGTCCTAAAGTAAAGCAAAATTATTTGTGTACAATGTACATGTACTCCTGGATAGTTCCATACATGTCCCTATACATAAAGAGTTACAATAGACCAGTTCTGTAATGTATACATATTTATGCACACATATTTATGCACATTTCTTCTCTGAGCACCTGGTGACAAGCTCTTCCATTAACCTGCTTTTTATAAATGAGCCTCAATGCTTGGAATTCAGTTTGCATATAGTACTTGTTGCTATGTCGGGCATGCCTCAGGCAGGCTTTCAGGTTGTCAAGAACAACCTTTGTTTGAAAGGTATGTATAAAATTTGAATACATTACAGAACCGGTCTATTGATTGTATCTTCCCAAAATTCATTGTATCGTCTTAATCAATCATATCCCTTCAGTAGGCCATTTTCGTAATGTATTCAAATTTATACACGTTTGCCCAGTGACAAACTATTACATTCACTGGTAAAAACCTATTCTTTTTCAATAGTCAGAATGTGAATTGCATGTATTAGGCCTTGTTAGGTTGGACAAACATTTTGGCTTGCCCAACCTAGCAACACTTAATGTATGCAATCTGCATTCTGACTTGAAATACAATGACTTGTAACAGGTGGATGTAATAGTTCGTTACTAGGAGTTTGACAAAGAGGTAAGCATTAAATTTGAATGCATTACGAAAATGGCCTATTAACCCTTACTGTATTTCAAGCTCCTCTCTGACTCTGATATCGGCCGCGACATAACTGATCGCTGCGAAATTTGGCACGTACCTTGAGAATCGCGTAAAGAACATAAATCCATTATTTTTATGTAAATCTTTATTTTTTTTCTTTTAATATAATTTACGCAAATTTTAAATGTAAATATACATTTCAATTGATAATCAAGTTAAGAAAGGCCTCGAGATAAACTTTAATGCAAGAAGTTCTTTCTAAACCTTAAAGGAAACCAAAACCCAAGGAGAGAATCAATGTTATTGGAAAGTGAGAATTCAGAGAAGCACTTTACAAAAAGTTTCATTAAAATTGGTTAAAAAATGAGAGAGTTATGGAAGTTTGAAAAGTCTCGTTTTACTTTCTATGGGGATCCTCAAATTGGCAAAATTGCTTCAAAATGGCTGATTTTGTGAACAACTCTCCATTTGTTTTGCACACAGATTTTCAGATTTTCCCCATTATCTTTCAAGGTGCAGTTAATCTCCTTCTGAGCTCAACATATATAATGGGAAAATGTATTTTACACCACATATGTCGAGTTCAGGAGGAGACAAGGAGCACCCTGAGGGATAATGGGGAAAATCTGAAAATCTGTGTACAAAACAAATGGAGAGTTGTTCACAAAATCAGCCATTTTGAAGCAATTTTGCCAATTTGAGGATCCCCATAGAAAGTACGAGACTTTTCAAACTTCCATAACTCTCTCATTTTTTAACCAATTTTAATGAAACTTTTTGTAAAGTGCTTCTCTGAATTTTCACTTTCCAATAACATTGATTCTCTCCTTGGGTTTTGGTTTCCTTTAACAACATTATTCCATAAGAAAAATTTTGAAAGTGATTTCCATTCTTATGTAACATTCTATTTTTTACGATTTTCTTTGTTTTTCAACTTGAACTTTTTTGTTTTTTTTATAAAGTCTTTTGTTTCGTATTGTTATCTGAACCAATATTCAGTCAGAATAGATGATAATTACAGCTTAAAGAAGAAATTATAAGTAAAAAAGGAGGAACATGAGGAAATGCAGTTTCCCATTTGTTTGTAAACAAAACTCAGAAATTTTCCGTTTTCGGGCTGACATGAGGTCATAAAAGGTCATGTGACACGGTAACGGTATGACCGATTTTTGTAAACTCAGTGTCAAAAGATGCGCAAGACTTGAAAGAAAAAAGTCAGAAAGTTGTGTACTGTGAAATGCAGCAGTTCGAAATGCGCGGCGAAATTCATCTGGGGGGAGGCCTTTGAGCCCCTCCCCCAGTACAAACTTACAATCAACTTTATGTTTAAAAAAGGCACAATTCATTTCAGGATGCAATTATTTGTAGCAAGAATGGAGATCAATACAATTGATTTTAAGTTGATTTTTCTTTTACAAGACCCACTGAGTTCACAATATCATTTTTCTTATGAGATTCTACCATCTTTCTTTTGTGCATTCAGTTCCTATACAATCAACTCTGAAGCTGAAGCTACTGCAGATCAACACATGTGCCCAGCTGGATTTCCCTGAATATGAAGGCCCATATTTGACCTCTGACCTCAAATCCTTCCCAGCAGACCACAAACTCTACACCACAACCTTGCACCGGTCTGTGTTCAAAGTCTTACAAGCTTCTCTCGGAAAGGACTTGGATATGGTGGAGAATGTCAAAAGTGACCTTGGTTATGTCATAGGTGAGAGTGTGTATAAGTTGGATGGAACAGTATTACATGTATGTTAACAAACACTGACTTTAGGGACACTGATTTTCCACGATCACGGAAAACGGACGGAATTCATGGAAATGACCATTTGAAACAGAAAATGCAATTTGGAACGGAAAGTCGCGGAAAACCCCTTTCACCTCAAAATTTTTCATTTTTTCTAGAATAAAACTTACACTATTCTTGTGATTTGTTATGCAGTTAAAAAATATCGGGCCTAAAATCATGGTTAATAACTCTGAATACTTAGTGATATTCATCAGATTCTTCGGAGACAGTGCGCTGCCATTTTGTTTCGCTGGACCAATGGAGATTGTGACACAAAACACGGTACAATAGGAGCAGTGAATCCCTATTATGCAAGCTAGGCGCGTTCTCATGCTGCCGACAGGGAAGTGAGGCGGGATTGTCGTACACAGCCAGCACATTTTTTAGTAAAGGGGCTGGCGTGTGCACCTAGTATTGCATAGACGTAAACTAGGCACGCACACGCCAGCAGCGGGCGCTAAGTGCGGCGAGATTGTACACACGCTGTTGTACAGTTCAAAAAAGGGGCTGGCGTGTGCGCCTAACATCGATCGATCGCTGACATGACAGCCAAGACTGAAATGTTTTCGTCAACGTCGGTGCGCTAGAGTGCTCAGAAATTGTAGGAGTTCTGTGCATCATGCTGAAATAATCTGCTTCCTGGGTACTACACAGATTTTCATGGTTTGTCATGTAAGATTCCTTTTTGATCCAGTCATGATTATGAAATGCAAGTCGAATACCTAAATTTTAACTGACTCTGTAATGTTAGAACATTTGTACCCTACAAGTTCATATTTGTATGCAAATCTTATGTAAATGGAATTTTAGTTTTTTCATGTGTACAAAGTCTATGGCAAAACAGAATTTACGTTTTTCAGCCCATCTGAAACGGAATTCCAGATTTTCCGAAACAGAAAAGGCCATTTTTTGAAACGGAAAATCAGTGTCCCTATGACTTACATGCATATGGCAGTGGATCATAACGCTATGTACCCTGAAATACATAGAATGAGATGCAATGTGCACACAACACTCAAAAGCTTCTTGGATACTAAACATCTAAAGATTACCTGGGATTGCCAAAGAGAATATGAATTCATCTATTCATTGTTATTCATGTATTTGTGGATTAAAATCAGGTTGTGATTTCTTTCAATCACACATAATATTTTCTACAGTAGGTAGTTTTATGACCCAGCAGCTTGGTTGAGCAACATGTGCATGGATATCCAGAAGAGAATGTGCTGCATTGATATCTTCCAATCACATTTTTTCTCAGCAGTTAATCTATAGACTGTGATAAACAAAACAGGGTTTTCCTATTTATGTAATTATTTGTCATACATGTATTAGTCATCTTTGATAACAAGATGCTGAACTTGTGGTCCCCCCCCCCCTCCAATCATTCTACTTGTACAGTGTACAATGTACTGTAAATCCAGCAACTTTCGCAACAAAAAACTTTCGTGAATTGTTAATGACAGCCAATTTTGCATCAAGAAACTTTCGCGAATTGCAATAATTTTATATCATTTCACTTGTGATTTTATTATTTCGCAGCATGAAAATTTCGCGAATCTCGACCACTCCCAAAATTCGCCAGTTTCATGCACGCAAAAAATTCTGGTTTTACAGTATTCACATTATCAGACAAGTCAATGAGGAATACACAGTGCTAGGTTTTGCAGGCAGACATGTTCTCGGAAAGTGTATTTGGTACAGAATGGTACTGATACCATCATTATCACAGGAATGATGTGCAAATGTACTCAGGAGCTGATATGTATGGCCCAAATGATTACAGACATTTTCCCATGCATATAGGATAGTCACACCCAGCCATTTATTGTCAAGCTGTGGTATCTTACTATCTTTGCAGGATAATGACCTGACATTGAAATGAATTTGTTTTATTTTTTGTATGTTATCTTTGCAGATGCAGAAATTTCCAGCTGTGTGAAAGGAAATGGTCAAAAGTAAGTTGCCGTTTTTAGTATGTTACTTCCTTAGCATTTTATTTCTGAAGGAAGGCAGAAACTTATGAGTGAAAGGTTCCTTAGCCAGGGCTCCTGACCTACTTTTTTTTACTCAAGGTCCAGATTTCGATATTACGGGTTGAAGTGCAGTTTGCACCTGTTCACATTTTGCAATTTTTTCACCTATGTGTGAATATATGCTCTGTTGTCTCCACCCTTTTAACCCTTGTGAATTACATCCGTGGGAAATTGCATAGATGATAGTCCTTTGTTATTTATTTGATTTCAACAATGTTGCAAACCATTTTGATAAGTTTCGCAAAATACATATACCCATAATGTATGCGTAATGCATTAAATTGAAGAAAAATAAGTACATGTATTTGAAATTTTGTTGTTGAGTTGAAAGGTCAATGGTAGGAAATTGCCAATATGAAATGACTATTTTGTTGGTTTGACTGCTTGCCAGTAAGTCAGGGATATGGTTTTGATCCCATACAAGTAGTTTCATATTCATATGATGTATGATTTGATAATGTAGTGTAACACAATAAGAATGATATAGGGCATAAAATTAATTTAATGTTGGGCAAGTTTAACTTTAAATACACACTGTATATGTTAATAATGGTGTTACCGATAATTAAAGTTTGGCAGAAAGAGGCTTTCAACTTGTTGATGATCGACAGATTATGAAAAAAAAGACTGTATGCACTTCTTTCAACCATATACATGTAAGATTGAACAGTGTTTTATAATGTTCATGTTTTTTTTCTATTTAAGGTTGGCCATCATGACCTTTAGCCCTCCCTGCTACCTCTACTCTACAAGGCAGCTAGTCGGACGTCTGGAGATGATGCTCAACCACCTTAAACTTGCTGGCTATCAAGTGCTGCAGGTAGGGATTCGTCTTTTGAGAAGCAGATGGGCGTTAACTCTGTGTTAAAGTTTATGAGCGTATGCATTTCTGGCTTTCAGCAGGCAAATTGTTTGTGACCCACTAATACAGAATCACCAACATAGTGTCAGAATCTTTTAAATTAATTTATTTCCTTTATTACCCCCGCCGATAAAATCGGCAGGGTTATGTAAAGGGTTCCGTATGTTTGTTTGTTTGTTTGTTTGTTTGTTTGTGTACAAGATAACTAGAGAACAGGTGAACGGATTTGCACCAAATTTTCAGGGATTGTTTGGATAGTGACAGGAAAGAATCGATTAGATTTTGGTGAAGATTGGTTGATCCCTGCAAATTCTGTGTGACCTTCTAGTTTTGACTCTATAGTATAGTATATGTAAAGATCACCGTTTCGCACGTATAAGTACGAAGCGGTTTTAGCAGCCATTGTACAATGCCTCAGTCGGACACGGGTCATGTTTTTTCGGTACATAAATTTCGAGTTAGGTAAAGCCATGTGTTAAGACAAAATCATCAGGGGTTAGTACACATAATGTAGATTTCAGTTTTGACCCCATAGTATATTATTGCAACTACTCTGTAGCACCGCCAAGGCGTGGGTCTGCCGCCTTTGACGGCCCCTCTAGTTTATGTATATATTTATTCATTTATCTATCAATTAATTCACTTATTTATTTGCTTTTGCCTATTTCCTAGAATTAGTGATTCTCAGTTTTCAATTCATCTGTTGAGAGCCAGCAGAGTGTCAACTCTATATAAAGTACAGTATAGGCTTTTTGTCATCAGCGGATGAAATGTTATATGAATATCCTAGTTTATTTTAATAAAGAACCTTTGTACACAGGTATCAAGATCGTTAATAGACCTGTTCACAAATATATTCAAATTTTATGCATACTTTTAAAACAAAGGTTGTTCTTGACAACCTGAAAGCTTGTCAGAGGCTTGTCAGACATAGCAACAAGTAATGTATGCAAACTGGATTCCACGTATTGTAGTTCATTCATTAATAACGGGTTAATGGAATACCTCGTTACTAGGTCCCCAGGAAAGAAACATCCATAAATTTGAATAACTTTGTGAACAGGTCTATTCAGTGAAATGGGACTTTGAAGGTCTGTAAAAAAAAAAGAGCACACAAGGCTAATCTATCTGTGGCACAGCGCGGCATGATGGCATATGGTATTCAAATGTTGACAGAAAAAATCAAGAAGAAATAATCAAATTCATTTACAAGTTAGCTCACATTTTGATTATACTCTATGGGTATTGACTTCTGAAAATTAACAGCCCTTGGCTTCATGGAAGTTACTGCTGAAATTATGATTCAAGAAAGACTTGGGAGAAGATAGAAATGAGGAGGCGCGATGGCTCAGTGGCAGAGTAGTGGTCTCGTAACTGGGGGAACCCGGGTTCAAAACCCAAGTGGATATGCTAGTGCCCTTTCAGTGAGTCATTAATCCTTACCAAGTCCATCGGAGAGCACTTAAAGCTGTCAGCCTTGTGTTTGCTTATTTACAAGCATACTCATGCTTTCTTAATAGTCAGTAAAAGAAAGCATCAAACCTATCAAACTCAGTAGTAAAGATTTAATGGTGAGTAGAACAAGTGCCCTGTAGGAATTGGGGGGGGGGGGGGATACCTGTTTTTCCAAAGGTCATAATTCCAAAACACAATTCTTCCATAGAAGGGGGTTCATTATTATGAAAACGAAATGAGTTCTTAATTCCGAACATTTGGTGCTTTACTCTGAAGGTTCGTTACTGCGAACATGCAATAGAGCCCTGCATAACTTTTTGGAATTACAAACCTTCGGAAATATGAACGCTATTCATTTTTGAAATTATGAACCCCCTTCTATGGGAAATTTGTGTTTTGGAATTACGAACCTTCGGAATTATGAACCTTCAGAAAAACGAATCTTTGAAAAAATGAGTACCCCCCCCCCTCCATTCCAAAATGTCTTAAGAACCTTCAGAAATATGAACCTTTGGAATTATGAACTTTTGGAAAAACAACATATAACCAAAGGAATGCCCTGCAAGTATTGGGCAAGTGAATATCCTTGCAACAATTTTTGTTTGGAACAGTCCTTGGCTTCATGGAAGTTACTGCTAAAATTATGATTCAAGAAAAACTGGGGAGAAGAATAAAAAAGTCAAACTACTCATTAATAAAAAAGACCACAATGGGCTTTCACCTTGATCACACATATTCCCTATTTGCTCTTTGTCTGATGTGTATTTAATGGAAAGCTTTTGATTATTTGTCTTTTCTTTATGCAGATTCCTTACCATGATTGGTACTCTCTTCGCACACCAGTTCAGCAAGTCAACTACCTGAAGGATAAGCTGAAAGATATACTTCCATAATAGGGACAATAGTAGAAGAGTCGAATTTTAAAGTATAGTTCATGTTTGCTAGGCATGATAATATTATCTAAAGCCATTTAGCATGGTGACATTTATACATCTGATGTTCCTTGTAAATTCCAGTTTTCTCAGATTGGTGGAAACTTTTATATTCTTTTCTGTACAAAAGAAGGAATACCCTCTCATGCTTTGACAAGCAACATACTGAAGGAGTTCCCATTCAAGAGGGACATTAAAAAAACCAACTTAGTCGTAAGGGTAATTTTGAGTATTTCTGGATATTGTATCTTATGAAAGATAGTAACACATGTATTTGTGGTAAAGCCAGAGGTTAAAAAGCATATATCATCTGTTTGGAGTCAGAAGGGCTTTAAGTCCCATCTTTTGTAAAGAATTAACGCTATTCTGGCTACAAACAGACGATATGTTTGATGATTTTTCTGCTACAACCTTCTCTTTGTGAGGGTAATCAGTACAGGGGAGCGTTTCATCAAGCGTTTTGTCAGTGATTTTTACTGACAAATTTGCTCTCAGCCAATCAGATGCAAGGATTTCAGTAGCTTATAACAGTTGTCGGTAAAAATCACTGATGAAACGCGTGATGAAACGCTCCCCTGGTCCCAGCTTTAGGCTGCATCACCAATCTGTGTCTGCATTTTCAGACTTTACATTGTAGAGGGCATAACTACCCCCAGTCTCCCTCCCCCCCCCCCCCCACAAAAATAAATAAATAAATAAATGATCTATATATGTATGAATATCTTCTTGGAATACTTTTTTATCCAATAGAGAATCATCTATTGCAGGGATCTCTAATAGTAATGCTATTTACAGACGTTTTCTTTCAGTATCCTGTGGAAACTGTGGTTAATCTAAGTGTGATGTCTGATTCCCCTTGGCCTGTAAGAGGTCAAATTTCACAGCAGGGGGAGGTGTTGTCAGATTAGATTCATGTATGACATTGTGTACATTATGTAAAATGTACATTGAATTATTGATATGGTATCAAAAGTTACTTGAGACTATTTGCTAATAAAGTTAAGGAAAAATTTTTGTGGACGTTTTGTGGGTTCATCTTTCATCCAATCATATTAGGTTTTGATGATATTACATATCTAAGAATTTGAAGCTTCCAAAGCATATTAACACAAGTGTCATTGTTGTTGAATCACAATATTGAATGTATATGTAAAATCATTCAATTTACACATGTACCCCTATACAAGGAATTCCAAAGGTCAAGGATAAATTATTTTAAGGGGGAATTCCACCTTGATATCAAAGTGGTATTAAAAGAGGAAGAAAAAATAAAGAAACAGATCAATGAAAGTTTAAGCAAAATCCAATAAATAAAGTTATGAATTGTTGAAGTTGTAATCATTCAAACACAACTTGGCAACTCCATTACATATCTTGTGAGGTCTTCTCACATTTGCCCAATACTTTAAAAAATTATATATTTCCACTTTTTTTTTTACAGAAAAAAATTAACCATATACATGCAAAGTAGATATTATCATTGCACATATGTTTTTACACAAAACCTCTGTGAAACAAAATTATTCCTTCAACTACGAAAATTAGAAAAATATGAAATTATCTGTACAGACCAAATGGGAGAGAAGCTCGCAAGATACGTCACCAAGTTGCCAGTTCGTGTTTGATTGATTCAAAGTAAAAAATGTATTACTTTCTTATTTCTTATTTCTTTTGCTCATACTTGCTTATCCATTTCTCTTATTTTTCTGATTTTATTCAAATGAACTAGATACCAGGGTGGACTTTCCCTTAAATTATTCTGTGTTTATTGTACATCTGCATGTACTTATACTGCATGATGGGCAATTCCATGGTAACGGAATTACAAATGAGAGATATTTTGCTCACATTTTTGAAGGCTATGCAATAATTTTGGACTTCCGTCCCCTTCTCTCCAATTTGTAATCTGCAGATTTACTCCTTCTTTCACTTGAACTTGTTCATACCCCAAAAGTGTCCACTTACATTAATTATGTTGAGGTTTATAACTTTGGTAACGGAATTACCAGAAAATGGTTGCATTTTTGAAGTTCTCATTTCCATGCATCAAACATGCATTGTGCGAATCCTGATTGAGATGTGGGAAAAGTTTCTTTCAGATTTTTGTGATTTAAGGATTTGCCTACTTGGGACTATTAAACTGATTTTCATTAGTATAAATCTGAAATTAAATTTTGTTGTTGTTTTTCCCATGTGGAATTGCCCTGATGTATTTGTACATTATTGTTCACACATGTCTGGTTCAGTGTGCACTGGTTTTTCCCCTTTGGCAGTCATATCTGGCTACCTTTGCTAGGTAGTGGAGGGTTATTATGGTCGCGTGGTTCATTCACTTGACCTTACGGGTGCATTTCGCATTCCATAATATTAATAATGGCCTGACGTCAATGTACATTGCCACTCTCCACCCAAATGAAAATAGGTACTTGGAGCACTGCATATTTGGCTGCTCAACTATAAAAGTAGGTAATGAAAAACAACTATTACCAGAGTGGAGAAATTTCTCTGACACCCTGACATACAACATAATTTTGCTTTTAAAATATTTTTTTCCCACATTTGAGAAAAGAATCATGCTCAAATCAACTGAAAAAATCCCCCAGAACTCATGACAAAACAAAACAAGAAACTGTTGAATGCATGTTAGAGTTTCATTCATTAAAATGTGTACTGTATATTAAAGTAAGGTGATTTCATGCAATAAAATGGAAGATAATCTTAATTTCATTATGTGTTGCCCTATTTAGCTTGTTTTGATTTGATAAACTCTTGAATATGTACATTTATTTAATTTTCAATGCGATGAATAAAATTACAACTTGGATAGTTTCATAAAATGAAATATAAACCTCAAGGAAAGTTACGTTTATGTATGTATTTGAAATAATAATACTAAAAATAATGAAAATTATAAAAATGGTGATAAAGAGAAAGAGCGGCTCGAGGAGAAAAGGTTGTCTAAGTGTACAGGAAATGTGAAAAATAAATTTATCAATAATTTGGGAGAATTACATGCTATTGTGGGAAAAGGAATGAGGGCTATGAGACACTGGTAAAATCCGCAAAGTATTTGGGACAGAGACATAACCAAGAAGAGCACATACAGATTGCAATAGTTATGAATTAGGTTAATGTGGCAATATTTTTTTCCCCTTCATTTTTTGTGCTGATTTGAACATACAAACAAAAGTAAGATATATCAGTAGTCCCTAGAGCCAATTTAATGTACATTCATTTCTTTGAAAATTTTCATATTCCTTCACGTATATATATATATATATATATAAATATATAGAATTTATATATATACATATATATATATATATATATATATATATATATATGGGTAATTCCATGAAAATGTCAACTTTTGTTGAAAAAACAAAGTGTAATTTGAACATTTTCCTTCTATATGTCAGTTGAATATGCATGATGGAAACTGTATGGAACAATATTGACTTTTTTAATTTTTAAAAATTACACATTGTTATGGTAAAATGTGGTTAGTTACATAGTGAGTCATTTTTAGAGATTTCATCTGTTATCATAACAAAGTTAATCAGATCTGGTTAGGACTAAGGGAAATTTTATGTCTATATACAAAAATTAAAAAAATATTAGTATTCTTCATATTTAAAGGAGGTCAAAGGTCAGATGGATTTTTGTCCCGTCTGTCACGTTTTTTGAGGTACTTTCTGCATTTACAATAAATTGGATCATTGTTTTATAATATTTTTTTTTAGTCTTGCTCTTTGGTATAGGGGGGAAATTCATTTCTACTCCTAACTTGGCGAATTCTAATTTCAATCATGTAATGTTCCGTCTATCACGTTTTGCATCTACAGCAAAAATATTTATGGATAGGGGGGACAACATGAAAATTTTCCGATGGATGAAAATTAAAATCCATTTACTATTATGTTTCATGATATTAAAGATGACCCTTTAACCCCTTTAGAACATGAGAAAAAAATTGAGAATAGGGTAATGAATGCTGGAAATTTGGTTGTATTTTTTAAAGGGTACCAATCACCAAAAATAATTTTGCTCTGTATGTTTGAGGTTTCATGTCGTTATACTATATTCAAGATATGGGCTTCAAATATTAATTCTATAAAGAGATATTGCAATTTCAATTACAATCTCTATAAGCGTAAAAGCGACTCGTGAGTAGACTACTCAACGCACCTGTACGCGGTCGCCAAGATAAAGGCTCGCGCCGAACCAAACTCGGAGTTCGGTTCCGCGCGAGCATTTTCATGTTTCCAGTATTTTCTTCATACGCAGTAACTGTTGACCTATAGAATACCAGACAAAGTTCTTTGAGGTTGATTTTATACTTTCTAGCTGTACACAAATTATTTTTTCAGGTGATTGGTACACTTTAAATTGTATTTTGTGTACAATCTCAGTGTGTCCCTCTGTCACCCTCACTTTTTGTCATTTTCCCCCAAAAGCAAGATGAAATTTCAAATGTAAAGCCTATAGCAGGTTTCAAAAAGGTACCAACAAGTAATAACATGAGTACACATATACATGTATTTTGTTTCAAAATTTTCCAGTGAGGAGAGCTTAGTCGAAAAGTATCGAAGCAGAAATGGCTTGGTAAATTCATGTCCCGTCTAGCTGTTCATTTATTCATTCATTCATTCATTTATTTTTCCTCTCATGGGGTGGAACACCCTAATAGCAAAAGCTGATTTCCATAGGGGTCCACCAACATAAAAACATAGTACAGATGAAAATACATTTAAAGTAATAACATGATATAAGTAAATGATAAATAAATAATTGAAACATACATAGACAAAATTCAGTGTAAAATCAATTGAAATATTAAGAAATGCTAATACATAGACATATAAAACAAACAAAATATAGACATGAATTGAAAGGCAAATTAAGATGTTGGAGAAAAAGAAAGTGCTGGGACAGAAAGATCATTAATCATCTGTAGTATGTCAGCCAATATGTAAATGGATACGGCGTCTAATAAAATAATAATTCATTTACCGGGAGTTATTTATATGGATTTTAAAATTATTGAATGACATAGATGATGTAACTATCTTTTCTATACAGTTCCAGAGTTTAGCACCTCTATATGATAATCGACGTTTACCATAGTTCGTCTTGGGTTTCGGTAATCTGATTTGTAAATTACCTGATCTGGTATTGTATATGGTTTCACGATAGGTAAAGAGGTTTGATATGCAAGAGGGACAAAGCTTCTTGATAGCTTGAACTTGAAGCCCTGCCCACAATTTGTGGGTTTGGCTTGAAAAAAAAAAATCCCCATTTTGTTGACCAAATCCTATAGTTCACTCTCTACATTAAATAACCATCACTTTTAAATGAAATATAAAATATCAAGTAAAAATATGGATGCCCCGTTTGTCGAGCTGGAATTACCCAAATATATAATTGTGAGGAAATAGCATATACAACAGCTTTGGAAACTCTTGTGGATATCAATCAATTTCAATTCATTTATTTCATTCTCCATAAAAAAATACACATATACTTATGATACATGGTACATGAGATAAAAATTGTGACATAAAACTAACTTAAGGTACATGATTAATATGATAACATGAGTAAAAAAAAACAAAACAAACAACAATAACAAACGAGAGACATTTAAGGGAATGGGTGGTCAACAAAAAGAGCATTTAGTATTGTATTTGTATTGTATTTATTTTCCGTCATTTAAAAACAACAAATGATAATACATCCATAATTATGAAAAGAAACAACAACAAATTGATTACAAGAAGAAGACGGAGGGATGGCCCTGCTCAGCGTTGTTGCCATAACAACGCTGTTTTACAGAGGGGTCCCAACAGACATAAAAAACATGTAAATAGATATTAACAAGAAAAAAGTTAACAACTTACAATAGTTAAAGAAACGAATTGGAGTAAAAACAGAAAAAAATAGAGAAAATATTTACAATATATACAAGAGAGAGTGCTTAAACAATAGCGTACATTTAAAAAGATACCTGATCAGCTACAAAAAGTCTGGAATAATATTTTTTAAATCCTTTCTGAAAGTGTTAACACTTTGTATTAATTTTGTAGTATGTGGAAGAGCATTATATTGTATAGAGCCTCTATATTGAGTAGTTCGTCGGCAGTATTCAGTTCTAGGCTTAGGGAGAGCAAAGTTACCAGAACTGCGGAGAGAGTAAATATGAGAAGGGGGTTGAAACATATCATTCATACTAGAGGATAACATATCATGGACTGATTTAAAGACAAATACATTTAAATTTTTCTTACGCCTGGATTCGAGAGATGATCATTTTAAAACTGAATGAATTTGTTCATTAGAGATATGTTCATATGGATTAACTTTCATTATTACTCTGCCCGCACGATTCTGGAGAGTTTGCAATTGTTTGATAAGTTTTCGATCACACGAATCAATTAAAATATCGGCATAGTCAAAAGGGGCAATATAATTGCATTATAAATCAGCTTCAAATTCGACTCATTAACAGAATAGCGAAGTCTAGCTAAATATTTCACTAAGTTCCCTACCCTCTTACACAAGTAATCAACATGGACATCCCACTTTAGTTTATTGTCGATAATAAATCCGAGATATTTAACACTAGCAGACTGTTGTATTGCAATATCATTAATATTTACATTAAATTTATTACATTTACTTAACATATGTCTTGAGCCTATGAGTAAAGATACAGTTTTATCAAAATTCAGTGTCAACTTGTTATTGCACATCCATTTATAAATAAATGATAAATCATAATTTACTTTATATTGAATATTATCAACATCAAAATCAGAAAAATAAATAACAGTGTCGTCAGCGTAAAGCTGAATTGAACAAAAATTCGTATATTGAGGCAAATCATTGATGAAAATAATAAATAGCAAAGGCCCCAAAATGGAACCCTGTGGTACACCAACAGAGATGGGCAATGGAGCTGAGAGAGTTGAGTCAATAGAAGTTGAAATAAACCTGTCATGCAAATAATTATGGAACCATTGTAAACATTCATCAGAGATACCGATATTGCGTAATTTTACTAGAAGCAAGTTGGGATCAACGCAATCGAATGCTTTTTTCAAATCAATGAATACTGCTCCTGTATATTTTCCCTGATCCACAGCGTTCATCCATTCATCTGTAATATTAACCAAAGACGTTAATGTTGAGTGTTTACTCCTAAACCCATATTGTACTGTTGATAAAAGTTTGTTTTCTTCTAAAAATGATACTAACTGCCGTTGAACAAATCTTTCCAGCAATTTTGAAACCGTGGGTAATATTGAAATCGGTCGAAAGTTATTTGGTGAAATTTTATTACCCGATTTATAAATAGGAATAACTTTTGACTTTTTCCATTGGTTTGGAAATTTATTCTCGAGAAATGATCTATTAATTATATGGGTAAGATACGGAACAATAACAGGGGCACACATTTTTAGAATTTTGGATGAAATCTCATCTAAGCCCACAGAAATATTATCTTTCAATTTCATTAGTTCTTTTCGAACATCGTCATCAGTGACTAAATGAAACGTAAACTTAGCATTACTGTTAATACGAACTTCATCACCATTTAACATGTTTAATGAAGGAGGAGGATCGTGAAAATTAGAAGCTAATTCTGCACCAATGGAAGAGAAAAATAGATTGAACTCATTAGCTCTCATATGAGATTCAGTTACATCGGCTTCAGTACTTTTACTTTTAGTACGCGATGTCGGTAAAACAGTTTTCAAAACCATCCAAACCTCAGTAGATCTCCCCATTGCAGAGGAAAGTTTATCAATATAATATTTTCTTTTAGCTTTTCTTATTTCAGAAGTTACTTTATTTCTTAATTTACGATAACAATTCATAGTATCATCATCTTTTCTTTTCCAAACTTTTCTTTTGGTTTTATCACGTTTTTTTATTAAATTCATAATTTCAGAAGTCATCCATGGAGAGAACTTCTTTTTAATTCTTCTGGACTTAACGGGCATAATAGAATTTACAACTTCCATCAAATAATCCTCCCACAACTGAACAGCTTCATCAATATCTTTGGCTAAGTAAACATTCTCCCAAGGTTGATTTTCCAGCCGTTCACAAAAATTTAAAATGTCAATACCTTTCATTTTCCTATAAGTTATTATACGAGGAATTTGGTGAGTACAAGGTAATCCCCAAACAACATAATTCATTGAATGATCACTTAAACCAATACTCATAACTCCAGATGACTTGACTTGATCAATCCTGTTTGTAATCATCAGATCAATTAGACTAGATGAAATATTAGTAACACGGGTACTAGTCGTGCAATTTATGTACTCAAGAGAATAAATATCATGTATCTGCATCATTCTCTTAGTATCACTATGTAAAGGGGTTTTTAAAATATCACAATTAAAATCTCCCATAACAACTATACTATGATTAAAACTGTCAATAAAAGACAAGAGCGATTCATAATGACAAAAAAGCTCAGAATAACTATTGGGAGGACGATACCAAGTAATAAAGACAAATGGGTGAGAAAATCTATTGCGGATGATAATTGCAATAGCTTCCAAATTTTGTAAAGATTCATGTTTTAAAACTTCAAAATCCAGGCTATCACGTATATAAATGGCGACACCCCCACCGTGCCGATTTCTATCTTTACGAACAATTTTGTAGTGATCAATATCGATTTCACTGTTCATAATGGAATCGTCCAACCAGGTTTCATTGAAAGCTGCGATATCAATTGGATTTTCGTTGAGTATTATTCTTATTTCATCAATATTTCGTAATAAACTTCGAACATTTAATTGTACCATTTTCGTACCCTTTGCATATAACTGTTTCAGATTAACTGAAACTGGGTTATCATGATTATTATGAGGGCAAACATTAACAACTGGGTTTGACTGATCATCTGAAGATGAACAAATATTACTATCAATTTCTCCGCAGATATCTTGAGATTGAATATTAAAAGGCAATTCAGAAAAAATACACTTTCTACAAATCCAATCTTGACTAGAATTGAAAAAATCCAGACCTAAACAGGAACATGAAAGATGAATCCAACAATTACAGACTACACATTTAACAGCATTTTGATTATTTCTGACTGCTTTCGCACAAGAAAGACAAGGATATTTCAGAGGCATAACAAATCAGTTTCAAGGAATTCTCAAACCGAATTAGAAATGAGCTTACAGTTTGGAGTCAATATCTGCCAGGCTTGAGATGGAGATCTTCTTGCCGTCAGCATTGACAGCCGTGATCCTGCCATCAAGCGTCCAGACTTTCTTGACCTTCTCATGAAAACGGAGTTTGTTGACAATGGCTTGTCTGTTCGCGGTGAGGTCTTCGTGGATGAAAATGTTGGTGCCCTTGAGCTTGCATCTGGCAGAGTAGATCTCATGACGTGTGTTGTATCTGCTAAACTTTATGATGATCGGTCGTGGCTTCTGAGATCCACTGCTCCATGATCTTGGTGTGATTCGATGACTATACGATCAATATGCCCAGGATCAAGATTGATCCCAAGATTGCGACGCACGACATCGATAATCAACTGATCTGTGATTTCGTTTTTTTCTTCCGCGATACCATGAAAACGAAGGCATTGCCTACGCGAATACTGCTCCTGGTCTTCACACAAACGCTGAATTTCCTTCACCTGTCTTGAGAGGTCATTTACCGAGGATTGAAGGGTCGCGATTTCTTCCGTGTATTTGTGAAGATCCAACTGCACGGCCTCGTAAATATGTTTGGTCACCTCTTCTTTCACTGCGTCGATAATCGCTTGGATGAGACGTGAATGCGTTTCTTCGCTGATCGCTTTGTCAACTTGAGTGCGAATGGTATTCATCAATTGGGGATCATTCATTAGATTCTCTCTGGTTGACTGATCACCAGGACTAGCGGAAGAATTGTTGGCGGAAGCCCGCCGGCATGGTCCCGGTGAAGGTGGCGACAAATCCCGTACTTCAGACTCCTTCTCAGGCGGTAGCTCCTTGACTTCAAGATTCTCCTTCTCATTCCTTGTTTGAGATCGCCTTTTCATTTTTGAAGTAGATAGGGTGCTCATTGGAGTTATGGAGAATATACAGTCAAAATGTACAGCTGAAATACTCAAAACCTCAAGAATAGAAGGTTGAAATCTAATTCGCACACGAGTCGTACACCAGTCGCTTCAATGTGTTTTAAGTGCTAACTCAGTTATTTAGCCTTATAAAACGTTGACCCCTTAGATAAATCATAAAGCAAGTAAATCGGATACACAAAAAGTCAAACAGAAAGAAAGAAGCAAACACAGAGAGAAAGCAAATCAAATCAATCAATCTCATACATACTCACAAGATGGGATTTAAAATATTTTTTAAAACTCTTCAAAAAAGGAATATTTCTTAAAGTGTTTGGGATATTGTTCCATACTACTGGACCTTTAAAAAAAATTGAATTTTTGGAAACATTTGTTCTAATTTTGGGCAAATGAAAATTGGAGGCATTACGAGTCTTGTAATCATGAATACTACAATTTAAGGAAAATTTTGAAATTATGTAAGGCGGTAATAGACCTTTTGAACACATGAACATAAAAATGGCAATATTAAAAATATTTACATCATATATACATTTAACATATTTAACTGGTTGAAAATTGGTAATGAGTGGGCATTATATGGCACATTGGAAATTATACGAACTGCTTTTTTCTGGAGTATGAATAATCTAGTCATGAAGTAATCAGACCCATTAGCCCAAGCAATGTTACAATAATTAATGTGTGACAAAATCATTGAATGATATAACATAATCAAAATATATCTGGGGAAATGTTTTAAGCGAAAAAGAACACCCACACATTTTGCAATGCGATTGCAAACGACACCAATATGTTCATGCCAAGTCAATTTTTCATCTATATATACACCAAGAAATTTAACAACAGAAGTCCGAGATACATTCTGACCATTGAAACTAACAGTCAGATTATTGTCATCAATTTTTCTCTTAGTAAATATAATAAATTGTGTCTTTTTTACATTTAATACTAATTTATTGTTCACCAACCAATCATTCAATTTAATTAACTCATTAAACATACTTATCAATAAACTTAATTTGGGTTTGACATGAATACACTGGTGTCGTCTGCAAATAAAATGAAATGCAAAAGTTGCGAGGAACTAATAATGTCATTAATATAAATCAGGAAAAGTAACGGGCCAAGTATAGAACCCTGGGGCACTCCGCATCGAATCGGCATATACGAAGATTTATGATTGTCAAAATTAATAAACTGAGAGCGATTAGATAAATAACTTCTAAATAAAGATAACAAACTTCCACGAACACCATAAGTTTCTAATTTATTCAACAAAATAGAATGATCCAAAGTATCAAAGGCTTTACTTAAATCAAGGAATAAACCAATCATATAATTCCTTGAATCTATCGCATGTGAAACTTTATCAATAAAATCAAGGAGAGCCAACGATGCGGAGTGACCCGAGCGAAACCCATATTGATTGCTAAATAAAATATTACATGAAGAAAAAAACTTATATAATCGTTTGTACAAACATTTTTCAAAAATCTTCGAAAATAATGGAAGAACAGAAATAGGACGATAATTTGTCATATCATTGATATTACCATTTTTGAAAATTGGGATAACCTTTGCTATTTTTAGTTTGTCTGGAAATATACCATTTGTGATAGATGAATTAAAAATAGAACGAAGCCCAGAAATCAAATTAATTATTCGTTTCACGACATAAATGTCGATACCATCATATCCTGCACTAGTTCCATTCTTTAAAGCAGTTACAATATTGATAATTTCTTTACAGGGATAGGGGAGAAA
Organism: Heliocidaris tuberculata; assembly: GCA_025618425.1. Lineage (NCBI taxonomy): Eukaryota > Metazoa > Echinodermata > Echinoidea > Camarodonta > Echinometridae > Heliocidaris > Heliocidaris tuberculata. Next base: position 28,674,898 of record CM046832.1, read on the forward strand.
TAGGCAGATTTATCATTTCTCGGTAACTGTTGGTGGTAATTGTTGTTACAAAAATTGATCACTATTTGTTAAGTTAAAGCTAATAGACAGTCTCGGTAGCAAAAATCATACTGGCAAGAAACTTATCTAACATAGTCACATACTATTCTCCTTTTATCATAAGACACATGTACGAGATTATTTAACGTTCCATTCACGATTTCGAACAAATTTTAGTGTAAATATCTGTAAGAAACGCTTGGTAACGGTTTTTACTGCCTCACGCTAAGATCATATCCACCCGAAGGTTCCGCGCACAATAAACCCAGCGCTTCGCACTATGTGTAGCGTATTCTATACACACAGCAATCCTCATGTGAGTAGTGCGTGTGGCCGTTGTTTGAATTTACATCCCCTCTTTTTCGGGCCAGGGATTTTTATTAATTTTCACCTCTCATTCAATAAATAATTCACTTGAGGAGGAAAAAACTTCACAGTATCTTAGTTATGTTAGTACCCTGCTATTTACTAAGTAAAATCAAAGAAATCTCACGAAAAGTTTTTGAGGGCTCCCCAAAACTATCTGTTACTTTTAAAAACCAATTTACAAAATAATTATTAAACATTTCAGACATTTCTTGTTTATTTGTAACTATCTCACCATCAACAATAAGTTTGTCAACACACTGCTTAGAACTGAACTTGACACCTAATGCTTCATTGATTGTTTTCCATGTTGCTTTCATATTACCTTTGTCATTGTTAAATAAATCTATTCTTATGATATTGAAATTTAGCCTTTTTTATCTCACTAGTGACCTTATTTCGATACTGTTTATATACACCCTTCCTGTATTGAGTTGGATTTTTAATAAATTTTTTATATAAACGCCATTTTTTCTTTATCATTTTTGCGAGTTCACCATTAATCCAAAGTTTATTTTTACGTTTATTTTTTACTTTTATTTCTTGTAAGGGAAAACATTCATCATATATATGCGCAAAAACTTTGCCAAAAACTGATCGTAACTAACATTAGGTTCATCGGATTTTAAATTCCAACAGACATTTTTCAAACGCTGATTGAATACATTAATGTTATTTTCATTAATTTTTCTTTTAAATACAGAATCTCTTTTTTCAAATATCTTATTGTTATGGCAAACTGCTGGGAAGTGGTCACTTATATCCACCACAATAACACCACTAAACTTATCCATCACGTCATTTGTAAAAATGTTATCTAATATGTCAATGAATGGTCTGTCATTCTTGTAGGGTGGTGAATAAGCGGATCATAGAGAATGTAATAAACGTATTCAAAAATTCATTTGAATCATGGCAAGAGGTGGCGGATAGTAAGTTAACATTATAATCACCCATGAAGTACAAAATTTTATTTTCGTTATTGGCAATACTAAGAATAGAGCGTAATGAATCACAAAAAATATGTAATGGTTGGTCAGGAGGTCTATAAATGACGCCCAAAATTATATTTTTACCAGATACATTTTCTATTTCAGTAAAACAACTTTCGAAAATATCATTCACATCCAAATCATGTCTAGATTTAAAACGTAGCGAGTTCTTTAGGAAAACACCGACGCCGCCACCTCTTCTGCCTACCCTATTGTTATACAGAAAGTTATAATCTTGAATATGATATATACCAGCAGACATGTCATCTTTTAACCAGGTTTCGGTCACCCCTATTATAGAAAATTGAAATGACAAACTATCTAGTAATGACGTAATACCATCCATATTTTTCAATATACTACGACAATTGATATGTAACATAGAAAAATTTATGGAATCCAATGCGTGACGAGCGATGTTATTATTCAATTCATTTGGTAAGTAGAAAGATTGATCTATCCCGAAACTATCATCATTTTCATTGATTGGCGAGAGAGCATGTGAGATTGTATTTAAGTCTAATCTATTCAGAGCATTTTGGTAACGAGTATGAAGAGACATCATCGACAAACAGTAAATCAAGAACATATAAACAATAAAGATTAAGATTCAAAAATCAAAATACAATATTTACAGTTACAAGTCCAAAAATAGGAAGTGCTGAACAAAGGATAAAAGTGGTGTCCGGAAGCCATAAATCATTACAATGATATAGGATTTAAGTCAGATATCGAAAGCATTTTAGGTGTTTCTGAGATCGGATAATGATGAAACAAGCTTTTTCCGTCCTGTAGATTTCAGTATGGCGATGATCCTCCCGTCTGTTGACCATGCAGCGCTAACCTTGTCTTTCATCCTGGACACTGTTGATAGTAGCTCAGAGTTACGCTTATAAGGTCTTCACTAATACAATAAATAATAATACAATTGAATCTGGTGTCGCCGAAATCACTGGCCCGTCTCCGTGGTCTAGTGGTTAAGGCACTGGCGTTCTAAGCCACCGACCCGGGTTCGATTCCCGGCGGAGGCATTTTTTCAAAAATTTGAAAAAAATTCAAAAAGGGAGGACAGCTCTGCATACTTTGATTTAAGCTACGCAACCATTATTCTCTCACTTTCATTTTTCATAATTAAATATATATATATATATATATATATATATATATATATATATCACAAAATGTTCACAGGAACAAAGTTCCAACGAAATGCAGTGTTAAAGATATAAAGTTCACAACATCGTATAGAATATACACACACGAGGAGCATGTTTTTAACTTCACAAGCGCTTTCGATTTATTCTGTTCAGGTGAAGTGAGCCTTTGATAGTTTTACATGACTTTATATACAAGTATAATTAAGGGAATACAGTATTATTCAAATGAGGACGAGGTTTGTAACATTGTCCTATACTTAACGACATACTTTATCTTAGTCTTAATCTTAGATTAAGCGTTGTAAGTAGGAAGTCTTTTATGTTCAGTAATCCTAATCCATACAACTCAACACATCGTAAAGCTACACAAAGATTCTTAATGATGTAAAACAAAGGTGGGTGATTGTAAAAAAGAAAGAAAAAAAAAAAAGTTATAGGACATTTCCCAGCATTCGGATTGAACGTGCAGTCCTAAGAAGAGATAGACACAGAGTGATAGGGGGGGGGGGGCAGGGCAAAAGAGAGAGAGAGAGAGAGAGAGAGAGAGAGAGAGAGAGAGGAAAAAAAGAGGGGGAGGGTGTGCAAGACCAGGGGTAACGAACGAAAGAGGGCAGAAAGGAGGGAAGGGCAGAGGGAAAAGAGAAAGAGAGAGAGAGAGAGAGAGAGAGAGAGAGAGAGAATGAGAGGAGAGATGGTAAAAGATGCATAGGGTATCGTTTCCTGGATTATACAATTCAAATGCATCAATCTTTTTATATAATTTTATATGTTTAAAGACTTAGATAAAGGATATCTTGATATAAATCAAATAACATAGGCCTACAGAAGAACACAGAGACATACATTATTCTTTACTGTCTTTTTGTTTCAGATATCCTACAATATCAAAAATATCAGTACTACAAAGCATTCAAAGAAGGCATGAATTTTGAAATGAAATATTTTTCTTTTAGACATCTTTTAATCTTCTCGTCTTCTTTCATTTTGTAATAAAGGTATTATATCAAAGTTTGGTTCTTGTGAGCCACCACATTTTTCGATGTGAGCGCTCACTTTTAGTTGTCGATATTGTTCTTGGGGAATCTTGCCGTATTTTTTTTTTCGTCGTAAAAACAACTATAGGACAATGTTACAAACCTCGTCCTCGTTTGAATATTACTGTATTTCCTGAATTATACTTGTAAATAAAGTCATGTAAAACTATCAAAGGCTCACTTCACCTGAAGAGAATAAATCGAAAGCGCGTGTGAAGTTAAAACATGCTCCTCGTGTGTGTATTCTGTACGATGTTGTGAACTTTATTTTCTTCATATACTTGAAACCTTGCATACTCGAAGTCGCAGCTGCATTGGGAACAGAGGGGAGGGGTACGGTACACACGCGGCGACAATCTTTTTGTCAGCTCTACGCGAGACTCGAATCACTGAACTTCCGTAGAGATCAGTGACTCGAACCCGAAATCAACGGTACACCGCTGCCAGAGCTAATTGAAGTCTCTGACTGCTGCGGTACACCGCCACCTACGGCAGGTTTTAATTTCGTATTCGGGGATTTCCCTGACGTCGAAAAAATCCCGTTTTACAAAATGGTTACACCTTTACTCGAATGCACCCACGCTATTGCGAAATGTCCCAATCGTCCTGGTACGGACCTGTTACTTGTTAGTGAAAAGGTAAGCAGGTTTGGCATTATAATTTAGACTTTGAAAACATATTTATTATTATACTTTCTAAAGCGAGATGATTGCATTCATTATTTGATATTTTTTGTGGCTGTTTGTTGTTGACCTATTAATTATGCATACAAATTTGTGTAGGTTGTGACCCATAATGCCATAGGCCCTTGCCTAAGCTATGCCATGCCCATGGCTAGCAGGGATGCCACTTTTCAGGCAAAAGCCTGAATTCAGGCCCAAGCAACTTATTTTCAGGCCATAGAAAACACTTTTTTTTGGGTACAAAATGGCTCATTCGAGATCTAGATAAAGATGATTTTCAGGCTTTCATATATCAATTCTAAGTGGCATCCCATCCCTGGGCTGTGCCATGGCTATTGACAATAGTAGACCCTACATGGCCATGATGGGAGTAAATAATTTAATTTTCAACTCTGAAACCTAATATTTGTACCATAGTAAAACTTGAAGAGTCCCTGAAAGGCCTGAATCAGGTAATCTAGCAAATTTAAGAAAATTAAATCTTGCTTGGATCAGATTTGTTGTCTGTTCTTGACTACTAATACTGCAACAGTCAAATAACAGTGAATGTTTGACATTCACACTTAGTGCGAGGTTATCTCCAATAACCTCGCACTCTATACCTTCATACTGCGAGCAATTGCCTCCCATAGGCAAGTGTGTGATATCTTGCCCATATGCGTGCAGGAGGGGAGCAAGACCAACGACCAAAAACAGCCTGAAAATATCACTTAATCAAGATGATAAACATAAAGATCCTAACGAAGGATCTGGCATGAAATTAGATATTCTATCATTCTAAAATGTAGAAGGAAGTATTATATCAAAATTTTGCCGATTATATTGGTGTTTTTACCTCTCCAACTTAGAGGTCGTGACAGGCCAAAATTGACACAGGCCCATATAGTGATGGTCCTGTGAGTGTCTTCAGATAAGCTTGTATGATCTACAATACCCTCACATATGTGTGAGTGTGGGGAGCCCTATGTCTGCGCACCTAAGATTTTGACGTGAAAATAAACAAGAATTTCTTTAATATTCGACTAAAGGCACCAACTTATGGTCAGGGGCCCTGAAGCTACACACCCGGAAAAATACCCGCAATTCGATGCGTTCAATGTATCAAACTTTTGGTGTGACTGAGCAACGAGATTATCATTTACGTTTGCCAAAAAGAATGAGTAGTTTTCCTTTATTTTTAGTGAAATTATCATTGTTTGCATATCGGGGTGAAATTCACATCAGACAGCTTCAAAGTCAAGATTTGCATTCATTTATAACATGTGCGTAGTAGCTTTAGACCCTTTGATTTTGTTGACCAAATTTGACATGGGTATCGACATCGACTTGAAAATTAATTTTATTGATATATGTCCGTCCTAATTTTCTCAGAAATAATTTTAAGAGTATGTAGAACCAAGATATATGAAAGAAATTGAAAAAAGGAAACAATGGTGCCCATCTTCTTATTTTATCAGAATCGCGCAGTTAAGCGTGTGCACAGACAAGGGCTCTGCGCAGACATGGGCACTCCAGCCATACATATATAACTTAAGTGGGTTGTGACCACTCATAGGCCCATGCCTATGTACACGTATGTGGGACTGTGTCAAACATTCACTCTTGCAGTAGTCAAAAACAGACAACAAAATTGCTCTAGCAAGATTTAATTTTCTTAAATTTGCTAGATTCAGGGACTCTTCGACTCTTACTATGCTACAAATTTGAGGTTTCAGAGTTAAAAGTGAATTTTGAGTAATTATTTTCCTCTCATATAGGTATGATCTAGAATGGACCACTTCCCGCTAATACACAAAACCTGTAGGAAGCCTATTCACCAGTAGTAATAGCTATTGCGGAGTACAAGCTTATCTTCAGATAAGCTTGTACATATAATCCTGGCCCATGCCTATGTGGGACTGTGTCAAACATTCACTGTTACAGTAGTCAAAAACAGATAACGAAATTGCTCTAACAAAATTTAATTTTCTTAAATTTGCTAGATTACCTGATTCAGGGACTCTTCAACTCTTTCTATGCTACAAATTTGGGGTTTCAGACTTAAAAGGAAAAATTTTAAATAATTATTTCCTCTCTCTCATGTATGAATGATCTAGACTGGACCAATCCACGCTAATAAACACAAAACATATTGAAGCCTATTCACCTGTTAAAGCTATTGTGGAGTACAAGGTTATCTTCAGATAAGCTTGTATGTACATAAGTGGGTTGTGACTTGTGACTAACTACATGTAGTAACTAACTCCAGGCATGCCCACTCACAAATATGCAAGGTTATAGTATTGTAGATAACGTGTCAGTGCAGTGCCGTGGCTACTGCCTATTGTTGTTGGGCTATTTTTATTATCTATAAAGATCTAAAGTTCCATTAAAAAAAAAAAATAGACCCAACAATGTGTTAAGGTTATTAAAGTTTAATAGAGGACACCATCATGACCATGGTGGGAACTGTAACATTATTATATTAATTGACATGGTTGATTGATGCTGCCGTTGGATTAACATGTTAAACTTAAAGCCTGGCTCACAGTCACACGAGGCGTTTTTGTTTTGTATTTTTTTTTTTTTTTTGGTGATGTTAGGATTGTGTCAGTGACTTCTACAGTTTTTTTATGTGTCATGAAAGAGTGATATCATTACAAAAAGTTATTGCAAAATGAAGAGTGCAAGTAATGCTTTTAAAGATCATGTACAGTTATGGTAGCAAAAAGGAAATTGAAAAGAAACGTGTTAAATATAATCTCATGTTGTTTTCCATGTATCAAAGGATGTTTGTACGAGATCATTTGGTATTCCATCAATGATTTCTGGTGAATTTTACTGTAAATATATGTAAGAACTGCTAGATCACGCAATATACTGCCCTACTCTGGGAGGGTACCTTTCCACACCGATGGCCCCCCAGGAGTCCCCAAACAACAATCTCGAGGCTTCGCACGGGGATAGCACATGTCACTATGTGTAGGTTTTGAATGCGTGTATGGTGTATAGTGCACACTGCATGCTGAAATTGTTGGGAGTTTATATCCCTGACCTGGTACCTAAATTTTGTTTTGCCTCTCATTTGTTTAATATGCCACTTTTGGACGTGACATCTTCACAGCATCTCTGCATTGCTAGTATCTTGCTATTTATCAACGAGAATCCAATAAATCTGACAAAAAGTTGTTAAAAGCTTACCAACACTAAACAGTACCTTTACTAACTGGGATATGCATGAATTGCCTTCACACACTCCATGAGCACAGGTACTGATGCAATCGAAATGACGCCTCACGTGAGCCGGCTCGTGTGAGTGACTCAGTCGTAACTTCTAATGAGTAACGTTATTACAGATACATGTACAATGTACATTCAAGGGGAGTTTCACTTCCACCCTGGTATTTAGCTGATTGAACATTGGCCTTGCTTCAGCCCGGCGAGCCTGTCCAGGTTAGATATGACCTTGGGTGTATAAGGTTATAGCAAATACATGTATTATCTTGTACATTTGTGAGTGGGTATAAACCAACCTAAGTTAGAATGATTATATCAAGCTCGATAGAAGTAAGTGTATTTCTGTCTCTATGATGGTACTGGGCAATAATCAGATTGCAATCTGCGCACTGTCAGATACAAGTAAAAAATAATTTTCAATATTTAGATCTGGATATTAAGGGAAAAGTGCAATGCAAAATAAAGTTCCCCTGCTACTGCTGAGAAAATAACACCATAAAATTGCAGCTTTTTGTTCTATGTGTACTGTATCTGACCGAATGCAGTGTGTCATTCTGTGAAAAACAAAAAACTCACTGGATTTGTAAAAAGAGAATTTTTCCAATAAAGATATTTGTATAGCTACACAAAGTTGTCTCTACTTTTACTCTTTAATGAATAGTGATGTTGGCCCACCATATACTGTATAAGTATTTTTCTTCTTTTTTGTACAGTGAGATACCAGAGAAAAGAAAGACCAATCGTCAAGCTCTGGCACTACAGTTGGCATAAGAATACAGGATCCAGGAGTAAAATGGCTGCACGTGGAGTGCATACTTCAGGGCCCTCTTCAGGTTCTCAAGCCCTGAACTCGATGATAAGTCAGTTCCAAAGCAAATTAAAATCTAATGAATCAGAGATTTCTTCAAACAGAAAAAAAATATCATTCCTGGAAAGTGACAATGCCTTATTAAGAAAGGAGAATGCCTCACTTAAAGAAAAAATATCTTCACTCAAAAAGGAACTGGAGCAGGTGAAGGTAACACATGGAAAAGAGAGGCGCAATCAAGGGAATGTGGAGTTCAAACCAAAGGCTATCTCCGCATATGCAGGAGGACCACACAACCTTGATAATTCTAAGCTATCACCAGCATCGTCATCACCTTCAGATGTCACTGGGAATTTTGGAGCAGGATTTGTCCCTGGTAGGAACAAAGAGGGTGTACCATTTTGTGAAGAGATATTTGAAGGCAAGCTCTCACATGACCCAAACGTAAAATTGAGGTTCGTAAATCTTGCATCTAAAATAGGCGAGAAGCTAGCTCAGCTTGGTGATGTACAGGTTAGAGAATCTAACCTTAAAAAGCAAATTGAAAACTGGCAAGTAACTTCTAAGCATTTATTGCAATTCTTTGATATTCTTCAAGCAATTGCAATAAATTCTGGAAATGAATGTAGTGCTTGGCTAGATGTGGCACTTGAGAATGAGAGCAACCAGTCTATCAGGCAGCACATCTGGAAAATGTGGAGACTTCTACAGTGGAACATTCATCACACTCTCAACAACAGCAAAAAATGTTCACCTAGGACACAAGTGAAGATTGATGAATGGTTTACCCTACGGAATGATACACTAGAAATTCCTGATGACATAGAATTAGCAATAGCTAACCTTTTGAAATCCATGTCTAGGGATTTTGGTGTAGCAAAGGAGGAAGTTGTTGAGGGCCTCTCTATGTCAATACCAATGGAGCCTGAAGAGGAGTCTTCAGGTATCTCCAGCAGTGATTCTTCACTGTCCTCCACGATCCCAGCTGAAGACCTCTGGACATTCAAGAGCATCCTCCAGAGCCTCGTGGAGAACATTGAAGATCTCTACCAAAAGCACGCGTTGTTGGACAAATCCTCAGTTCTTGATGGCTTTGACGAAATGGAGAGGGATATATACCTTCCACAGAGAGAGGCTCTTGAGAATTATGATCTTGGGAACTTGCTAAGGTTGATGAGTTCTGTGATTCAAAGTCTCAGTGAGGAGGTGACATCTATAAATGCTGAGAAGGGCCATTGTCAGAGATGTGGACACGATATCAACAGTGACGCCAAAGGGGACAAAAGCAATGGTATGGTTGTATGTTAGAATAAACTAGAAAGTATTGCAACCTGTCAGTCACTCAAATGCAAATTTGATACTGTCTATAATATGTTCAGTCACTGCAATTTTATTATTGACAGAAATTTGTATTATATCCTCATTAAGTAATTTGGAATCTTGAGAACTATTGTAAAAGCCAATAAAAACGGATGTCTTTTCTACTGCAAAAGTGACACTTGTTCTTGGTATATATGTCAACTGATATGTATAGGAGTTATTCTGTCTTTCTGCAGATATCATTCATCAGTGGTTGTCAGCTGCTGGTTAAAATGAGCCATATTGCAAACCACTTGCAGGTTTAGCCATTGTTATTTTAGGTAATATCTTTCATTTCATTTTTTTTTTTCATTCAATCACAGAATCTGCACTGCACAATCAGAGGACTCAAGGACAACCGAAAGGGCTTGTTTCAGCTGGACCTTCTAGTGGTCTCAGGACTCTCAAGAGCAGAGAGACTGCTTATCAGATGCAAGGCAGTATGTTCCCCCGCATTCCTAATTTGACGTTGTCAGGTGGCGCAATGCCCAATGTACCAAACGCAGTGTGGCCACTCCATGGAAAATATCAAGGAAATCATGGACCATTGCCTCCAAGGCAACTTACTGACCTTCAAAACACCAACCCCCATGTTAGGTCGAAATCAGATACTAGTCTTTCTCCTCAGCAAAGGAAAGTAGCAGATCAATTGTTACTTTCTAAGCCTAGCAGTCTTGACAGTGTATTTAAGCAAAAAAGTTCACCACTTAGTATCACTACTTCACCACCACCTGCATTATACATTCCCCAATTAGGAGAACATCTATCAGATTCCGATGATGAATTTCAGGTTTGTGGACCACCGGATACACCCCCTGAAGTCAGATCAATTGAACGTATGCAGATCGGTAGAGACAGCATTGAACGTCTTACAGAATCATCTGGAAGAAAAGACAGACTGGGGGCATTCTCAAAATATGCAAGGCAAAGTGCATATCAACCTAGAGACAATGGTGCCGTCTTTGACAGAAGGTTGCCTTTGAGTCAAGTTCATCAGTGTACTGGTGACAACAGTGGTACCACACAAGACATAGTCTTACCATCCTCTGTCCAATGGAGTACTGTGCAGCTCAAGGATGGTGGCATGGCTTCCCCAACACTGGGAGCCATGAGTCAGTTTAACACTGCCCAACAAAGGTCTCAGCATATGAACTACTTCAGTACCATACCCCAAGATAGTTCATTGAACACCTATACAGATGATGTTGAAAGGGATGGTTTGGACACGTTGACCAATATTCCAAAGGCATCATTTGAATTAGGGAGAAGAGAACCATGCCCTGTTTGCAAAGTGACATTTCCAGACTATGTTCCAATGCAGGCTATTCAGAGCCATATCAATCTGCACTTTGATGAAGGTAGTTTTGAGGTAATCAACGAAAGTTATAACTCACTAAATAAATAGGAAGTTACGAAAGTAAGATCAAAATATATTGGTGTTCATTAGTTTAACAAATTCTTAAAACTATATCTTAATGGGAAACTATTGTACAAGGTATAATAGTCACAGCACTTTGGAGTTGATTAAAATAATAGATACCATGTAGTGTAAATTATTAAATAGTAGACCCTATTTATGTATATGTATTTGTATTTATACACAGATACCGTATAACAAAGGGTTCTGTCATGTGATTACCATGACACCCCTTTCTCTAGAATTTTGTACCCATAATATATCTTCATGTACTCTGTCATATCTGGAAAGGATAGTACTACTTAGGAGTGGAATCCAAAATTATTCATCTTTATTTGAAATGACATAAAGCCTTTATAGATTGAAATAAAATAAAGGTCCACATATGATCAAGTATGGTTTATTATTACTGTACATGTATTATTCCACGTTACCCTCCCAAGAGCTTGTATGTACATAATTTTTATTCTCATTATTATTATCATAATATAATTAAATAATGACAATTATTTTTATTCAGATAATTGTCGTTTTTGTTTACAGAACAGAAGTCGTTAAAAATTCATGTGGTTATATTAGATGAATTGACATAGGTTTTCATTCATATTCATATCCGAGATCATAGGCCCTATATGTATATCTTTTCTTCGTTTTTTCTTCTTTTGAATTACTTAAGGCCTGAACGAAATGAAGATCGGACTCTAATTAAACATACATATGCAATGCGAAAATATGATTTCTTAAATTAAATGGCCAAAATCACTCCTTGTATATAAATAAACTGCTCAAAACAGAACAGAAAATGTTCGGGTGCAGAGAAAGAAGCTATAAATCAGCGATTCCAAATTATGTTTTTTGATTCCATAACTATATACGGCTAGGAATAGTGGTTGGATTCCTATAAGTCTAGATAAATGGAGGGGGAATTAGCTGAAAGAAGTCTTAAGTAGGAAAGCATGTAGTTATCAGTTGGACATAAAAAGTAGGCTAAGCTATGATATATATCCCCTCACTCGTCACCCCCTCAAAAACTGCTCCGAATAGATACATCTTAGGGTTGCCGAATGCCGATAATGGGTCTGGATCATATTTTGCTGACCATGTTTGCACTCTAAAAGAGGAGATCTGCAAAGCGTAATTTAAAGTGAAGGTTGAGTTCCGCGAAAGATGGAAGAATAATTCGTGAGCTTTCTCATTCCTTTCATGTCAGTTTGGAAGAACGTCATAGTAGATATGTCCCCTGAAAAGGATTGCTCATATTCGAAATAGAAATATCTTGAGTGTTCGGGCCGAACATTGATATTTTGTGTCTACAGTCCTATATACGCATTTCTGTGTGCAGTGCATGTGTTTTTGAGTGAGATTATGTCAATTTCTTATCATTTTGATGATTCCAAAACCTCGCAGACTACACCAATTCTTATGTACTACGTGTACATGTATATTATCAGCCTTTCCCAATTGCTCCCAGACAATTTTTCTCACAATGTAATCGCATGACTAGAACCCGACTTTAGAAATTCGATAGCCTTCAAACTTTTCAAAGGTCTAATTGCTGCTATATCTAGAAAAGGAAAAACATATACAATTTTAAGTATATTGCCACGTGGTAGGCGTAACAATCTTATGTAAATGGAATATGTTTGCGACATGGTAAAATTTTCCGTGTCTGACTTTAGGTTTACGGTGGGAGTTGACCAAATGCAATTCAAGTTCTTTAACATCAGTTCGAAGATTGATACCGACTTCAATATTCGCGGTTCGGGTATTTTAATTGGGTGCTCCGACAGATTTTCATTTCGTCAAAGATATAGGTCAGGTTTAGGATTAAGGTTAGGTATAGTTACTATAGTGTTTGGTTCAGGGTTGAAGTTAAGAGTTGGATTATAGTGTAGGATATTGACAATGTAGGCTTTAGTATAATGCATGTATAGGTTAGGTTAATACATGTATTATGTCGTACGACCAATGACGGTATACAGTATTTTAACGTTCGTTCATTAGGCCAACTCGAACTTTCCAAGTCTTGACCATGTCGCTGAGCACTGCCTTAACGCTGGGAACTTATGCTTGTCTTGCTTCCTCAGTGTTGATATAATATGAATTACTACACTAGTATTCGTTATCTTACCCATTTTTTTTTTTTTTTTTTTTTGAGGAGGGGATGGGGTGAAATTGACCATTAGATAACCCAAACGTGCATATTTATTGCCTTTATTCTGACCATTTTTTTATGACGGTGTAGACGAATAATGAAGATGAACACACACACACACACACACACACACACACACCCACACACACACCCACACAAATGAATTGAAATCAGTCAGGCGTCGCTTGTTAATGCATAGCTGCCAACCGGAATCGTTCCCATTTTGGGCCTGTACACTAATGTTGCACCCTATAGATTCCTCCACTTTTCTGAAAATCCCATTTGTAAAACCATGCAAAATACAATGTAATTCCTAATTTTGCCCGTATAGTTTCCACTTTTGTGCTGTTGAAGGTTGGCAGGTATGTTAATCATAATTATGCCTATTTCTTTTGAACTAAACACCCCACGAAAAATAAACGAATTTCTAAAATTATAGCAGGAGTACATTTGTGTATATATCGAGAGGATGTTATTAACGATAGGCGATTTTAATTGGCCTTTATTAGATTTGCCATGCTTGTATCACGTAATTCTGCTTCACAATCGAGTCTGAATTATATGTTTACATCGGTCTGATTGCTCCTGCATGGGGCGCTTTATCCTTATAGACATTCTTAATGTGCCATACAAACGATGAATGTCTTTTTATTTTATTTATTTTTTTTTTTTTGCAAGGTGCGCTTTTGAGCTCTTAAAATGGTGAAATTTCGAAAGTAACTGTCAGAAAGTCAATCTTATTACGTCAGTCACACTCCATAAACGACTCTAAATCGAACTAAAAGCCCACCGCACACTATACGATCGGTCTACAATCGATTTTGAAAGAAAATGTATAGCATTGGATATAAACAGTTAAACACATAAAATAGTTTGATTGAGGTTCTGAATAGTTACATAGATAGCAAAATCGAAATTACGGGCTATTACGAGCCTTCTAGTCGGAGGAAAGGATAAATCGGCTCCGAATCGTAGTGACGTCAGAGCAGTCCTGCGATTGTCTACGATTTGAAAGTGACTTGGCGCTTATTCCGGATATAAGGCCGACATCGCACCAAATTCCTATGTTGAGTTATTCATATTATTGTTCAGAACCTGAATCATGTATCTTTCACTTGTTAAAATGCCTATACATGTATTTATTACTATTGCGATTTAATTCCAAAATCGGATATAGTCGATCGTATAGTGTGCGGTGGGCTTTTGGCCATTTTCTTTCATAAAATAGTTTTCGATCACATCTAACTGTCCAGTTATGAGCTCTGTTCTGGTAGGCCAATGTACCATTCAACTAAATATTTGCATAATGTAGCTTTTACTAGAAACATTGACATGAATGATTTTAATTTATGGTGGTTATGGGGAAAATATTTCCAGTCAATTTTAGTTTAAAGTAAGCCAATAACGTTTCGTAATGACTTTATTATGTAGTTTCATTAATTTTATTCGGCACCGTATAATGCTTGTTAAATGATGTGATAAAGTTAGTGAAGTTATGTATTTCTTCTACATAACAGATCAACATTGATGAAAATAAAAAGAAATACAACTTTATTGTACCTTGATGCATTACATGTATTTAGGCTTGTTAGAAATGGGGTCGGGCGAATTCGGCACTAGGGCGAACTCGGCACTGCGCGGTGACTATATTTCAAGAGTTGAAGTCCACGCTACGCACCGTACCCTTTTTTGGCCGTAAATTTCATGTTTTGCATAATTTTACTTCTTGAAATTGTCAACATTACTTCTTTGCTAATCATTTTACACATTGATATCAAATAGTTTGAATTTGAGATGTTTTGAAATGTGTAATTAAATGCGAAATTCAACACAAGTGTTTGCGATCACTTTAACTCTCTGGGCTCACTCCGCGGCGATTTTCCTCCAAGGCCGAGTTCGCCCTAGTGCCGAGTTAGCCCGCATCCTTAGAAATATACCTTCACTTCGGTCCTGAAATTAATATAGCATCCTGTAAAGAGAGTGCTAGATCATAATCATGATAATGGGGAGGGAGGGGGAGGGGGCATAGAATATATTCCGCTGGAAACGGGAAGGGGAGTAGATATGCCGGGGTCGGGCTAACTCGGCACTAGGGCGAACTCGGCACTGCGCGGTGACTATATGTTTCAAGAGTTCAAGTCCACGCTACGCACCGTACCCTTTTTTAGCCTTAAATTTCATGTTTTGCATAATTTTACTTCTTGAAATTGTCAACATTACTTCTTTGCTAATCATTTTACACATTGATATCAAATAATTTGAAATGTGTAATTAAATGCGAAATTCAACACAAGTGTTTGTGATCATTTAACTCTCTGGGCTCACTCCGCGGCGATTTTCCGCCATGGCCGTGTTTGCCCTAGGGCTGAGTTAGCCCGCATCCGATATGCCGAAGACTATTCAGTTTGATTTTTTTCCATGTTTCAAGATTACCCCTGATGGTTTTTCAATCGTCATTAAAAAAAAAAAAAAAAAAAATGTGTGCTTGGGATTTCATGATGTACCATGATTGTCCTGGATTCTGTGGAAAAGGATGCTTTTCGGCGCTGAGCTTGAAATTTTCCATATCAAAATTTAGGAGTGGAAAGACAGATCGTTACTACTAGCACTAGAGCCTCCTATGAGCCTCCTTGAAGTACTCAAAATGATATTCTTTGATCTTTAACATAAATATACGGGGCCCTTATTCAATTAGGGGTCGATTTTTTTTGTGTGTCAAACCCTTCTCGTTTGCAAAATAGGAGGCGATTTTGTAAGGAACATGTAATACATGTAATTATTTTACCTTTCGCAGAGTGAACACCCCGGGTTGGGATTACGTCTTTTTGATTTGTTTTGTTTTTGTTCCGATACATGTATTAAATCCGCAACTACATTGACCTATATGCAGATTTACATGTTTCTAGACATGACTTATAGTGATTATTCATTGCCATTTCTTTACAATGTTGCTCCTATATACTCATAAAGCAAAAAATAAGGCGTCCGTGGCCATTCTCTCCTAAACGTACATGTATAATATACAGTGCGTCCCAGAAAAAAGCGACTCCAAAACAAAGGCTTCTTGTGATCAAAATATGAGCCCTATGAAGATTATGAAAATTTTTTCATAAAGAAGAAATAATATGCTTTCAAATGATGCATTGATGGCATTATTCCATACACGCTTCATAGCGCAGCAGTGTTTTGAAAATGGAAGGAAAAATCATTTTGTGCCAGATTTTGGTAAAACCGTGAAAACGTTAGTACATATAACACATGAGAACATGACGTATATAAAGGGATATGTGATTTTTAAAAGGGACGATACACGAGATTCCCACTGTGTGATGATGACATGCATCCAGTTGGAATGTCAGAATTTACATAAAACATGGGCCGATGCCAATTGCCGGGGGTGGCAGGGGCGTACACCCCCATATTTTTGCCCGAGTCCCTCGATCGAGCGACGAAAAACTGCCCCTCTATAATGGGAAAGTTGCCCCTCCCGAGGTAGAAAAATTTTGGATTTTTTTTTTTTTTTTTTTGCTTTTTGTGCCTTTATACCATACTTCTTAAATTTGATGACGATGGAAGGTGCTACTTACTTTGATTTTTTATGCAAATTACACCTTACTGTCCGCTCTGTTTAACATGTTTAAAAAAGATGCAGAAAAGGGTCATATCGGTACAAAGTGTGCTCTTTCTTTACCCCCACCATCGACAAAGCTCAACCTTCGCTTATTGATGAGGGTATTATACTTACCCTCATTATTAAAAGAAGCATATGGAAACAATCTTCTCACCGGATTTTAAAGTTTATGTTTCATTCGGGTAATGTTCGCATGTCATTCTTACGTTCTCACGGTTTTTACCAAAATCTGGCACAACTGGGTTCTACATGACATTTTCAAAATGCTGTTGCTCGGTAAGGCATGTACGGATGAATGCCATCAAGGTATCAGTTGAAAACATGATACATGTACTTCTACTTTATATAAAATAGAAAGTTATTGTCGTATAGTTTCAAGTTGGTCACATTTTAACTCTTCAGGATTTCGTGTTTTTTTTTTCTATAGGACGCACTGCAGATCGTTATTTAACGATTACAGTGCGTATAAAAAAAAAGTATACCCAAATTTGGTATAGCTTCTAATTAAAAATATATAACCTCTATTTCATAGTAAAGAGTAACTTATATTCAGTCTAATGGTACCTTATATATAACCGTGCTGTAACGGATGACTGAGCAGCAGGCTTTGCAAAAGTATTGTAATAATCCACTTGTACCAAGTTTGGGCTGAAGGAAGGAATGTGGGTCAAAACCAATTAACCATTTGTTATTTTAGTTTGAAAACAATTGCTTAGTTATTTCAATTGATTATGTACATTTGAATAGAAAAAGTGGTAGTGATAACTCATACTCAAGAAAAGGCGTATTACGTGTACCAACAACATTTATGATATTTCTTTGCCATGATGACACAATCTCAGTTAAGGAAAAACCTTTTTATTGAGTCATTCAAAATGGACAAAGTTTATTTGGGAAGTGATTTTTTTTTAATTGAAAGTCTATTGCCAATTACTTTGGTAATTCTTAAGACATGTATCCTTCCTTGTATTATGTTTCAATCTTTAAAGTTAGTAAACCTTCGCTATTCGAATAGGTGAAGTGGTGCAACATGTGCAATGCAGCGAGTATTTAAAAAAAAAATTTGTTATCATGAGACAAGAAGTTAGGAGGCTGTTCAAATAAATTAAGATTATCATATGGATTGAAAAAGGGTCATGTGAAAGCTTAGATACAATGGATCGCTTTAAGCATTGAAGCACGGAAGCCGAATTAAACTTTGAAAAGGATTTTAGACTTAAGTAACACATTCATAATGGCTTGACCCACACATAGGTTGCATCAGCCCAAACTTGGTAGAGGAGATTTTGATGACTCTTTTTAAAAACGCTACCAGTGCTCAGTCATCCGTAGCAGAAAAGTCATGAATGAGGTATCATTGGACAGAAAATAAGTTACTATTTACCATGAAATAAATTTCAAGGTGACAATGGTTATAGCTATTTAATTAGAAGCTTAAGTTGGGTATACTTTTTTTTATACGCACTGTAGTGCATGTACATTGTATGGTTGTTTACATGTACAGTGCAAAGGTGTTTGTTTTGTTTTTTTAGCGATATGCATCGGATTCGTGTATTCTCTTATAAGGTTAGCTAAAGTAAGTAAGTATTCAGATAAATGTATTTATGTAATGTTACATGCCTCTCCTAGTCTCTCGCCCTCTTTTCAGTTGTGTGTACAATTATGAGAGTCTGAGATTGTGATTGAAATTGATAACAAATTTATGAAAATCGAGGTTTTTAATTGAATTGAGTTAACGTAGATTTTGGACAGAAATCTTAATCTCCTGACGATATATTATGAATTCCCTAATAGGCCTAGCGTCTGAATTATCAGATAGAAAACAAATATTTAAGTATAAGGAATTATTGACATTTTCTTTAGAAAATACATACCATATAGGCCAGGAGCCTATCCCGAAATAGTCACCCCATTTGACATTTTGACCCCTTAAAGTTACTTGGACCATCCATGTCATTTACAAAAAGTTTGTCAGCCTGAACGAAGCCGCCTGGTTTGGCCCCCTCCCCCCCCCCCCCCCCCACCCACACACACACACCCCCCAAAAAAGGCCCTAAGTCGGGTGGATTTCAACCCAGTTGCATGACTATATACATGTACATGACCAAAACACAAAAACTGACAAAATTTTCTGTTGGGATGGGTTGTCCGTAGGCCCATAAAAATTGGGGTAATTTTTTTCCCCCTTATAAAGGCCCATGGACCAAATCTTGTCAGAATTAAGAGGTATGGGTGTACATTACAAAAAATATAAAAACTCAGTAACAAAAATTTCCATCCGGAAGGGGGAGTAACACGCCCCTGAAAAAGCACAAAAGTGCCTCTTGACCAAGCTATGCTGCTGAAAATGCTCTGTATGTAGAGCAAAAACATTTTTTTTTTTTAAATTTAGTGTCTTATTCAATTCAGGTCGAATTTACACAGTACAATCTTGTAGCATTCTTGGGGTGCAATTGGGTGTCAAATTATCATTTCAATAATAAGTTATTAAATCGTGAAAATTGCTTTTCTTTCTCAGAAGTAGTCGAGTGGTATTGTCAGGATTATGTAAACACACCCATTGTCCATCTGCACGTGTTTGACAAGACACATAATCATCATAATAGAAAGCTTGTAAGGTATTTGTGTAATTAAGACGTGAATGGTAGATTTCAGAATGGCAGCCACATACCGGGGGGGGGGGGGGGCACTCGACCCCAAAAGTGGTAGGTATGTGCCGCAGGCAAGACAAAGAAGGGGGCTTCGGAACGAGCGTATCATGAACAGGATGGTCTTCGGAACTACTAACATTTTGGAAAAAGGGGGTCTTTGGAACTGGATTACAATATAAATATGATGCTACGGAACTGGTTGTTATCAACTTTTCACCAAAAGTGATATTCTTGATCGAAACCGGCCGGGGTAGGCCAGAACGGCCGGAACGACGGAAAAAAACCCGGTGCTTTGGAACGGTTTTCTATGCTTTGGAACGGAAATTTGAGGGTAAAAATGGGGGTCACTATGAGTGCCCCCCTCCCCCGGGGGCCACATAGCCCTGATACTTAAGGGCTGGTCACATTTGTCCAATAACTTTAACGAGATTTTCCATTCAATGCTGGATCTTCGGAATCATTCTACTCAACCATGACCATGACAGCAAAAAAAAAAAAAAAAAAAAAAAAAGAGTTATTTTCAGGGACGTGTTACACCCCCTTCCCGATGGATTTTTTGTCAGTTTTTGAATTTTTGTAATGTACACCCATACCTCTTCTTTCTAACAAAATTTTAGGGGCCGACTGACGACAACCCATCCAGGCAAAAAATTTGTCATTTTTTGTGTTTTGGTAATAATTATAGGCCTTTACATGAACAGCTTCCTTCTGACAAAGTTTTGCGCATGATTATGTACAGTACATGTACTTAAGGGTTGATATCGATCCGACCTGGGGCCCTTGGGGGGGGGGGGGAGGATTCTGGGGGCAAACCCGGCGGCTTCGTTCAGGCTGATTAGCTTTTTGTGAATGACATGGAGATCTAAGTAACTGGGGTCAAATTTCATATGTAAAATTCCCAGACTTATACGAAAGTCCAAAGAAGGTAACATTGCATATTAAAGTATGCGGAGTATGATACTAGAGAACGGAAGCCCAATTTTTTTGGAAAAAAGGACATGCATCCTGTCTATAACTGAGTTCAGTTTTATTTTGAAGGGGGAAAATGCCACAGTTATATCTTTTTTAACTACCTTTCTTCACTTTTACTTTTTACTTTTACTTATTTATGCACACCAATAGCTGTTGCAGTCATTTCACATATGTATCTTTTCTACCGCAAACTGCAGCGGGTATATTATTGTAGATATCCTATATACTAAATACAAAGTAAATCCCCTGACACGTTTTAATACAAGTGAAACTCGAGAAATATTTGATTGTTTCATTTAAAAAGCAAATTATGCAGAATTTTCCTTTCTACATTTGTAATTGTATTGCCTAATGATTTATTATGTTTTCATAATGAAAGTACTATGGTTTTTACTGCAGTCGGTACAAGAAAAAAGTTGCACTTTCCTTTTCATAATGCAAAGCAGGATTTACATGTTGCCAAAGTCCAAGCTATTTTGTCCTGTACGTTAATTACCGACCACATCTAAGATAATTTGCATTTCTGATGATTGCATTGAAAAAAATAGCCCTACTAGAACTGGGATCTCTATGAAACATAGAGCAAAATGATTATGTTCATAAAAGTTCACAAGTACCAATCAAATTGTGGGTAAGAAAACGCTGCATACTTTATGTTATATATACAGATATATGCTGAGTTGTTTTGGTCAAGCAAGTTTTAAACTAAACTGAAATGCCAGTATTTGATTTGATGTTATGAGGTACATTCCTCGAGTAAAAAAAAGCTCAGTTGTGCAGTAATTTTGATCAGTGATAAAGGATAATTCTTTAAATGATACCAGTCACTAGAATTGTCAGTCTGCTCCAAATTTAAGGGGGGGGGGGGGGGGGGGGAAGTGTTATATATACAGATATATTAGGATGTCACAATGACCATACATGTTTATGGATATTATATGACTTGATGATTGTACGCATGCGCAGTTGCGCGGTTGAAATGGCATGAACATGGAAACAGACGTTCGGAGTTAATCCTGTTTGAAGTGTCTTTATTTATCGCCTTTTGTACATACCCACGCACTACAAAACATAACAATTTACTTTATGAACAAATTTTATCAAATATCTCGTGTTAGATTAAAGTGTCAGGGGCGAACTTGCTTTTTTGGTCGAGTAAGTATATGCCTATATCATGGCAGTATATATATATATATATATATATATATATATATATATATATATATATATATATATTATATATATATATATATATATATATATATATCTATACATATATACATATATATACAACACGATAAAAACTACTTTCGAAAAATAAACTCAAAGACAATTTCAATAGCCCTGTCTATCACCTTTAGAAATGTGCGAACATTACAATGGCGTATTACATAATCCGAACAAGATTTCTATGGGCAGTACCATAGGCCTTTGAAATTGCCCTTGAGTTTATTTCTCGAAAGTAGTTTTTATCGTGTTATACATAAATACATACATAACAATATATCTTTCTCTTCCATAGCACCTTTCTCCATGTTTATTCTATTCCCATATCAGGGATGCCACTTAGAATTGATATGAAAGCCTGAAAATCATCTAGAATGAGCCATTTTATACCAAAAAAATGTGTTTTCTATGGCCTGAAAATAAGTTGCTTGGCATCCCTGCCATATTCATCTCTTTTACAAGGGGGGCAAATTCTGCTTGAAGGGAGACCCGTATGCGACATTTTTTTTTCTTTTACCAGACCTCAAAGAAGTCGCTCAGTGGGGGGGGGGGGCAGACGTTTTCCTCCATAATTCTCTGACAAGCAAAAAAAAAAAAAAAAGCAAAAAAAAAAAAAAAGAAAAGAAAAAACAACAACAAATCTCCCCCAAAATTGAGGGAAAGTTGTCAGGGGGGGGGGTACTCTGCCCCCTGCCCCCCCCCCCCCCCTCAGCTACGCTAGTGCCTTTGACTTACATTTGCCACGATCCTTCCTTTGGCGATACATAGCACCAAGTTTAAGATTAATGGCGTGATGATCGAAATATTGATTTAGCGGGAGGTTTGGGGCAAAAAAGCGGAATGGTGATAAAAAAGTGGAAATTTTCCGCCAAAAGCGGGATGGTTGGGAGGTCTGCACGATACTAGTACCAAATTTGAAGTTAATGGATCAAATGGTTCTCGAGATATCGCGTTAACAAGGCAAAAACCGGCAATTTCAGAAATTGACCTCTCTGATCTTTGACCTACGTACCCCAAAATCTAATCAGATCGTCTTCCTATGGTACTAGCACCAAGTCTGGAGTTCATACCTCAAATGGTTCCTGACATAGGCATAGCCAGGGGGGGGGGGGGGCCGGGGGGAACTGGCCCCCTCTATTCAGTCCCTTAAAAAAAAAATTTTAAAGCGAGAACGAAAAAGTGTAGTGAGAAAGGAGAAGTGAGAAAAAAGCGTAAAAAGGCGCTACGAGCCGTTACCTTTCAATCAAAATTTGCTAAAACGTCAAAGTTTTCGCGCTCCGCGAGGGAAGGGGAAAATAACTCTCCCCTCCCTGCACCCACACCTGTTACATACGGTAAAATATTGCGTCCAAATTTTTGAAAAGCAGTCAGGGCGTCGAACTATCACTTTCCGCCTAAAAAAATTGTTTGCTACGAGCTGTTATCTTTCTCTCAAACTTGTTAAAACGTCAGGGCTTTCGCGCTTTGCGAGGGAGGGGGAAAAGTCCCCCCTCCCTGCACCCACCCCTGTTACAGTGCATTATAGCGTCCAAATAATTGAAAAGCAGTCGGGGCATCGAACTAACTTTCCGCCTAAAAAAGGGTGCTGCGAGCCGTTATCTTTCTCTCAAATTTGCTATAAAACGTCAAACTCCCCCTCCCTGCACCCACCTCCCTGGGCCTGAGGAGCACGCTTTGATCACCAATTTCGCATGCTTCGTGTTCTCACAATCCCCCCCCCCCCCCCACTAAAATGAAATCCTGGCTATGTGGTTGGATCCTTCACGTCTGCCCCCCCCCCCCATTGAAAAATCCTGGCTACGCCAGTGGTTCTTGATTTATTGCGAGAACGAGGGTGACACCTGAAATGTCAGAAATTGACCTCTGTGACCTCAGACCTATCCCAAAATTTATACTCAGATCGTCTTCCTATGGTGATACATACTAGCACCAAGTTTGAAGTTCATACCTCGTGTGGTTTTTTAGTTATCGCGAGAACGAGAAAGCAGGACTGACGAATGGGCGGACAACCCGAAAACATAATGCCTCCGGCACAACCTTCGGTGAGCGGAGGCATAAAAAAGAACAGTATTACAAATGTATATCCACATTTGTAGATTTTTCTGTCACATATATATTTTTACTCGGAGTGCTGATTAGCAAACAGAATTTATCATTATTACATTAAATTTTATTTTTAGACTACAAATGAATTTAAAGAGAATGACAAAAACAATTTTACATAAAAAGGTGTCACCACTTTTTATTGAAATTCTAACTACTGTAAAATAGACTACACGTTTATAAATGTACATGTACATGTACATGGTTATCTGTATAAGATATCTTGTTTTACATTACACTATCTAAGCCTTTTTTAGGCTGTATACATGTTGATGTACTTTACTATGCAGCTCTCAGATATAATCAATTTATATTACTTTCCTGCCATCATCTTTATCAGCAAAGTTCAATAACTGATATCATGGAGAAGAAGACTTAGCATATTCATGACAAAATCAATGATTTTTTTTACAATTTTTATGGAGGTAACAGTACAGTACGACAATAGTATCATACTTCAAACAAAAAGAAATTTAGGCGGAGCTCTTCGAGAAACATTTTGCACAGTTCAGAGTCACTGGGTATAGTTTGATATGCATGTACCCTTGATCATCAAATGATACAATCAAGTATCTTTCAAATGCTGAGAGCTAGAAGGGTGTTAACTCTTACATTTTGAATGCAGTTATATACAGAATAGAAAACTAAATTAAAATAATTATTGTCAATCGTAGGAATACCGATAATGTTCCAATCATTACCACACAATCTGGGCAATGTTTAACTCCTTAAGATGAACCCTATGTAATGTTATATATCTTGAAATACTGAGCACAATGTCACATTTAATTTGCAAGCGTAGGGATCATTTATGATATATGCAAATACTTGACTAATTAAAGTATATTTTTATCTATCTTTGCAAACGGTATGTAAATATTGTTGATACAATATTACACAAGATTAATCATGCTGCTCTCTAATCATTCTGATCCAAGACGTGCCAGAGGTTAGCTATTATTTGTCAGATTTATGTGTACTCAGTTTGTTTCAAAGAGTGTTCTGCTTGAGGAGATCTAGGCCAGATATAGAGATCTCCCTAAATTTGTCTGATGTATATATTCCACTGTATATATACTGGCATATAATTATATACATATGCATCTACACTGCTCCTTTGTAACCATTTAAATACATATATAACTTCCCTGTTGACATTTACAAGTCAATGGGACTCCCTTGGCAGGGTCTGGGGAATTCCCTGTAACTGATCAATAGTAAAAGGAGCAAAAAAATTCTTTACAATATATATGTGCTGACAATCTTTTTTATCACTCACAGCACTACAAATGCAGTTAGTCGCATACAAAAAATGTATGCTGTTCAAAGTCTAATTGCCTTTCAAAAGTAATCCTTAAATAAAGACAGGCAAAAATGTATATATTAATATGATCAAGATGACTTCATCATACGGCAAAATATGTTTATTAAAGGGAATAAAATCGTAATTCCTCAAAATCTACAAAGTACATAAACACAAAACTCAAAAATATACATCTACATGTACATGTATGTACATTGTGCAGTGACATCTTATCAACCAAAAATGAGAGACACATATTTGAAAATAAGCATTCATAAACTGATCAAAACACATCTGGCAATTATTTCACAATGCTCTAGATTTACTAATATCACAGCAAAATAGGCACAGAAGACGGACATGTTTCAACGTTCCTTTAATGAAAGAATCTTTGAGAGGGAAAGAGAGAGAAAAATGAGAGAGAAAGAGAGGAAGAGAGATAGTGGGAGTATTAGAGAGGAGAGAGTGATAGAGACGGACAGAGAGAGAGAGAGAGAGAGAGAGAGAGAGAGAGAGAGGGAGAGAGGGAGAGAGAGAGCAAGAAGAAGAAGAAGAAGAAGAAGAAAGGCATCAACAATTTTGAAGATTTATATATTTTTGATGGAATGGTGTGAGCATCCAGAGTTTTAAAAAAATTGCTTAAGTTCCAACATAACAAATTATAATGGTAAAAGAGTTATTTTTTTTTTTTTTTAAAGTAGGGAGAAAATGGGTAATATCAAGCCTGGACATTAGTTGTAATCATTGCTGCTTCCAAGTATGAAAAGAAAATTATACTCCCTGGTCCACCTCCTAATAGATATTACCCGATTCACAAGGAAATATTTGTAAATGAAATTCATCTCACTGTTTTTTTAAAGTGAGCGTTTCCACCTTCTCCAATAGACTAAAAACAGTCCCAACACCACACACACACAAAACAAAGGATTAAAATTCATAAGATACATAGACTGATCTCTCATAGAACATATTTTTTCATTTTTTTTCTCCATCAAATGGTGAAAGTATCAAAGTGATGTCAATCCCCAGTGAGCAGTCAGTGAAAGTGAAATAATGGAAGCAACTTCAAACAGTGTCGGATATGATTTATCTCTTGGCAGTTATAAAAGTATACTGTAATCTTTATATACCTTATATGGATTACAACTAGTCTTCCAAACTAGAATTTTTTTTTTTTCCAATCAAATTTTCACTTTCACAATATTTATACACATAAAAGCTCTTTACTTATGGTTACACAACTTTCTATACAAATAATTGCTAATTAGAAATTAATACCATTTGCATGTTGGCATCGGAGGAATGCCCAAAATTGAAATACATTTGTTTTTTTTATCATCTGCATAAATGAGTGAAACATACTTTGGTGACCAGTTTGTGTTTATGTAATCAACACATCTGAGACTTTTTCAGTCAGCCACACACACTCAATCAATTAAAATATGTACTTTTATATGATGAAATATGATAATGCCATCTAAGTCATGGCACTACTTCATATAATCTGCTTTCATAGAAGGTTTGGGTTTTGAAGAAACAAGTGTAAATCATTTACAACTAATACATATTTTCAAAGTTTTTCCAAACAGATAGGTACTTATCATTAATAAAAAGAATGACAGAAACAAGGATGCAAATAGCCCATTAAGCAATATATCACATGAGATGTGTAAGCATATCATAAGAAATTTTCAGTACCATTGAAAGGATTTATCATGAAAGGGAATTTGTTCACATGTCTCTCACATTCATATCACAATATTTACTTATTGAGTGAATCCTTGAAGGCAAGAAAATCATGGTTCCATGTACAATATCAAGCCTGTCCAACATCTGCATGGTTGGGGCATAAGCACTTGACCAAGAGTCGAACCCACAACACTCTCACTGAAAGTCATGAAGATAGTGGTGCAGCATGGGTCTAACCAGAGATGGGTCCCTGACATTATGGGAGAGGGGGGGGGGGGGGGGGAATCTTCATAGGTGGATGAAATGTGAATTTACAAGACAACCCATTAGGGGGAGAGGGGTGTAGAAAAGAGTCTCTTCTTTTAATCTTTCCTATTCCCTGTCTCCCTTTCTTTCTCCTTTTTCTCTTTCTTTTTTTCTTTCAGTTCTTTTTTACAATTATTTTTTCCCCTTCTTTTTTTGCTGAGTGATTGTGGACACATGTGTATGAAGTTAAATGAGTCTTCAACTATGCTCCTGTTGATCATTACATTATAACTTGAAGTGAAGGATTTGCAATTGCTCAGTGATTGGGTTTGCAGTGATCTTAGAGGTCCAGAGTTAAAAATCCGAGTCAATGCACTAGTCCCACTAGGCAAGGTTTATCAATCATAAAGCCACTCGGATATATACCTTTAAGGTATAGTTCAACAAGTTATTTAGCTGTAAGCACAGACACATTTCTTTTTAGAATATGCAAAAACAAATACCAAAATTGTAAGCTTAGTGGCCATTCTGGGGGAAAAAAAAATCTGTTGAACAATCACCTCGGCTACTCAAGTCGAGAGATGCAATAGCAAATCAGTCATACATAATTTATATGGCACTCTACAATGTAATGTTTACACTCATTCAAGAAAAGTAAATGAATTCCAACTTTATTCCTTTAATAGCAGATACATGTATTAACAAATTACCTGTAAATATATAACACTGTTATGTAATGTGTACATTTCTTAATTTCAGCTAATTTTGTTTACATGAACACCCTTTGACACTTCCTTTCAATAAATTTGTGACCCACTCTGTGACGGTTAAGGAAGATAATATGTCAAACAATCGTTCTCTGCTCAATTCCCAAAGAACAGAAACAGAATACATGGGTATATAATATGAGAAAACCCTAACTGCTCCTATCTTGATATACAAGATTCTAAACAAGACAGTGGGCTAACATTTACATTAATTACTTATCTAGAATCTAATTTGAAAATGGCCAACCTGATACATGTATTTCACTTCATTCTCAGTTTCTCCAGATGGTGAATTTTCCTCGTCCTTTATCTCAATGGCATTAAAGGGAAAAAGAGGATAAATGAACAATTCAGGGGAAAGCTCATACACATGGGGAAAAGAGTTCATAGATACAGCATGGTACTAATTATTCATGAATTTCCTTCTACAAAATTGTTTCAAGAACTGTAACTTAATACGCATGATACGAGAAATAAATGTAAATTTCTCAGTACAACAGTAATCAATAACAGTAAATGTACCCACCAGTTTTGAAAACACTTAGGTAAGATATTGCAGGTGTCAAATACATTCCACTTTTGAGCTAGACTGCTTTTTAGGACTGCTTTCCAACATATCCTCATTTCTGAGGTATTAATTACCAAGGACGATAAGAGCACAAACTGATTCACAAGATATGAGGGTCTAGCTAAGTTTAGCCAAAACATCTCTTTATCTTCTGTGTCTACATTAAACTCTTCAAATGCATGTAGTGAAAATACAGATATTAAACATTCCATCATCTATTAATCTTATGTTTATTAATACATAGGTAATATTGATTTAAAATAAAATCAAGAGTCACGGTGAAACCAAGTTGTAGATGTACATAAACATGCATCATCTTGCGGTGGTCATCTACATTGTAGGACAAAATGGAGAAAATACCCTCTTTTGATAAGATGAATAAAGTTTGATGTGCTGGAATTTTCGGTCTTCAGCTTCATTCTCAGATGCTGACCTTGGAGGACATAAAAGAAGGGACGAGTTGCATCTCATTGTGTCTTGCAAACAAGCTCTGTATAAAACATTTGCCAGAAAACAAAGGCAACACACTGCAATTCTACATCTCCATTTTTATGTACTTATGCACGTAGTCAGGATGACGGTTTGCTCTCGTTTGTGTCCCTTCTGGAACAGAGGAAGGGTTGGAGTACATCTGTGTGAGATGGAACAAATGGTGTAAAGTTCTCTTTCCTTTTTTGGCTTTTAAATGATTACACACTTTTCATCCTTCATCTGAGGATTCCCGTCAATGAGTTCTAGCACCTTTTTAAAAATTTCCTCCACACTCTGCAAATGAAGAGAAAACAGAGAAATGAGAAATTAACTTTACCAGTACTCAAAATGTAAATCAATTTATGAGCTTACAGTAAAATCAACATGATAAAAACTACTTTCGAAAAATAAACTCAAGGGCAATTTCAAAGGCCTATTGTACTGCCCATAGAAATCAGGTTTGGATTACGTAATATGCCATTATAATGTTCGCACATTTCTAAAGGTGATAGACAGAGGGCTATTGAAATTGTCTTGAGTTTATTTTTTGAAAGTAGTTTTTATCGTGTTAATCTTACATTTTTAAATTTTCAAGATGTACTGGACATTCAAATTCTACTAATTCTACTAATTTGGACATATAAGACTATCTTGAAAAGAAAAAAAAATACATGTACAATGTAGAGATGATATGCCTGTAGATGTATATTGTAGTTCATTAAATTTGTTTAGCCTTGTTACAAAACACAGAAATGCCCTTAACTGAATGCCTGATACAGCATCACATAGGATTCATTACCTACTTTTCTTTTGCCATACTCTTCCATAATGAAAGTAACTCATTCCACAAATTTCATACACCATTATAGAAAGTACAATCAAACGAGGGGGAACGCCATTTAATTCCATGAAAGCCAAGGATCAAACTTAACGGAACAACCAAGGTTACACGTCTAATAGTCTTTCCCCAACATTGACATGTATTACAGTAGAAACTCGCTATAAAGAGCTCCGATATAACGTGATTCCCGATATAACAAGGTAATTCTGCTGGTCTAAGGTCTTTGTATTCTTTTCGTTTTTTCACCCTGATATAAAGAGATTCCTGATATAACCAGGTAATTGTCATCGTCCCAAGGTCCTCATTACAGTGGGTTTCCACTGTACATTGTAACAGTGACATATATAGGGGATAGGATATGTAAACCTAAAATTATAAGGAGAAAATATATCTGTTTTATCATTAGACTTGAGGAGTAAATACAGTGGAACCCCATTTACAAAGAACATTGTTGGAACAAACTCTCGTTGTAACAAGGTAATTTTGCTGGTTCCTTTTTGTATTCTACTGTTTTCTAGCCCTGATATATTAGCAAGGTGTCCATATAGCAAGGTAATTTTCCTTGTCCAAGGAGTTTGTTTTAATGAGGTTCCACTGTATGAGTAATTTTAATACATAATGAATAGGGAAGTAGTCCACCAATGACATCCACATCATGATCCAACTGCTAACAGGGGGGATCCCCATCTCAATAATGATATCAACTTTCAAAAGCTTGCAACTTCCTTTAATCAATAAAGACTGACTGGTACAGAATGATGTTTCTGCTTTCAACTTGTTTGAAGGTCAGTAATAGTGGAGTAATGTTAGAGAAATTGCCCTGAACAGTGATAGTACATGTAATAAGCATAAATAGAAATATCACACAAATTTTAATGATGATACCCTACCTCGTTCTGCTTGGCAGATGATTCTATAAAAGTGGCACCCCATGAATCAGCCAGCTGCTTGCCTTGTTGCGTACTTATACTTCTATAGAGATAATAAAAAAAGGAAATATAAAGAACAGAAAGTTTTTGGCAAATGAAACTGATGTTTAAACAAATCATTTTAAACATTGTCATCATTTCGACAGATGCAGATGATCATCGTTAATGAAATATTTCAGATATCACAGCAGAAAATGTGTGACAGAACAAGGTTTAGTCTCCATAACTGGGAAATGTGTACTTTACGAGGCAAAAATTTGATAAACTGGGTTTCTATTTAAGAAATCAAGAACATATGAAGTCTTACAATGACAGTGATAAAAATAAAAATATTCATTTAAACTACATTTTATTAGCGTATGCATCGGCTTCAGGGGAATAAAATGTGAAGACTAATACATATACGCTTTTGCATCTGACATCAAAAAGTGAAAGTTTTTATTTATATATCAAGGATATTATACTGCAGGTCATATCCTGTTCCTGTATTCAATACAAGTGTACCAGAAAGATTAAATGAAAAAAGTCCCCAATCCACTATTTTGTGAAGAGTGAATTACCATACGGTAATATATATTGGAGTGATACCCACATGTTCAAACTCTAGCAGAAGAGGGCGCAATCCAGTTAAGTGCAACAGTATCCCTTGCACTTTCAATCTTGCCTACAACATGTACTTATGCATGTACTATCTTCTTCAAAAGCACAAAGATTTTTTCCATTTCAGATTTTAAAAAAGAACATAAGTAATTAACTACTGTTATTTTACCTTTCCATATGAAGGTCTGTTTTATTTCCAACAAGAACCAAGGGAATACTACAAGGAATAAAAAGAGGAAAACAGGAAGATAATGAATGAAATATGTCTATTATAGTATATCATCTGTTGAATGTCTTTTTACTACATTATTGACAGACACACATGTATCTCAAAGAAACTGTGAATACATTTTTAATTTTGCAGTTCAGATTTAGAAGGAAAAAAAAGAGAAAGAATGATATTTGCTGATACAATAATCAAATAGCTTGAAACTGTTCAGCATGTCTTCAGCAAACCTTTGTTTATATACCATCTTCCATAAATCTGACTCATTTTGCTGTCCATTCTAGGAAAGATCCCAGCCCACATTCCAAAGCAAAATGGAGCATATCACCTTGGACTAATCATCATCTAAATCAGGCAATGAAAGCAGGTTACAGTAGTCAATTAATGGCACCAGATGGCTGGGCTAGTGTGTTTTGCGATCAGGTTTCGACAATCATGGTTCTTTGATGGAAGTCAAATTCTGTCTATTTAGAACAGTTAAAATTAATTTCTTTGCTACAGTAATCAAAATCCATACATTTTCCTAACTGAGTCAGTTAATAAACTCTTAATTCAATTAGGCTGTAGCATAATGTGCATAAACCCACCCTATGTCACTGACTTTGTTATGAAAATGTTAAAGGAGAACTAACCCCAGAATATAAATGTACTTATGTTCAAAGGTGTAATATATTCTTAACCATTGGCCTGTATCACTTTAGAAATAAAATATCAGAAAAGGGTTTAAATCAAGACATTCTAGCACACGGTATCATGTGCTAACACTTTACATGGGAGATGCCATTTTCTTGATGATATGGAGTTGTAGATGAACCACTGGAAACCATTCTGGTCAGGAAGGTATTTTTAGTCCTAGAGCTAAATTGTTTCTCTTCATTACAAAAAATCCCCATATATCATGGAAAATACATAACAGGTGTATACATATATTCTAAAATTTGAAATTTATAGATTTCTTTTTAAATTCTCTGGTTTTGCTACATAGAAATCGATTTCTTGGGCTTGCCTGGTAGAGCAGAACATAATTTATACAACGTGCATTCTGACTATTGAAGTCAATTGTCTCAAAGCAGTTGAATGCATAGTTTGTCACTATTGACGCTCGAGAAAGTTATCATCTATAAATTTGAATTAATTTGCTCCATTGCGTACATCATAGTATCAAGAAAATAGATTTCTTTTTAATAAAATAGTAATTTTCAAAGAAATATAAAACATTTTCGTTTTTTAGAATATATGTATACATGTATATCTGTTAAATATTTTAAATCTCAAATAGATTTTGTATCAGGAAGAAAGTCAATTTTGCATTCAGATTAAAAATATCTTTATGTACACATCAAGAAAATGGCAGCCCCCTGATATCGCTAGCAGACGATAAATTTTGCTGAGAAAATCTTGATTTGTACCCATCTCGTATATTTTCATGCAAAACTATGTAGGACAACAAGGAGGAATAGATTACATCTTTGAATATACGCACATTTATATTTTCAGGTTAATTCCCCTTTAATTAGTACAAATGACATAGGCTCACTAACTTGGAGGGTATATGAGATTTAACAAAAACTTGTTTTCAATTCAAATAAGGCATTGCTCCTGACAGAAATCCTCTTCTATATAAAATCATGAGACTGAAGACAAATAGAGGATCTCACTTTCATTTTTGATGATCTACATGCACAGTACCATATCAAATATGATAGATATCTCAACAGGATCTAAAACAAACACAGTGGAGGTCCAAAAGGGCAAGCCAAGGGCATAAGCCGATAAATTTTGTTTAAACTGTCATTCAGATGTCCTTGCACTAAGCTTGAATGGCATGCATGGAAAGAGCTTCAACAAAGAGGACAAAAAGCATGAAGGATGACAAGAGACTCTGTCCCACGTTCCTTTTTTTCTTCTAGGAATAAATAAAAGATGACGTATACAACCAAAGTAAAATTCATTCAAAATATACCTGTGTTGTGGCACGGTGCAATTCCTAAAGTCTTTTTTTTTTTTTTTAATGCTACCCGCATATTACACAATTTATATAACACACTAAAGTTGTAGAAAAACTAAACAAAGGCTGAACTAAATGTACAAAAGGCTACAAAATAATGGAGATTGGAGAGGTGGCACTAAAACTTGACCAATCAATTACCCTACAGTGCATTGATAATTTACAGTACAATGAATGTGTAATTGGCAAATAAATGGGCAAATATTGTATTTCTACATTTCTGTCAGCATATGAATAACATTTTACGAAAAAGGAAACTTAAAGGATAAAATAAAGTCTCTGATAGTACACTGATCAGATACTGCGATTATTGCAATTGTATCGTGCATGTATAAAATATGCATCACATATACATGCAGTAATGTACATGTATATATTCCTGAAATGGGAAGTCAGCTTTAGTCTATTTCTTACATCCTAATTTATAATAATGGGTTCCTTCTGACCTTCAGTTGTAAAATTTACATTTAAAGTTAATGGATCATATATATGATCTACAGATAATATTTACAGACACTATTCCATTTAATGAGCTGTTTATGCTCTTCATAGTTTTATACTCTTCATAATTTTTATACTGTATTTACAAGTGCCTGACTTGCAGGATTGAGTGTATATTTCTTTGCTAATAAAATGAAAGTCCCTTTTAGTGCAAGAAAGAGAGAAAGAGAATGAAAGAATACTACATGTACATTTGTAAAAACTGAGTTCATTATCCCAATAATTTTAAAAAGGTCAGTCATATAACCAAACAGAAATATATAAAAGCAATATACAACGATAGGAAAAAAATATCTTACGTGACTTTTCCTGTCATGTCAAGAAGCTTCTCATAAATAATCTGGACAACTTCAAAGCTGAAAGGAGAAAGAAAGATAAAAAAGGAACAAAATATATTAGTAAAATATTAAAACCAGGAACTTCTGAACATTGTTGAAAAACTTCCATTTTCATGGAAACATAAGTTTTGCCAAATTGAGCTTGTGATTCGATTACTTTCTGGCATGAAACGTTCATGCTGCAATACATACACATGTACATGTACATGACATCCCTGCTCCTTCCACACATTTATAAACAAGAAGTATAGAGTAGATGCTCTGGTGTGCAGACACTTAAGACAAAATCCAATTTTAGAACTCTTTATTCCAGAATTATTTTCACTTTTTACACAAATAATGGAAGTTCATAATGTTACCGTTCGAGCAAAAAATATAATCCCCCCCAAAACTAGAAATGTCCATTGCCGCGAAATGTGAATGTATCCCCGGCACTGGCAGCGATTTTTGCGTCATCCTTTTGTTCGAAGGAAGAACAAAGAACTTCCCCCCTCCCCTCCCTCAAACAAAAGAATAACGTAGAGATCACTATCAGTGGCCCAGACTATTGTCAACACCAGGAGAAGCATCACCAAAACAATATGTGTGTAGAGTATAATGCATCTCTACAGCAATTTTGAAAGAAATCTGTCAAGAAATGTGACCGGCAGAGTGCACACAAGATATCCACTAAAATATGACCTTTGACCCTATAAAAGACGGAACACTGGGGGCGGCATCACCAAAAATTGTAGAGGTCTGGAGTAAACTATGAGTGCACAACAGCAACCAAAATAAGACATTTGACCCTATAAAAAGCAGAACACTGGGGGCAGCATCACCAAAGATGTGTAGATTTTACTACTTATACTAAATTTGAAAGAAATCCATCAAGAAATGTGGCAGTTAGAGCGCACAAAAGACATATGACCTTTGACCCTATAAATGATGGAACAATGAGGGCAGCATTATCAAAAAGTAGAAATTTGTAGATTGTACCAAGATAAATCTCCATTAAAAATTTGAAAGGAATCCATCAAGAAATATGGCCTGCAGAGAGCACACAGGACAAAATATGACCTTTGACCTTGCAAAAGATGGAACACTGGTGGCAGCAACACAAAAAAATTAAAGATGTGTAGATTTGACCAACATACATCTTCATACAAAATTTGAAAGAAATCCATCAAGAAATGTGGGCTGCAGAGTGCAATCACGCCATCTTCCATAGTTTGACCTTTGACCCTATAAAAGACGGTACACTGGTGACAGCATCACCAAAAACTATAGGTGCATAGATCTTACCAAGATACACTTTCATACAAAATTTGAAAGAAATCTGTCAAGAAATGACCGCATACAAGAGTGCACACAAGACATCTATCAAAATATGACCTTTGACCCTATAAAAGACGAAACACTCTAGGCAGCACCACCAAAATCTATAGGCTTCTAGATTATACCAAGATACACCTTCATTCAAAATTTGAAAGAAATCCGTCAAGGAATGTGGCAGTTAGAGCGCACACAAGAATATGACGTGGCAGCGGCGGCGGCGGCGGCAGCTGCGGCGTAACGCTGCTGAATCCGAAGTATCCTCCGGCATTCTGCCGGGGGATACAATAAAGAGTTGCCATGGTAACATTAATTTTTCATTTTCCCTTTTTTGGAGCCAGTTTGTGGCCCCATGTACAAACTCAACGGAGAGTTCGCGGGCGCATCATGTGTGCGCAAGCAAAATCCCATCGACCCGAGCCAGAGTCCCATGCAATCCGGTGCAGTGATATCTGACACTGACTTCGCCATTCGCACGGAGCTTTCACCACTGCTCGCCGGTGTGTCACACACACTGAATATCGACGACTGCAGCTAGTGATAGGACACTTTTGAGCTTGCGACACGTGAAAAATCTTGATCTAAAATTGAAAATTTCTTGAAATTCAGCTTATTTTTCAAAACCCTACTTCCTTAACAACACGCTTAAGAAAGGCATATTTTCAAAATTTTCAATTTTTTCGTAGTGAGAATGCCAAATGTATCAGCAAAAATTGCCACTGCTGTTTTTCTTTGACTTTGGTAATGTACCCTTTGTGTGTGATATGTGACATATGATGATTTTATGTATATTATGTATTTTAAAGTGATTTTGCAACGCAAACGATAGACCGGCCGCACACCAGCTACCAGCCGCACTTCGGAGCATCTACTCTGTAGTACTTTGTTTGATTACATGTAAACAAAATACACCGGTATAATAACCATCAATTCACATGTCAATCCCTTCATCAGTCTGAATATATATTTCCCCATCAATCAAGTTACCTATGAACCATCTATCTATCTTTGTGTCTCTGTATCCACTCAGCTCATCTACTGATCTACCTATCTACACTGTATTCATTTCTCATACATAATTCCTGATATTCATTTCATTCTACTCCAATCACTAGTTTTTTCAAGGAGCTCCATGCTCTCTCTCTCACTCTCTCTCTTTCTCTCTCCTTTTCTACCCAACTCTTCTTCTTCTCTCTATTTCCATCTCTCTCTCTTCCCCCTCTATTTTTCTCTCTCCCCTTCGCTCTTTCTCTCTTATGTCTCCCTCTCTATAAACTCACCCCTCTAGCCCTTTCTAACCCTCTCCCCTCCCCCCTTCTCTCTCTCTCTCTCTCTCTCTCTCTCTCTCTCTCTCTCTCTCATGCATATATGTTCCTCTTCCAGACTCACTTGTTTCCCTCTATTCCCACTGTTTGCAATACTAATTGCAGTATGCTGTTTCACACAATGAAATGAAAAACCTTTTTGGTAAACATTACCTTTTTGCAGATGTGACAGCGTAGACAAGGACGTAACCATGGATGTTGACAGATAGAGACTGTGGGAAGATGGAGTACTCATCCTGGCCTGCTGTATCAATGATTTTTAACTGGTATTGCTGACCATTTATCTTAAAAGGCTTGTCAAATGCTGTAAAGGACAATGGTAAAAAAAAAATTAGATAAAATAAAAAGACTCAGTAAATGGTTAGCAAAGCTTGTATGGCCATCTATTTTATTGTCCTTTTCAAAACCATTTCTCTGCAAAGAATCATTGTTCATAAGCCTGCATGCTGTTAGGAATTGAAAACATAAATAAAGGGTCATGGTCCACTGAAATTATTCCTTGGGCCAAAAAATTCATCCAGATAAGCAATTTTTCAGGCAAAATACATTAACTGCAGACACAGCCTATACATGTATATACTGGACAGTTGCACAACATGTTTACAATTTATATGGATCGATGGTAATTGCAGACAGGGCTCTCATCATTATTCCTGCAGATAAAACTGATTTTGTTCAAGTGATAAAACATTCAGCATCCAACTGGAACTTCTGACCATGACATAGATCTGCAGAATAGATGAAATATTTCCAGATTATTTCATATCACATGTAACTCTAAATTTCTAAAACCAAAAACTTCTACAACCTACAACTTTTGAGAATGGTTAACTACATGTAAGTCTATTTTTGCAGCAAGAAATCTCTGCAAATTGCAAAAGTTAATTGTTGTGTTTGTTGGAATTGAATCATTTTTTTATCATGTCTATTGTCATTTCTGCTAATCTGGTCCACACACATAATTTGTGGTGTTTCATCTATGAGACAGTCTCCGGTTTTACAGTACATGTATATGAGGACATGTAGAAGATGAAATGTCACCTAGAATGCTTAAATTTCATAAGGAATTATCAAGTGTATTTATATGTATGCCAGAACATAAAACATCTTCCGGACCAGTTCATGCTAAACTATATTTTATGAAATTTATGAAGCGTGACTGACAACAACCAGCTGTGCCAACTTGAGCAAGCTGCTATTCTCTTACATCTAGGAAACCATCCATTCTCTACATTTTCTGATCTAGTTTACAGGCTTACAACAAATCTCTGAATCAACATGAATCTCTTCTGCAAGAACCATGACAATCCAATCAAAATTCCATCCAGGTTCAGGCATCTCTTGCTCCTCCAAGGTTCAACACAACATTTTTACCTGGCTCGAACAGTACTATGGCACTGACTTTGGCTGTACAGTACATGTATTATGTTCGAGCGGTGCAACATCTCAGTTTCAGTAGGAAGATAGTCCTACTTTTCTTCCTTTTCAACTCAATAAATGTTCTTCAACTTTAAGGCAGTTATTCATTCCAATCATCATATTAATACAGGCCTACTTGTTGCATCCATTAGACATTCAAATATTTATCATGAATAGGAAGGCATGGGGGTTTCCAAGGGCAGAAGCACGTTATCCTCAAATCAAACAATAAATGTTAAATTTTGACCCATTTTGGTTTCAAGACTAGTTCTACACTTGCTTGCATGATTATAAATAAGAAATTTGAAGTTTCAGCTTCTTTTTTTTCTTCTTTCTTTTTGGGTTTAAGAATGGTGCACTGCACACATGACACAGCTATTAAACATAACAGAAAAATGGGGACCTCTTTGAGACTTGAATTTACAACTCTTGCAATAGACATTTTAGTTTAAAAAAGGGGAGACAAAAAAAGTCAAACAAAATACACCCTGGAGAAAAACCTAGATCATGTGTCCCTACACACTAAACTAAAAAGGCTTTTCAAAAGGCAAAAAAAAAAAAAGAAAGAAAAAAGAATCAACTTAAACATCCCCCCCCCCCCCCTCTTGAAGATACCTTTAAGGAAGCCCTGTAGGCATTGGAACTCAGAATAGCTGACTATCCTACAGCCTCTACAAGTCTACATGTATATTGCCAGGACATAATGTACATGTATCAGGGCAATCACTTCACACTTTCACTTAACCCTTACTGTATGGGGGGGGGGGGGGGGGAGGGGCCTGGAAGGCCCCCGGTAGAAAAATTTCACTGCTGCATTTCACGCCACGCCACTTTCTGACTTTTTTCTTTGAAGCCTTGCGCATCTTTTGACACCAAGTTTAAAATATCAATCACACTGTTACCAAGTCACGCGACCTTCTATGACCTCAACGAATGGAAAACTGCATTTCCTCAAGTTCCTCCTTAACTTATAATTTCTTCTTTAAGCTCTAATTATCATCTATTCTAACTGAATATTGGTTCAGATAACACTCTGAAACAGAAGACTTAAAAAAAACAATAAAAAAGTTAAAGTTGAAAAACAAAGAAATACATACAGTGTACATTATATTAAGAAATTTGTACTTAATACATGGAAATCACTTTCAAAATTTGTTCTTATGTAATAAAGATTTTAAGGTAAGAAAGAACTTCTTACATTAAAATTTTATCTCCAAGGCCTTTCTTTACTGGATTATCAATCGAAATGTATTCATGCATAAAATTTCCATAAATTATAATATTAAATGAAAAAAATATAGATTTACATAAAAATAACAATGGATTTGTGTTTTTTATGGGAGTTTAAGGTCCGTGCAAAATTTCAAAGCGATTGGTCATGTCCGGCCGAGATCAGAAGGGGGGCCTCAGAGCCCCCCCCCCCCCCTCAGAGAGGAGCTTGAAATAGCCCAGTATGGTAAGGGTTAAAGAAGGATTCAATGGATGGGATTGGTATCCAGACATACATGCTTGTTTATAAGGACTCTGTAAATTTGGCAATATTGAACACATAACAATAAACCATTTCTGTACTGAATAAAAATGTCATTCTTTAAGTAACATTAATTAATGTACATGTTCAAATCAATCCCACACATGAAAATACATCTGCATGTAGATACTTTATCTTTCAGTTAGTAAGCAAATCTCTTATATTTTTAACTTTCACATTTACATGTGGAGGATCTATCAGGATGACATCATAGGATGGATTCAATCATGACAAAAACGTCAGCAGCGCTGGTCCGGACATTTCAGTAATTAGATTTTGGAATTTGGATGTCTCTCTCCAGATCCCATTTTATTAATCCCATGGCCGGCATTATGCCACAGTCGCAGCACGAGCAGGTTTTCATGCCCCCTCCCTCCAATCTCCCCATTTCTTATCCTTAGAGCACTGCCTTGCCAGCCACCATGGTTTAAATTATGTACAAGAGTGACAGCCTCAAAGGTGTTAATAATTGCACAATCATGTTATTGTAGGGGAAAACTTTGAGGATATTAATATTTTAGTTGACATTGAATACTGCATCAAAAAGATGCAGGCATAAAACACCTAAATAAATAAGGCCTGCTTCTGATAATGACATACATGTATAGGCCTACAATGTATGTATTCTGCTTCTGTCTCCATACTGTTTGCTACTTTAAGTAAAACTGAAGGCTTCAGATCTATATAAAACCTACTGTTACATGTAGTTTGAAAAATTTAGAGAAGAAAATATGGATACAAAATATTACAATGACTTTGAATTTGAAATTATTAAAACAATTGAATTTCCTCGTTAAAAGGCTGTTTGGATGATCTGTAAATATTTCACTTTGATTAAGCAGCCATCTTTTGGCCAATCTAATGAAAATATGGAATATATCATACATGAATAATACCATCCTTCTTTTAAAATCCTGGAAATGGACAATTTACATTACTCTGCCTAACTGGTACTGTATACGCCATATATTTCGCAGACATAATTTTTCGCCAATAGTTCTAGACTATTTCATGAGTGTTTAACTTCACGTTCAGGAAATTCTGAAATCTACAATCAACAATGATGATGCAATTTCGCAAAGTGAAGTGGTGAATTTAGTGAGCTTCTACAAAGTCCGCAAACATACATGTATAGCCATTGTAGCAGCGCTGAGATCGATCACATACAGTATCAGTACTGCTAGTACAGCACTGGCCAGCTGTGTACGGAAGCCCAGGCCAGACGCACATCTACTGTTTACGAATTTTGGCCACATTTTAGCGTGTCAATTAATACGCGACCCACTCACGACTCGGGAAATTCGCGCAAATAAAACCTCCACGAATTATATGGCGTTATACAGTATTAATCTTTCAGTACCTGTAGGCCTCTTGTATTCCTTTAAAGCAACTACATTTATGTGTACCAGTAGCCTATATGTACATGTATGTAAACTGTATTTCACTTTCTCAAACCTGGACCAGTCAAGATTTTCTATGCTATCATGTTTTTTCACTGGTCTGTAAATAATAATAACCGATAAGTCAGAAGCAGCATTTAATCTTACATCATGACATGTAGATACCAGGCCTCTACAAATCGTCGTTAGTCAATATGAAACTGGGTTTACACTCTCCAGGCTATAGACTAAGGTACATAGGCCCTTCAGCAAGAACTGTCTAACTGCTTAAAGGAGAATGAAACCCTGGAAAAATATCCATTTTATTGAAAAGAGAGGATAGAGAGAAGCAATTTTTAAAAAGTTCCATCATAATCGGTAATGAAATGAAAAAGTTCTGAAAGTTTGAAAAGTTTCAGTTTACTTTCTATGGCGGTCCTCAGATTGGGAATGTTGCTTCAAAATGGCAGGTTTAGTAGTACAACTCTCAATATGTTTTGTACACAAAATTTCATATTTTCTCCATTATCTCTAAGATGCTGCTTGTCTCTTTGTGAACTCAACATAGGTTGTGTCAAATACATTTTCCCATGATATATCTTGAGCTAAGAAGGAGACAAGCTGCACCTTGAGAAATTTTGTGTACAAAACATATGGAGAGTTGTACTACTAAACCTGTCATTTTGAAGCAACATTGCCAATTTGAGGATCGCCACAGAAAGTAAATTGAGAGTTTTCAAACTTTCATAACTTTTTCATTTCGTAACCGATTTTGATGGAACTTTTTAAAAATTGCTTCTCTCTATCCTCTCTTTTCATTAAAATTGATTTCTGCCCAGGATTTCATTCTCCTTTAACTGTACATGTGAACTCTAGCTTGTTTTCTAACTTGTATCAGTAAATAAATTCCTGGGAATAGAAATTGATTCAAAACTTTCATGGAATGAACAAACTGGTGCTGTCTACAACAAGACCTAAAAATATATTGGCATTTTAAGTAAACTTTGTATAATAAAACGTTGACTATTCCTCATTTATGTTACTGTGCCGAAGTTTAAATTTCATGCCTCCATCATTACAACAATTAATTTCTATATTCATAAATTTACATCAGGGATGGGCTCTCGCATAAGGACGTTTCTTTTTAGCTCTTCCCTTTGCTCTTATTATGTTTTGTTTGGATGCATGTTCTTTTGTAAGTATTTCTAAATGTAATTATTGTAAATGTTATGGAATTTTAAATTATGAGTGTAAATAAACTAAGGCCAAAAAAAAAAGGAAGTTGTATTGGCGTAACGCGACCGACCCTAAAAATGTCCCCAACCCTAGAGATTTTTTTTAAAAAAATTCTACACTATCGCGATCACAATAGCACAATATCTCTATATCGATTGTGCAATCGTTATCGCTTCGGCGCAGTCGCCATCTTTTCCCGTATTTCGCCGGTTCTCATTTGAGTTTCGTAATTTTCATCTTTTTTTTTGTTGTGATTTATCCGCTTGTTTTTATTCAATCCGCGTGTGTAGTAAACGAGTGTGACTTTTTTTTAGAACATTCGGTTGTTTTCACAAGTTTTTTTTGTACTTCACCATATCGAGTCGTACAGTGTGTTTGTGAATAGTGTTGTGTAGTAAATGTATGTGTGTTTGTATTTTTAGTGATGTTTGTGTGTGTGTGTGTCATGTGTGCATGAATTTAATGTGTGTAGGGGTGTGCATGCATGCATTTACAAGTTATATGAGTAAATTCACTGTTAAAATATCCCATCTCCGAGGTTAAAAAAAAAGAAGAAGAAAAATCGACCTACCTACCCTATTTTCATATGGCCTGTTACGCCAATACAACTTTTTTTTTTTTTGGCCTAACTTTGAACTGTGAACTTTGTGCTAGACATAAGACACACTTGTACTCTGTTTCACAGTCAAATCAGAATCTGTGCTTGAAGATTTTTTTTCTTCAAACAAAGATATGCTCAGGAAAATAAGAAAGGTAGAAGCTACCCTACATACTATGCCAACAATGAGCCATCTATATACACAGAGTTTGGTCAACACGGTTCAATTTTGACATAATATGACCCATATTGCACTGTTGCTTTGTGGGGCAAGGAGAAATTGGATGCACCATGTTTTGTCCAACTTAAACCAAGTGGCCAAAGGCTGTTGATAGATGGTCTTTGGTCTACCATAAATTTGCTTGCATTTTATTTTTTCACAAAATGTCAAAATTTGGGATGACACACGAAAATAGATTTTTTTTTAGACATTTAATTCAGTACAAAGACAATGTAATTCAGCTGACATTATGCAAAATAATTAGAGATCAATGTTACTTGAAATTAAATTAAAGTTGTCAGGGCACGCTTTTGTACATGCAGAGAGAGAGGTCTGTTCCTACAGTTCTTGTTCAACTACATGTATACAGTGCATATCAATAAAAAGTATTTCCAACTTTGATAGCTTCTACATGTAATTAAAAAGTTATAACCAATGTGACTTTGAAATTTATTTCATGGTGAAAAGTAACTTGTTGTCTGTCCAGTGGTACCTCATTCATGACATTTCTGCCATGGATGACTGAGCACCGGGGTTTTAAAAAAAAGTATCGTCAAAATCTCCTTGTTCCA
This sequence comes from Heliocidaris tuberculata, assembly GCA_025618425.1. Taxonomy (NCBI): domain Eukaryota; kingdom Metazoa; phylum Echinodermata; class Echinoidea; order Camarodonta; family Echinometridae; genus Heliocidaris; species Heliocidaris tuberculata. Next base: position 28,718,789 of record CM046832.1, read on the forward strand.
AGTTTGGGGGGATGCAACGAATGCAGGTCAAGCCATATTAATGTCTAAAATCATTTTAATAGTTGAATTCTGCTTTGTACTTCAATGCTTCATTGCTCAAAGTGATCCAGTGTACATGTATCTAAGCTTTCAAATGACCTTGTTCCAATCCATATGAGAATCTTAATTTATTTTAACAGCCTTTTGTCTCGTGATAACTTAAAACTCTCTGCTCATTTGTCCATTGCACCATTTCACCTGCATAAGGTGCACACAGTGTTTTTATCGAATAGCATATGAAACTCAATGGTTTACTGAGCTTAACCCTTTCAGGACAACTGACCACATTTTGTGGTTTGGCTCAATAACTTTTGATTCAGAGCTCTAAAAAATATACCAGATGCATGAGTAGAAAGAGCAAAAATTTCTACACACACTATGTCCATTTTTGTTGCATGACCGTACTGCGTTTGATGCCAGGAATTTAAAAAATGACAATAAGCTTTACAATCTTTAAATTGGCAACACATTGAGAGGTTCAAAATCATTGTTTTTTATCAAAATTGGCAATTTTTTTTCAATTTTTTGACGAATTTCTAACCATATATATTTTTATTAAGACATTACACCTTTTTAGAAGCAATTAGCACTGAAAGAAAAATATTGTTGCCAATTTAAAGAACAAAATGAGATCAATTTAGCCCTTAAATAATTCCTGTCCTGAAAGGGTTAAAGACTGAAAAGAATGCAAGGAAGGATATATGTGTTGAGAATTACCGAAGTAAATGAGAGTAGACTTTCAAGAAAAAAGACATCTAGCCAAATAAATGTTGTCCATTTGAATGACTCAGCAAAAAGGCTTACCTTAAAGGGCAATCCAACCTTGGTAATAAGATGATTTGTGTGAAAGCAGAAAAATAAGAAAAACAGGATGGTAAAAGTTTGAAAGAAATCGGACAAGGACTAAGAAAGTTATGGATGTTTGAAAAATGAGATCACTACATGTATGCGAATCTCAAATTGGCAATTTGGTGAGTCGATTGTGACATTTTTGTGGACAACTCTCCCATTTGTCGTACACAAAAATATCATTAATTTGCGGTTTTCTTTGAGGCGCTTTTACCCTCAGGGCAGTACTCAAAATATATTGGAGATATCATATTGTTATAGGTCCTCATGAAAGAAAAAGATCCTACTGAGTAATTCATTTTGAAAAAAGTGACATTTTAGTCATTTTGTGTGTTGGAGCGAATGGGGAAGTTGTCCACAGCTACATCACTGTGACATTACCTATTCGGCCAATTTGAAATTCCCATATGTATAGTGATTACAACTTTCAAAAATTCATAACTTTCTTATTGCTTGTCCGATTTCGTTCAAACTTTCACCAATCTGGTTCTCTGATTTTTCCTCTTTCTTTCAAAGCAACTTGTTATTCGGGTTGGATTTCCCTTTAAACAAGGGCTGCTGATGGAGCCAAGATTGTGTTATCATGACAAAGAAAATATTATGAATTTAGCCTGTAATAAGACCTTTCTTGAGTTTGAGTTGACTTTAATACCTATTCTATTCAAATGCACAAAATCAGTTTTAAAAAACTCAGCAGTTGTTTTCAAACTGAAGTAACTAGTGCATAATTGGTTTGACCCACATTCGCTGCTTTAGCCCTAACTTGGTACAAGAGGATTTTGACAATACTTTTTAAAAGCCTGCTGCTCAGTCATCCGTGGCAGCAAAGTTATGAATAAGGTATCATTACACAGAATATAAGTTGCTCTTTACTATGAAATATATTTCAAGCTCATAGAGGTTATAACTTTTTAATTAGAAGCTACCAAAGTTGGGTATACTTTTTTTTGATACGCACTGTATATCAGATTGATGTTTTCACAAGGAAATTTTGTCACCATCAGTGTTCCTTTATAAATGTTACACTGCTTGTTAGGTGCAACTGTATATTATTTATGATACCAGCAAAGGTAAAAGGTGATACACCTGGCGTAGATGGTAACAAGTAGCATTCTGGATAATTTTCCATCAATCTGTTTTCACTGAATTTTCAAAATATTCTAAAATAATGCTGATTCCCTTTTTAACTTTAAAAGATATTTCATGGTTTTCCATGTTCCAACTTTTTGTTTGCCAGGAACAGAATCCTGGACGTGCATCTTGATGAATGAAGTGAGCACCTTCATCATACTTGAAAATTGAAATTGTCACAATTTTCTTTGTATAAGAAAAAAATCTTAATTTTACAAACATTAAATTTAGGCATGTTCTCTCCTTAATACATGTATGCCCTGAAAACATTTGGGCATTCTTGTACATCACAAAACATTAATAAAATGTTTGACATATTATATGCACATTTCAATAAGATGAATGCAACTGCATCTCCTATATATGCCTTCGCATAAATTCAGTTAAGTTCATGATCCAAACTGTTCTTGAAATATTGTGATAACCAGAATAAGAAGCCTACAATTACATTTTAATTTACCTCTATGACCTTTGACCTAACAAACCAAAAGTCAGATCACTTTATTTCCTCCTCGTCATGCATACAAAATAGTTGAGATATGGTGATAACAAAACTAACAAATCTTTCAATTTCATGCATATTGATGACCTTTGACCTTTGACCTACCTAAACCAAATACTTATCAGTTTGTCTTAAAGTGTACCAACCACCTGAAAAAATAATTTGTATACCGCTAGAAAGTATAAAATTAAACTCAAAGAACTTTATCTAGCATTCTATAGGTAAACAGTTAAGGAGTATGAAGGAAAAAAGAGATACATTAAGGTGCTCGAGCGGAACCGAACTCTGAGTTTCCGTGCGAGTCCTTATGTTGGCGAGCGCGTACACTACAGGTGCGTTGAGTAGTCTAATCACGAGTCGCTTTTATGTTTAAAGAGAGTGTAATTAAACTTGCAATATCTCCTTAAATAAGTAATATTTGAAGCCCATGTTTTGAACATAGGATAATGGCATGGAACCTCTAACATACAGAGCAAAATATTTTTTGGTGATTGGTACCCTTTAATATGATGCATACTAGTACTAAGTTTAAAGTTAATGGCTCAAATTGTTCATTGCCAGGAGGCTAAAAACCTGAAATTTCACAGTATATGACCCCTGTGACCTTCAACCTACTTACCCCAAAATCTTATTCTGCCTTACTACAGTGATGCATACTCGCACCAAGTGTGAAATTCATACTTCAAATGATTCTTGAGATGTCATGTTAATGAGGCTAAAATCTGAAATTTCAGTATTGACCCCTGTGACTTTCGACCTTTGATCTACATACCCCAAAATCTAATCAGATCATCTTCCTACGATGATACATACTAGCAACAAGTTTGAATTTCATACTGTACCTCAAATGGTTCTTGAGATACCACGTTAGCGAGGCTAAAACCTGCAATTTCAAAATTGACCTTTATGACCTTTGACCTTGGACCTACATACCAAAAAATCTAATCATAACGTCTTCCTAAGGTGATACATACTTGAACCGAATTTAAAGTTCATATCTCAAATGGTTCTTGAGATATTGCGTTAACGAGAAAGTGGGACAGACGGACGTACAGAAAAATCGAAAAACAATAATGCCTCCAGCAACACCTTTGGTGGGGCGAGGCATAAAAATATGCATGCAGTATAAAAGAGGAAAATACTTACTGTTTTCAATTGTAGGGTCATAGGAATCAACAAATTGGTTTTCTACAAACTGGATGGTCAGGGAAGATTTTCCTGTAATATATTGAAAAAAAGAAGAAAATTTTACATGTAGGGCAAAGTTCCCATATCATAATAATAACAATAATAATAATATACAACATTTATAAAGCGCTTAATACCATGTTTCTAAGTGCATAGAAAGTAAAAGAATGGAAAGAAGAGAGAAAAGAGAGAAGAACATCATGACAAACTAATAATGATTACTACATGTAAGTCCATTGTTGAAAGAGAAATGATTAAGAATCAGAAAGTTATCATTTTTGGCAAATGTAAATATCACTAAACAAAGTGGCAACTCTCTTACATGTATTTTCATGTACCTGACTACATCTACTTGTGCATAAAATTATTTTAAAGCTCATAGATAGTCTCGGTGGCAAAATTCATACTGGCAAGAAACTTATTTAACATAGTCACATACTATTCTCCTTTTATCATAAGACACATGTATTATTTAACATTCCATTCACGATTTCGAAGAAATTTTAGTGTAAATATCTGTAAGAAACGCTTGGTATAAACGGCTTTTCACTGCCTCACGCTAAGACCATATCCACCCGAAGGTTCCCCGCACAATGAACCCAGCGTTTCGCACTATGTGTAGCGATTCTATACACACAGCAATCCTCGTGTGAGTAGTGTGTGTGGCCGTTGTTTTAATTTACATCCCCTCTTTTTTGGGCCAGGGATTTTTATTACTTTTCACCTCTCATTCAATAAATATTTCACTTGAGGAGGAAAAAACTTCACAGCATCTTAATTATGTTAGTACCCTGCTATTTATTAAGTAAAATCAAAGAAATCTCACGAAAAGTTTTTGAGGGCTTCCCAAAACTATCTGTTACCTTTAAGAGTATGAGGATATTTGTTACAATTTTGACGTACATGTACATTTACTGGTATGGGGTCTAGTAGCAGTACATTAAAAAATCAAAGAATCAAAGCGTTGCCAGCTTTTGAATGTGATCTTCAAGACCTAAAAATTTAAGGATAACTATAACTTTGAAATCAGTTTCCAACTTTCCTAAAATTTATGTGTAAAATATATCAAATATCGGTTTTGAAGGTCCAAGCTAATGAGCCTTCAGCACTGAAGGCATATCCTATACTTTTTAAATCTAACTTTTAATTTGACTGATCTATAATATAGTTAACATTATCGTTAATATGGGATCAGTGTTTAAAGGCACTACACATTTGTAGACCAAAAATATAGAACTGTATAAATACTGTCTATGAACTCCCCTCAGCATCTAGAAAGTGATTTTTCGTGAAAATAAATCATCCTCAGATTTAGAATGGAAATTTATGTGGATTGCCACATTATTATTTGGCTAAGCAGCATCAAATGGAATTATGATTATGACTTTTTTTCAAATTAATGACTAATTAATTTAATCATATATGCATGAGGAAAAATAAAATTATAGCGATTTTTTTCCAACTACGTGTTGATGTGTAGTCGGTTTGCACAGCAGATCGATAGGCCCGCTTCTGTCACTCAAGGAACCATCATTATGTGGGGCTGTGCCAATTTCGGCAGTAGTCATGACTCACGACCTCTAAGTTGAAGAGGTAAAAACACCAATATAATCAGCAAAATTTTGAGAAAATATTTCTTTCTACATTTTAGGATGATAGAATATTTGATTTCATACCAGATTCTTCAATAGAATCTTTATCACCTTGATCAAGTGAAATTTTCAGGCTGTTTTGGGCCAGCTGTTTTGGGCTGGTGATCTTGCTCCTTTCCAGCACACATATGTGCTACTGCAAAAGATCACACACTTGCTATGCTATGGGAGGCAATTCCTTGCGGTACGAAGGTACAGAGTGCGAGGTTATCTCCCACTCATGGGCCCTTGCCTATGTGGGACTGTGTCCAACATTCACTGTTGCAGCAGTCAAAAACAGACAACAAAATTGCTCTAAGCAAGATTCAATTTTCTTAAATTTGCTAATTACCTGATTCATGGACTCTTCAACTCTTACTGTGCCACAAATTAGGGGATTCAGAATTGAAAGTGAAATTTTAAATAATTATTTTCCTCTCCTGTATGAATGATCTACCCTGGAAAAAGGCCTGCTGATACACACAAAAGCTATTGAAGCCTATTCACCCATAAAAGCTAGTCTGGAGTACAAGGTTATCTTCAGATAAGCTTGTACATGTATAAGTGGTTATCTCCCATAACCTCGCATCCCCATATTTCATAAGTGTGAGTGCGCTTCTGTCTCTAAGTGAAGAGCGGACCCTACCCAATATCTCCAATAACCTATCTCCAAGTCATCTCCAATAACCTCGCATAAGTGTGAGTGGACCCTACCCAAATATAGGCTAACGAACGAGGGACAGAATTTTCGGTCTAGACTTAGACCTAGTAGAGTCTAGTGTTTTCTTAAAGTTATGGTGGGTATTCATGCCAAATTTCATGTTTGAAAAACTTTGCAAAAAGATACACTCCCTATGTCAAGACTTCCGAATTCGGAAGTACAAACCGAGAACAAGAGGCCATCCATTGAACAATGTTGAAGTTATTTACTACTCACTGTCGATTGAACGTCCGGAGTAACTTTTTTAGTAAAAAGACTTCCAAAATCGGAATTTCTAGTCTACTTCCAAAATCGGCTAGTCTAAGTTACACCCGAATTCTGACAGACATGACATCTTCAGATAAGCTTGTACATGTATAAACTCACTTACATGTATACATGTACAAGCTTATCTGAAGATAACTGTGAATCAGGTAATCTAGCAAATTTAAGAAAATTAAATCTTGCTTAGAGCAATTTTGTTGTCTGTTTTTGACTGCTGCAACAGTGAATGTTGGACACAGTTCCACATAGGCAAGGGCCTATGAGTGGTATAAACTACAACTATAAGTGGACACACTCGTGCTTCGGAACCATTCGGTTCCACTTGAGATCACGTACCCCTGCTGAATGTGCAGCCTGCTGTAATAGTCCTAACCAAAACATAATAAATATCAAGGTAAAATTGGAACATCACTTACCAATACGTTGCCTTGGGTCTACTCTTGAATTTGATGTAAAGTTTCTGCACCTCGGTATTGAAAAAGCTGAATTTTGGAGCTTGAAAGTTGTTTGCCGTGACTGGGCTGAGGTAACAGTTGATTGTACCGTTTTTATGTATTTTGCTGCCCTCTTGTGCCCGATATAGAAGATTACTTTTGGGGGTTCTGTGGTATGAGCCGCCGTTTGTAAATTTATCATTTAGACAATTTTTTTTAAATATAATTCAATAATTTACCTTGTCAAATAATTATTCGTATGAAAATGTCATAGAATGAGTACAGGTATTTATAAATAATAATTTTCATGTTTTTAATTATTTATAAATGATGATTTAACAATATCCATTATTTATATTTATCTATTTTGCTTTCAAGTATAAATGATTTCACAATATTTATTTATGTGAAGGGGGGGGGGGGGGAGAGGATTCACTTATCACGATTTATAAATAACAATTGTCACAATATCCAATATCTTTGCTTGACACTGTATCCCTTAAAAGGGAATCGGTAACTTTGTGGAGGCTTGATTTAATAAATTTAATTTTTGTATCTGTCTTGTATAATGATGATGTTCAGAAGGATGAATAAATAGCGAGGCATAGAAAGGTTTTCAAATATACAATGTTATTATTAAGAAAAAGTGTGATAAGCTTAAATCAACAGACACATTAAACAAGAGCATTACGAATACATAAGTAAAAAAAATCCCAACAGATATCATGCTTAGTTACAACAATAGTTTATTTACAGATCCACAAATTTTTCAGCCTCTCCCTCTCCCTCTCCCTCTCCCTTTATCAATTAAGTGGAAAAACATATACAAATGATATAGTTTCTTTAAAAAATATAACTTCACAAACGGCGCCTCATAACGACAAGGGTCGGCAGTATTTTTTCCCCGTCCGATTTTCCTATCACAACCACCATACCACCGAAAATGCTCCGATGCCAGAGACGACTTGCCTTGGAAGGTGGTAAGATTTGTCTTTTTTATCATTAAGTTTGAAAAATTAATGATAATTTTACCAGCTAGACCTAGCTTCAATACCTAGTCACCCCTCCAGAGTAAATAATTTACTTCATGGTGAGGTAAAAGAGCGTGAGTTAGGTGAAACTTAGTTTCAACGTACCCGTAATGTAAGAGGAGTACGAGGTTATAATCATAACCTAGTACATTGGATGAGTGAGTGGACAGAGTTTGCCAAATAGATGCAGAAATGCCAGAATTATCCTTTAGTTTAGTTAAAGATTTCATCATTTTTCATTGACATATCTCAACAAAAAATAAGTTCTCAGATAATTTTATATTCTCTGAAATAAAGGATCTAAATGAAATCTTCAGAAGAGCATATGATATTGACTTTAATCATTATTTAAAAAAAAAAACAAGTCAGTCATAGATTGCATTTGTAAACAAAGAGAACAACACATGCAAATCAATACATGGGGCAATAACATGACTGCTAAACAACGAAAACGTAATTCACTTACCGACAGATCGGAACCCCATGACGGCTATTTGTCGCGCTTTAGTATCAGGAGGCATCTTTAAAATATCAAATGCGATTCGAAGAGTAAAATTATTATGTAAAATATTTGAAATTTGTGTTTCTTCAGAGCAGATTTCGTACAGAGGAAGGGGAAATCCGCACTCCTTCTGAGCAATTTCTGAGAATTTCTGGCGAAAGACCGAAATTTTTGATAGTCCTCGTTTCAGACCTTTTCTTCTGTTCATTCAAGGAGGTGGTACCTCCTTAAATGGTTCATTCTTTTCTCTCCCTCCCTCCCCCCTCTCTCTTTTCTTCTTATTTTTTTATATTCTTCTTCTTCTTCTTCTTCTTCTTCTTCTTCTTCTTCTTCTTCTTCTTCTTCTTCTTCTTCTTCTTCTTCTTCTTCTTCTTCTTCTTCTTCTTCTTCTTCTTCTTCTTCTTCTTCTTCTTCTTCTTCTTCTTCTTCTTCTAGTCTTCTCCTTCTTCTTCTTCTTCTAGTCTTCTTCTTCTTCTTCTTCTTCTTCTCATTCTTCTTCTTCTTCTTCTTCTTCTTCTTCTTCTTCTTCTTCTTCTTCTTCTCTCTTCTTCTTCTTCTTCTTCTTCTTCTTCTTCTTCTTCTTCTTCTTCTTCTTCTTCTTCTTCTTCTTCTTCTTCTTCTTCTTCTTCTTCTTCTTCTTCTTCTTCTTCTTCTTCTTCTTCTTCTTCTTCTTCTTCTTCTTCTTCTTCTTCTTCTTCTTCTTCTTCTTCTTCTTCTTCTTCTTCTTCTTCTCCGGGGGGGGGGGGGGGGGGGGATGTCTCATTGAGACCTGTACATCATCCGCGTAAGTCACTTTCTGCATGAAAAGCACCCTAAACGGGGGGTTGTAGTATAGGAGTATTTATGATACCCTAAACAGGGAAACCCGTCTGACATCTCTGATGTTTATACCCCTTTCCGCGGATTTTCTTTTTATCACCTCCAAATTTGATACCCTCTTTCTTGATTTTTGCTGTTTTTGATAGGGGCCTACCCTACACGCGTAACCCAGGTTAGGCGCCTAATGCTGAAAAATACCCCTTATCCTTTTTCGTGAACGCAGCTGATCGATGTACAGGAGACATACCCCCCCCCCCCCCCCCAGGCTTCTTCTTCTTCTTAGCTTTTATAGGCAAATTAATGATTTTGTATAAAGACGGCGGGAGTTCAATTTCCCAAAATTGTGTTGGCAAAAAAAAGAAAGGAAAAAGAAAAGAAAACAAAGAAAGAAAAGAGAAAAATTAGATTTGGGGGGGGGGGGGGGGTGTTGACTTAATATCCCAAATTCTCAGGCAAGCCCAAGAAAAAAAAGCTATCAGCAAAAAAAAGGGGGGGGGGATCAGAAGCAGAAAATGGGGATCCTGACCCCTGGACCCTCCCCTGTGGATCTGTTCTCTTTGTATGCTTCCTCAGTTGTTCTCATGCACTTTTCTTCCTCATCGTAGCAGCTTCAAATTTAAAACAAAAAATTGCAAAGCCCCCCCCCCAAAAAAAAATAAATAAATAAATAAAAAAATAAAAAATGAAATAAAATAAATAAAATGAAATAAACAAATAAATAAATAAAAAATAATCAAATGAATGAAAATAAAATAAATGAATACAAAATTAAGATCTCCTAATATACATCACAACTTGAAGTACATGGCGTCAATGCATCTATATATAACACACATAATTCCGTAACTTCAGGAACTCTATCCGGGAATAGAGGATCTCTATTTTTTTTTTTTTTTTTAATTATTATTATTATTTTTTGTTTTTTTTTTTTTTTGTTTGGCAGAACAGGATGAATCCTTTGGGCCTAGACTAATTCCACTTGGATGGGAAGGGGAGGAGCTACCAAATAGGAGCGGAAGAATGAAATCTCACATTTCCTATTTAATGGGGACTCCCACCACCAGCCCTTTCCATGCTCTCTTTCTGTGGGGTGAAGGAGGCTCCCCATAGCGTAAAACTAAAGGGGGCTATACTTTGTTTTTGTTTTGCTGGTTTGTTGGTTTTTCCCCTTGTTTTTATTTCCTTATATACGACTCATGTCACTAAATATAATGAGCTTTTTCGTCAGCTTTTTTCTTAGGGGTGTGGGATGTATGGTTAATTGTTTTGGGTTGTTTTTTAGCGCAAGTATATATATATATATATATCTTGATAAAGACGATGTGAACACCGTCGAAAATTCGTGAGAGTAAATAAAGAAGTTGGATAAAAGCATGAAATGTCTAATAGTTTATATATATATATATATATTTATATATATATATATATATATCTAGGAATCCCATAAGACGATAATCCATTTCAACTTTAAGCAGTGACATTCAATCGGGCTTTCTAATGCGCGATTGAGTTTCTACTATTAAAAAGTGTGTTGTTTTTTAAACACTTGAAAGCCTTGAATTAGACTAAGTAAGGGCAACGTGTGTTATGCAATTCTTCCTGCGATGCTCAGGATAGATCAAGGGAAATCAACATCAACGGATTGATTTTTATGTAAGTTATGCCCAGGTTACGATTTTCAATTTCAGGTCAGTTAATATGTGTTACTCAAGCATAAGCTCAGAGACTCTGGACTTAAATTGGACAACGTGGCATATGGCCGTGTAATGTAGTTGGTAGTAATCACGTTCTACTCAACAGCAACGCCAACGCAGCTCCGCCGCACGCCTGCGCCTACGGCTCCGGCGGCAGCTGCGATGGAGCTCTGTGTCAATTGTGTACATGTAGTGATGTACATACTTGTAACTCCGGGGAGCTCCGCCAGTCCGCCGCCTCCGTTTGTAAACATGAATAAACACTTTTTGTAAGCCCAATTATTCTAGTCCTGGCTTTTTGAAGGTATGCATGCTCAGCTTCAAGCAAGGGGTATCAAAAGTACACCTCCGTTAATCAACGGACATGACGGACGTCATTTTTAGCTGCACATAGTTCTCTGTTGTAGGTCCTTTTTATTGAGACACTGTACATATGCCTGCACAGCACCTTCAACAGTACGAGAATACACCAGACGGTGGCCTGTACTTATAGCGAAGAAGAAGAAGAAGAAGGCCGTGTCCTGCTGCCAGTTTTTCTAGTAGTACGTACTAAGTTGTAAGAATCTAGGGACCTTTTTTTGGCGCCGACATTTGCTCCTGGGATATTTGTCCCCAGTCGACCATATCTTGATAGGTCAAAGGTTAGGGTCAAGGTCACAATTTGTTTTTTTGTTCAGGACAATGTGAAGATTAGGGTTAGGGTTAGGTTTAGGTTTAGGATTAGCATGGCAAAGTTAGACCGGAGCAATTGTCGCAGGAGAAAATGTCGGTGCCCCAAAAAGGTCCCTAGATGTAATAAATGTCATAATCCACCTTTCTAGCATGTTAAGTCAGAAAGTGCCTGTGCATCCAATTTGTGTGCATCATCATGATGGATCACAAGCTGGTCTTTCATGCCTTTGTTCAGTATAGATTTACATAATTTACTTGAACCTCTCCATAAACCTCGCATAAGTGTGAGTGCTTGAACCTTCAAGAGTGTGGACTTGTAAGCTTGTTCTGGTACTAAGTCTGCCAGAAAAAGCTTACAAGTCCACACTCTTGAAGGTTTCATGTAAAATATCTAGATCTAGATAGAGAGTGAAAAAAGAAAATCTCTTCCATGAAATTCACTTTGCCCTTTTCTGTGCAAGAATGGCATTATTCGCCTTTAAGGGTATATTAAAATGATGACAATGTCGTTTGTATCCATGGTAACTAGCAAAATATTTCTCTTTTGCTCTTGGCTAACCTAACTAGCTGATATTATGGGGTTTCTTTTTATTTTTTTCTTGATGTTTCAAAGAGTTTTTATGAATATTTCAAGATCCAAACCATTTTTCAAATAGTCTATTTGTACAGTGTATCTGTAAAACATGGTAAATGTTGCACATTAATTAACATTGCCACAGATTTCTCACAGCTACATTCTGAAAGGGCATTAGAATAGATATTGTATGGTAGTATTTTTCTACAATCGTATGGTATTTACTTGAGGTGAATTTTCTGCATAGAGTTGTGTCAGAAAAAAAGGATCTCGGTGTCAGATCGCCGAGGCGTTGAAATCTGTGTAGGGCTGAGCTCTGTGTGCGAGTGCCCCGAGTGCTCCATGGGCCATGCGTATGGGCAATCTATGAATGAGCTGACTACGGCTGACTCATGAATATCGTATGTGCAGATCGTGAATTTGGCATCACTGCGCACAATTTGCTGCTCTAAATTGCTGCAAGATATCGTGTGAATCGTGTGATATCTCTGCAAAGAAAGAAGTCGCATCAGCAAAACTAAATAAGGAATATACACCCCCGAATGAGGAAATGAAGTTTCATGAATATTTATGCAGGGGTAGACTTGTGTCAGAAAAAAAATAGACATGTAGTTTTTTGACGTTTTCATTTCAAAATGTTGCTATAACTTGACAAAACAGTCATCATATTTCAGGATTTTTGCAGACATTCATTTATAACTACAAATTAGTTCATGTGGGAAGTTTCAGCTCATAAATCGCCAAAATAGAGGCGCAAATTAAAGTTCCTTGTTTTACCATTGTGATGACCACACGCACGCACTGAGCTAGAAGTCCATTGGTAATTTAAAAAAAACCAGGGGTTAATGAGATGCAAATTGTACCGTAGCGCTAGGCCTGTTGGGGACAGAGTTTACAAAAGCACCCAACTTTGCATGTGTACTTGTTAGGATAAAAGCTTCATTTTTTTCCACAGGACCTGTGAAATTAAACCACATCTTCATGCAAAATTATGCTAATTTATGCAAATTACATGTATTAAATCAATACTACATAGACAATGTAAAAATCAAAGGGCTTGAAAATGTACCAAAATTTATATGCCTTTGTTGTGGCTATAGCTTTATTTTTTTCCACAGAATCCATTGAATTAAATCGCATCTTCATGCAAAATAATGCTAATTTATGCAAATTATATGCATTATATCAGTACTGCATGTATCTATACAGTATTAAAAAAAATTCTTGAAAATGTACCAAACTTTCCATATGTATTTGTTGTGCCTATATCTTATTTCTTTCCACAGGACCCATTGACTTAGCTCACATCTTCATGCAAATTTATGCAATTTTTTTTCCAATTTTTGTGGAATTATACACTGTTCATACTATTCACATTGTAGTATTTAAGAGCTTCAGCACCAAATTTTCCTTATGAACTGGTAATGCTTATAGTTTCACCTTTTCCACAGGACCCACCAAATTAAATATTATTTTCATTCCAGTTTATGCAAATTTATGCACATTTTATGAATATATTAATATAATTCCATTGATATCATACCGAATAAATGGCGGGAGAGCTTAAAAATGTGCTTAACTTTCTCCTACTTTTATAGCTTCATATGGCTCAGCAGTCCATCAACTCATAATACATCTACATGTAATGTTATGAAGGTTTCTGCAGATTATATGTATTTATCAGTATTCAATCAACACTTAACACTATCTTCAACGATAATTCACTTACTTAAAAGTATGCAATAAGCTTTATTTAACTGTTGCATTTTAACAAATGGGTGTGTTTTTAACATTAATGAGGTGCCTATTTACAATGATTGTAAGTGCATAAAATACCTAAATCATAAGAAATTGGCATAAAAATCAAGAAATGTAATCAGAATATCGCAGTAAACATTGTTTTTGTAGTTTACCTGACCTAAATCACCTAACTCACCACACTCGCCAAGTTGTGGCTAATTACAAATTTAAGGTGATGGTATAGGTAATTAGGTATTTCTTGATTCCCCCCCCCCCCCTCCCTCTCAAGAGTAATATATTAATAAACATGCATTTATTATAAAATCAAGAAATATAATTAGCATATTGCAGTTAACGATGTCTTTTAATTTACCTGAACTTATTTACCAATGAGTAAAAAATTTTATGTGCTGGTATAGTCATTTCTTGAAATTTCATTGAAACTTTGTTTTATGCATAAATATGCATAAATTATAATAGAATAGTATTAAAAGTCAAGAAATATACTCAGAATATCCAGTTAAAATGTCATTTCAATAACCTGACCTCATTCACTAATACGTCACAAATTTTAGGGTGCTACCACTGGAAATGTGTATTATGCATAAATTTGCATAAATTAAAACAAATAATCACTTAAGGACGTTCATCAGTTATGTTTGTGCACACCTCAGCTGCGCATCCTGGCTGGTTGTGTTACGTCATCACAACACCGGGAGAGTATTGCGTGCAGTTAAGACAATGGATACGCACAATTGAACACAATGCTTTATAATGGGTTCGCAAGTGTGCGCAGTAACAAGAACCTGGTGAAAATGGATGAAATCAATAATTCTGTACCTGTAAAAAATATATATACCAAATAGTAACTACCTTGAGCTGAAAGATAACATTCGATGCCCCCTCATGAACTTTCTATAGGCAAAGTTAGTTGCATAGGAAAAATGATAGGTAGATGTAATTTGGAATTCATAGTCATGGTCATCTATCTCCCATTTTAGTAAAATTCCTTAGTACAAAAAGAGAGCTGGAGAAAGAAAGTCAAATATATGCCCAAGAATCATTTGTCTATGCCATATGATTGTCTAATGATCATTATCCCTACAGTCAAAGACATAAGCAAATAGAATAATGAATAAAATGTCACTCAAAACGACTTACAATTTCCTTCTTTTTTATACACTGGTTCGAAAGTGTGTGTAAAATATAGACAACTATAGCTTATGTCGTTACCGTGATTATTATGTTTGAAATACTAGTAGTCGTGAACAGGTGCGCAAAAGTAAGGGTGCCTTACTTTATTTTTCCTGGGGAGGGGGGAGGGGGCAGGGGGCAAACACTCTGAGGTGCCCCACCTCACAAGAATATGGGTCCACTTCGCACGCTTGCTACCTGCTTACAGCCCTACCCCCCCCCCCCCCCCGACCATGGAAGCACATCCCCGCACCGCCTTTTCTTCCATATTCCGATATATTTTCAAAGTGCGAGGTTTAGAATTTTTCACTTAAAAAAATGGAATAATTGAAGCACTGTAATCATCCATTGTTTTTCAATATCCCTCCTTACACCTGAAATAGGGTTATTTTGTTTCTATATTTTGTGGACAAAACTTTAAACACTTTTTGGTATACCGGCACCTCGCTGCCCGAATATGAGGATATTCAGGCGACTCGCTACCAAAATATGAGGATTTTCGGGAACCTTGCAAAATTATTTATTATAAAAATGGGGGGGGGGGGGGGGGCGCTGCTAGCACAAAAACCAGTACAAGGACCCCCTTTGTTCAAACTCTCTCCTCCTTCGGTATAATTTTCTCTACAAATCTGGAAACTTTGGTGAAAATGACATAGATTTTGAATGTACAGGAGAGTTATTTTGCACCCATCCCATTCCTAGACAGGTTCCCAGCCAGCCATGCGCAGTTTTTGCGAGTTTTGCGAGTTTTTGACATTTCCCGCCACCTGAGGGCCCTGCTAGCACAAAAACGAGTGCATGGACCCCCATTTTTTAAACTTTCTCCTTTTACAGTATATAATTCTCTACAAATCTGGAAAAATTTACGAATCTGGCATGGATTTTGAATGTACAATAGTGTTTTTTTGCACCTATCCCATTCCCAGAGAGGTTCCCAGCTAGCCATGCGCAGTTTTTGCGAGTTTTGCGAGTTTTTGACTTTTTCCGCCACCTGAGGGCACTGCTAGCACAAAAATGAGTGCATGGACCCCCATTTTTAAAACTTTCTCCTTCTGCAGTATATAATTCTCTACAAATATGGAAAAATTTACGAATCTGGCATGGATTTTGAATGTACAATAGAGTTTTTTTGCACCTATCCCATTCCCAGAGAGGTTCCCAGCCAGCCATGCGCAGTTTTTGCGAGTTTTGCGAGTTTTTGACATTTCCTATCACCTGAGGGCCCTACTAGCACAAAAACGAGTGCATGGACCCCCATTTTTTAAACTTTCTCCTTTTGCAGTATATAATTCTCTACAAATCTGGAAAAATTTACGAATCTGGCATGGATTTTGAATGTACAATAGTGTTTTTTTGCACCTATCCCATTCCAGACGGGTTCCCAGCCAGCCATGCGCAGTTTTTGCGAGTTTTGCGAGTTTTTGACATTTCCCGCCACCTGAGGGCCCTGCTAGCACAAAAACGAGTGCATGGACCCCCATTTTTTAAACTTTCTCCTTCTGCAGTATATAATTCTCTACACATCTGGAAAAAATTACGAATCTGACATGGATTTTGAATGTACAGTAGAGTTTTTTCGAACCCATCCCATTCCTAGACAGGTTCTCAGCCAGTTCTTACGATTTTTGCCAGTTTTTGACATTTTCCGCCAACTGAGGGCGCTGCTAGCATAAAAAGGAGTGGATTGACCCCCATTTTTAAAACTTTCTCGTCCTTCAGTATACTTTTCTCTACAAATCTGGAAAGTTTGACGAATATGACATGGATGAAAAAATTGCGCTTTTGTAAATTCTGTCCCCCAAATTTTGTTAACTGACCTGACTACTAAACTTCTTTTGTGTTTTCTCCCCATTTCATTATTGCAGGTTAAACAGTGAGACAATATCCAGATTATGGCTTTTTCTCAAATATTTGTACCAGCATTAACTTTATTCAAAAGATGCAGATTGCATTTGTTTGGGAGAACAACAAGCCCAATGTGCTTATTGAGATATCGTTATCATCACCATGGTAATCCATTGGGAAGAAGAAATAACAGTTCAGTTATGCCAAGGGACCTATCTTCATTGGGTGGAAAATGGAGATTTGAATGCTCACACTCTACTTGTCATCAACAAAGTCGACTGCGAGCTGCAATCATGTGCTTGCAAATGTCACAGAGACACTATTCTCAACCTCCATGGCAAGTATGGCCCTTTGGCAAACTTGACCAACCAAAGAAGAAAGATTTCAAAGAACCCACCTCTTCATCTGTTGTGTCTGTACAGGATCTGGATGCCCATGCAATGATATTTCTTGAGAGGCTCCATGATGCAGAAACTCCTCCAGAAGTATTAGCAGTCCTGCAAGAAGGTGGGCATGATCTGAACTTGGTTCATTATGGCCGTGCACTTGGAAGACTGGCTGATATTTACCACAGCAAGAAGCAAGAGGAAGGGCTTGTAAGAAGTACCATGGCTCCTGTCTTATATGACTCAAGATTCAGGCACTTGTGCCATATTGTCCTCCAACAGTCTCGACACCTGGAGAATGATTTATACATAGATACTCTTGAAGCTTTGCAGAGGTTAAAGATCCCTCTGAAGAGCAGTATGATGTATACATTTCTTGTGCAAGCTGAACAGCGTGTCAATACATTCAGTGCAGCAGATCTAGCTCAATTTGCAGGTATTTTGAGCCGATATGATCAGAAGAATCCAAGAGTGCAAGCTCTGGTTGATGCAGTGAGTATCTTGACACCTCGACACATTGATGATTTAAGGACCTTGCACCATACCCTGATCCTGATCAGAGTAGTCGGCAGTTCGCTGGACGGTGTGTCTCGAGGCAAACTTGCCAACATGCTTCTTGCCATCCTAGCTGCAGATGAGGAGCGCTCTCTGGAGCACATTACTCAGGCTGTCCTCTCTCTTCATAAGATGAACTATAAATTAGACATCCTCCTGGAGTTAGCATGCCCAGTACTGACTCAAAATATGCCAGATCTATCAGATACTGATCTTTACAATCTTCTGTGTGCATTCAGTGGTCTCTGCCATGCTGATCAGGACTTCTTTCAAGCAGCATCACAGCGAATCCTAGAAGACATTGACAAGTGGAGTCCTTTGTGGTTGATCAACGTTGCTGAAGCATTCAGTGTTGTTGAGATCCAGGCACCTCTTCTTCTTGACTGCATCATTAGGAGAGTGATGGATAGTGGAGTTAAGAACATCAATCTGATGGACATGACCAAACTCAACTGCAGCTTGGTTGGTCTAGGCCATAGGTACAGTATTCTGATGATTTTAGAAAGATGAGGGTTGGTTATGAAATGAACATTTATAAGAGCAATGGGTTACTAAATATCAAAGTTCTGGGCTTCTTCAAGGTGTGGTTCGAAAAATTCTAACATCCATTTTATTAAGAGAATCGCTTCCTTTTTGCCCCTCCAATTTAGAGGAAAGTACCCTACACATGTAGCTTAGTATAATGTGGGGCTTAAAGGAAACCAAAACCCAAGGAGAGAATCAATGTTATTGGAAAGTGAAAATTCAGGGAAGCACTTTACAAAAAGTTTCATTAAAATTGGTTAAGAAATGAGAGAGTTATGGAACTTTTAAAAGTCTCGTTTTACTTTCTATGGGGATCCTCAAATTGGCAAAATTGCTTCAAAATGGCTGATTTTGTGAACAACTCTCCATTTGTTTTGTACACATATTTTCAGATTTTCCCCATTATCTCTCAGGGTGCTCCTTGTCTCCTCCTGAGCTCGACATATGTGGTGTAAAATACATTTTCCCATTATATATGTTGAGCTCAGGAGATTAGCTGCACCTTGAAAGATAATGGGGAAAATCTGAAAATCTGTGTACAAAACAAATGGAGAGTTGTTCACAAAATCAGCCATTTTGAAGCAATTTTGCCAATTTGAGGATCCCCATAGAAAGTAAAACAAGACTTTTCAAACTTCCATAACTCTCTCATTTTTTAACCAACTTTAATGAAACTTTTTGTAAAGTGCTTCTCTGAATTTTCACTTTCCAATAACATTGGTTCTCTCCTTGGGTTTTGGTTTCCTATACCCTCAAATATTTTGAGGGTATAACTAGATTACTGAGTTGAATTTTCTTAAAGACACATCTGAAATAAAAATGCAAAATTAGTGTCCTACATGTATGTGTGAATGACCATGAACCATGAAGGTTCCTAACTTTTTTTAATCTTTCTTTTTATTTTCTTCAGACCTCCATCCAGCTGGGACTTTGAGAACTTTGTCAGTAGAGCTACCAGTTCATTAGTATCGGACACATCTAGGTTATCATCTGCTGACTGCAGGACTGTCCTGACTCTAACTCAGTCTCTAGCAACAATTGGCTACTTCCCTAGAGACCTTTGGGAGCTTCTAACCAGTAGAAAGTTTGCCAATTGGTTCATGATGGTGAAAGGTGAGAGGTTATTTTATATACATTGTCTTCAATATAAACATTTTCTTTCTACCTTTTATCATTTTTTTTGTCCCCGCCAAACGAAGTTCGCGAGGGGACTATGAAACGGGCTCCGTACGTGTGTGCGTGTGTGTGTGTGTGTGTGTGTGTGTGTCCGTCCGTCCGTCCGTCTGTCCGTGTGTGCTCAAATGTTAGAAAATGCTACTTCTCCCTCATTTCTTGGCCGATTTTGATTCCGATTGTTTTATCTGATAGGGCTGGGTGGGGGCTTCCAAACTTCTACACAGAATTTTAAAATTCATTAATTATGCAAATTTATGCAAGTTTATTCAAAATTGACGAAAAATGCTACTTCTCCTCTATTTCACATCGGATTTTGATTCCAATTGTTTTATCTGATAGGGCTGGGTGGGGGCTTCCAAACTTCTACACAGAATTTTGAAATTCAATAATTATGCAAATTTATGCAAATTTATTCAAAATTGACGAAAAATGCTACTTCTCCTCTATTTCACATCGGATTTTGATTCCAATTGTTTTATCTGATAGGGCTGGGTGGGGGCTTCCAAACTTCTACACAGAATTTTGAAATTCATTAATTATGCAAATTTATGCAAATTTATTCAAAATTGACGAAAAATGCTACTTCTCCTCTATTTCACATCGGATTTTGATTCCGATTGTTTTATCTGATAGGGCTGGGTGGGGGCTTCCAAACTTCTACACAGAATTTTGAAATTCATTAATTATGCAAATTTATGCAAATTTATTCAAAATTGACGAAAAATGCTACTTCTCCTCTATTTCACATCGGATTTTTATTCTGATTGTTTTATCTGATAGGGCTGGGTGGGGGCTTCCAAACTTTTACACAGAATTTTGAAATTCATTATTCATGCAAATTTATGCAAATTTATTCAAAATGGCTGAAGGTTCATAATGTTTTCATGTTTTATATTTCAGTTGTATACATGCATTGTTGGTATTCTCTTCTTTTGCATGCAGTAACATTATTATTTTATTCACTAAAGTTTTTCACTGAAGTTTTAAGGTTCAGGCTAGTTAATTTCCACAGATCTGCACTTCCGGCGGGGACATTTATTACGCATTGCGTAATTTACTCATTCACTTGTTTTTCATTTAAAGTAATAATTATGTCAAAGTGAAATTCTGATGATGTTCAATATCCAGTTCGTATGAGCATTAGAACATAATTTGTACAGAATTCAATGAAATTTACACTGAATTACACACTGAATATTTTGTAACTCCATGTACACTTAGAGAATATTTGATCCAGACATTATTTAAGTTTTTCAGTGATAGGGTTAATTTACAAGTTCTAAGATGAACAGGTGATTGTAGATACAGGAAATGATGTAAACCTAAGAATTTTTCTTTTTCTACTTTCTTCAAGGTCCTTGTGAAGATTGGGGAGGGTGAGGGGGCACTTCCAGCCCTTTTGGAAGAAAGTGTACATTGTGCCCTCCCCCCTTTTTTTGTGAAAAATCCTGAATTTGCTCCTGATATATAGATATACCGTAGACTGCCCGGTTTCCGCTCACTTTTGCAGTTTTTCACTGATAATTTTACTTTTAAAGAATTATACAGGTGCTAATGTACACCATTTTGACGCGAACATTCTAGCGAATCATACCATGACACTCGTACTCCTGAATTCCTAAGCGGCCGTCTGTAGTGCGCCGACTGCGCGAAGTATTTTCCGGTCCCTTTTCTGCGATGACCGGTCCTAATTCCGCTCGCTAGTGGGCGCACATGCAATAAAGTCTTTTCTTTTCAAATCATTGGCATTGGGCCTTTATCGTGCGTGTACTAGCATATTACACGCTGCAAAAACTTTGCAAGTTTTGTGCTCATTAGCAGCTCTGCTATAGCATGCACGGGCTGCGGCGTCCTGATAAGTAAAAGGCTGTATAATACAGGGTGAGCGAAAATAGAGCAGGGGTTTCACGCGGCTGCACGGTCGAGTTTAATCATGGATAATTTTTTTTTAAATATGAGTTCCCACTAGAAATTTGGCCAGGTAAAACCTCAGGAATTGTAGCGTAACTATCTTTGTAAATAAACATTCATATTTTACTACAATTTTTTTCTGACCATTCTAACGAGTAGGTTTATGTTTTTTTAAATAGTTTGTTCATACATAAATAAGCGGATTGCTCACTTCTGCATAGTGACGTCATTCGCGTATCTCCGTTTTACGCGCGATCGAAAGTGAACCATTTTTGGTGTACATGTTCCTTGCAGTGTGTATGCTGCCATAGGCTAGTGAGTTGCACGCCTTCATTGCGCACCGAAGAAACTCGAGCGGTGGAAGACGGCCGTTGTGTCCGTGAAGCCCTGTCACGCAGGTGAGCGGAAACCGGGCAGTCTACAGTATCATTTTTTGCTGTTGTTGTGTATAGTAGGTCATATTTCACTCTATGTGTCACTTAATGTCTTAATCCATCCCCATCATCCTCCCTCACTCTCTGTTTGACATTTTCTGGTTATAATGGTAAATATATGCTGTATGGTGGCGCTTTTTCGTTTCTTTCCTTGCTTCCTCCTCAGACGGCAAAGAATACAAGAACATGGTCCGTGATATCAAGAGCTTAACTCGGCTACTGAAAGACAGCCAACAGGATTCAGCCACAGTGTGGGCTGAGAGCATAAAGAAGTTGATACCTCTGCAATGATGTCACCTTGATGCTGAAAATATATGCAACATTGAAAAACATACACATGAAAAGAGAAAGTTATTGCTCCAAGAGTTTTAGAAATCAGAAAAGGAGCCTTATTATTAACACAAATACCATAAAAAGTCACTGAGAGGAAATCACAGTTTCAAGCTTAATTTATAATTTGAATAAATCCCAAAAATATTTTGTCCAAGATTTTTTTTTTGTAGTTGATAAATAGCATGATACTAGTAATTCTAAGCTGCTGTGAAGTTTTTTCTCCTCAAGTGGAATAAGAAACAAATGGGAGGTAAAATATGATTTATTTCCGAGGCTAAGATTACTGAGAGGAAATCACAGTTTTAAAGCTTAATTTATAGTTTTGGTAAGCCCAAAAAATATTTTGTCATATTTTTTTTGTGTGGTTAATGAAAAGCATGGTACTAGTAATTCTAAGCTGCTGTGAATTTTTTTCTTCTTAAGTGGAATAAGAAACAAATGAGAGGTAAAAATGATTTTTATCCGTGGCCCAGATGTGATTTCCAAGGTGCAACTGGTTGCGTAAAACCAAAGGGCAGCAGTGTGTGCATGATGTGTTTGAAGCTCGGTAAGTTGCTTCATTTATTTTGCACATGTATCTTTTGATAGAAGACTAGAAGTAGAGCAATATGACGCCATGTCCAAGATGTTTTACTTCAATTTTCTTTTCTCTACCATTACTGGCTACATGTACTATATCCTATCCTTTGGATACGGTTTGATATTTGATATTTTTATCACAACATTTCCTGTAGATTCCAACCCGAGTTATCATTGGGTAAATATTTAATGGGTGAAAGATGGTCTTTATCACCTTTGTAATATTGATATCCTTGATAATTAAATCTGTTGTAGCTGGCCTTTGAAAGCACAGTTAAAAATACTATGAAATCTAGCTGTAGTGAAGATGTGCAATATGACCCTTTACCTCTCACAGATGGCTTCTGTAAAACTGATTATTTGAAAGTTCAGTTCATTGTAAACAGATTTGCCAGGAATGACTAAACAGATAGTTATAGAAATGGAAAGCAAGTCTTCTGAATCATTTTCACCTTTCCTTTGCTGATAACTCTACTCTTGCATAAACAAATCACATTTTTGGATAATTGCAAAAACTTAACACCTCAAGCATACCTGAATTTTTATGTGGTGCCCTTCCAGTATTAAGCATGACCTTCTTGAACACTTTTCTCAGTAAAGTAATCCAAAGTTGAGATGTTTGCAGGCTTAAGAGGTTTCTCATGATAAATGATGATCATTTATATGGACCATGTCGGAGTATCAAGGACTAGTTAGCATGGACTTGAGTGTTCATCTTTTTTTCCTTTTGAAAAACTGAATGTACATGTAGCTGTATACAGTAATAATGCAGGAAAGAAATGCATGTACATGTATTTTGTCGGGGGAAATAAATGCTGCCGAACTTTAATACTCCTTGGTTTCAGTTTTATCATTACATAGATGAAATTAGTTGTCTCATTGAAGCCATTCACTTGATCTCAGTCACAAATATTATGATGTGTGAAGCGCCTGCGCTGTAATTTTAAGCACTAATCTAGACACCTAGGAAACAGGGCAGCATTTTGTAAAACCATCAAAAGTACAAGTTCACTGATGTCCCATTGAAATTTATTAAATGTATTAGAATTAAAGGAAAATTCAACCTGAATGGGAAGTTGTTCTGAAAGAAAGAGGAAAAAAGCAGAGAAGCAGATTGGTGAAAGTTTGAACGAAATTTGACAAGTAATATGAAAGTTGTGAATTTTTGAAAGTTGTAATCACTATACATACATGAAGTTTCAAATTGGCCGAATCTGTATGGTCACTGTGATGTAGTGGCCTATAACAATATGCTATCTACAATATATATTGAGTACTGCCCCGAAGAGAAAACAGCAAATTAATGATACTACTACCAATAATAATGGTGGCTTCTTGTATAGCGCTCATGTCCGTCACATTGTGACGCTCCTGGCGCTCCAACATTATCATCCCGGGCATAGGTTGGCGGATGTAGCGCTCTAGCAGATCAGGTACCCATTCACACCTGGGTGGAGAGTGGCAAATGTGGATTAATGTCTTGCCAAAGGACGTTAGTGACAGGCTGGAATTCGAACCCTCAACCTTTTGAGAGTCAAGTGAATGAACCACTATACCACAACACCTTTATTTAAGAGTACGACAAAGGGGACAGTTGTCCACCACCATGTCACAATTGACACACTAAATTGCAAATTTGAGATTCGCATAGATTTAGTGATCTCATTTTGCAAACATCCCAGATCCGTAACTTTCTTATTCCTTGTCCGATTTCTTTTGAACTTTCACCATCCTCTTTTTCTTATTTTTCTACTTTCACACAAATAATTTTATTACCAAGGTTGGATTTAACATGTCTTTCAATGAGAAGTTGGCGAACTTGTACTTATGATTTTTTTTATGAAACGATTCGCTGATCACCAACTTTCACTATTTCAAAGAAAGAAGTTCCTCTTTCACACATACTTATTTCTCGACAAACACCAATTCCCAATGTGATACTTTCTGAATAAGTTTATTGGTGGTTGCTCAAAAATTTTCACCATTATTCAAAACTGTAAGACAAATTCAGTTTCATTGTAATATAGTGTGAGTTCTTGTGAACCATTAATGTTGGGAACATGTCTGTGATGTGCGATATATATGTTTAAAAAATGTTTCACAAAAAAAAAAAAATCTTGATACTGAAAACAGGGCATGTCCAAAAAAAGAAATTCCAACTAGATGAAAAAAAGTTTGGCAATCACCTATTAGCAAGACGTCTTCAGGAATTATGTTGTGCGTACAGGTAGGTCCTCAACATTATATCACAGGAGCCTAAGAGTATGTTATATTTTTTCATCATGATGAAAGGGTGTTTTTGTCATTTTACTGCCCTGAATAATGAAATGACGAATACAGGTACATGTACGCTGTAATATAAAACAGTGATCCATTACTAAATACACAATCACAAAACGTAAAATACAACACAAATTTTCTTCAGTTGCGATATAATATTTATTGCCTTCAGAGAATCAAATGTTCAAATCTGGCAGCCTTTTTTTTTTCCTCACATCAGGCCTGCTATTGAACATCAAGAACTTCCAAGGACCTATATTAAAATATCCACACATTTTTCAACCACACGTGCACATGCTTTAAAACAGAGGTTCATTTAGTTTTACACATGTACATAATATTTATTTACTATACTGTAATCCCCTTTTCAGGAGCATGTATAAGACAAAATATTGTATGCTAACAAAGGAGCCGGCTCAAAATATTACTTTTCATGCTGTAAATTGGGGTTTACCAAAACAATATCTCTGGGGAACCAATCGACTTATCATCAGTATTTTACTATTTCACAACTAGCACACAATACAATATGTTGTGGGTCAAGTTTTAATACATGTACCAACACATACTTCCCTATTAACATGGACAAAATACAAATGAATATAAACGAACCTTTCCCATATGGTTAAAAAAGAAAGTGCATTGTGAAATGATGTATACATACTAAATCAAATTAGTCCACTCCCAAGTTTTGTTTGCAGTAATTATTAAGTGCTGACGAACTCATTTTCACATGTTGGAGGCTCCTGATCATTCAAAAGGCTACAACACACATTTGAGTCTTAAACGAATTCAGGTATCCTATAGGTTGTGAAAGTTGATTTTAAATGAAAGCAAACAAATTAAGAAATCATTGTTTGTCTCCCAGTTTAAGCACCGCAAAAGTTATCGCATGATGTTTAAATCCGGCAAGTTTTTATCAATATAAATCCCAAATTAATGATGAACAATAAGCGGACTGAATCACATTTATCAAGAACACATGTACATGTATTTCATAGGACATTTTCCTTTTCAACAAGAAAAGTATGGGCCTATGTCCAGAGGTTATTTTATCTTTAAAAGTGGCTGATATCTGAAAGATAAAATGCACTAGATCAAATAATAATTTACTTTCATTGATAATGATGTAATTAGTATGGGCTGAGACCTTCATTTTCAATGAGCTCATCTTACAAATAAAACATGCCTTTTGAGAAAAAAAACAACAAAAAAATGAATTCACTACTTCCTGATGAGATGAATTATTGCAGATTCTTCTTTTTAAATCTTACAAAGCTTTACAGCTAGCTATTCACTAGTGTAGATTGTCCAATTATGATAAAATTGATGAGTCAGAATAAAAATGTTCTTTAGTGGATCATATCCTTATAAATAACACAAACTACTAACATTGATTCAGCACAAAAAAAAAAACAATAAAAATTAAAAAAACATTTGGCACAAAATAATGATCAACAGCGCTCTTTTCTCATTCTATTTCACAACCTTCTTTTCATTGTTTTCTGTATCACAGCAAACAAAACATCAAGAAAGATTCTCATCCCCTGCTCACAAATCTGTGCAGTCTCAGCAGTGATACAGACAGCTTAACAATGAACTACAGTTTAATACAATGCTACGTTTGTGCTGCTATTTCCAATACTGTTCCATACGGTATGAATATAATGTTCATAGGATGAGATTCTGCATGATAAAAAGCGTACATGACATAAATATTCAAATGATGTGACATAAGTGATGTAGATGTAGGTAAATTTCCAAAGGATTAGGAAAAACTACTAGATTATCATACATCAAATAGGATAAGATCTCTGTTGAAGAGACATGCTTTTTTTCTTCCTCTTCCTTAACATACTTGAAAGGAAGGTGTAATCCTGTACACCGAATGACAAATATGGAGTATACACTAATGAATAATACTAAATGAGCCAAGATATTTGCTCAAGTAGTCATTGACAGAAGAGTTAATTAATGTAGCTAACCCTGTTTGACACCTGGTTATAAGCAGGTTCAGATACGTAGATGCACAACAAATTTTTAATTTTTCATGGCAACCACCACCAAACACACTGAAATGTTTCAATCTGCACCACATGGACTCTGCTATTACTTAAAGCAACTGCCTTTGCAGTATGTTGGGATTGTAGAGCAAGACGATAAAATCTGCAGATAAATTCTTTGGATTACTTTATCTATCGATGCATCCATCTAAGAGTAGATGATACGCATGGTGTTGGTGAAGCCTGCACCAGACCGCCATCCGGTCACAACGATGACCGGGGTGCTATCCTCAAAGAACTTCCTGCCTTTGCCAACCTCTACGGCAAACTTGACGCGATTGTCGATGTCCTCTGACCAGATGCGGTCCTTTTCCTCAGGGTAGGGGTACAGGAGGGGGAAACAGCCACGGTGGAGATGGATCTGACGAGCGATCACCTGATTACGGGTTACGGCCAGGATAGGAGCGAGAGGACGGAAACGGGAGATCATGTGGGCAGACCTGTAGGGAGAGGGAAAAGGAGTTGAGTTAAATAATCGTTGATATTGAAACTGAGTTTCAATCACTCATCTCCGAAAAAAAATAACAAAAATATGAGAAAATACTATTGCTTTCAGCTATACTTCACCACTGAAATTTATCACATGACCTAGTCATCATAATGTAAAAGCAAAAACTTCTGCATGCAAGAAATATTCACAAAATAACATGAGTGGTCAAGATTCCTGAAATTTTCATGACATAAAATCAATGAATCACAACACTCAAACTTGGCCACAAAAATGGTCATTATTCAGTAATATCTTACCAATCCACCCTATTATGGTCATAAATACTGGTCACAACTTTCAATGAAATCTTGCTAATGGATCTTGAGATGTCAAAATGGCAGTACATCAGCCTAGGAAATAATTTTTTTTTTTTAGGGGCTACTTTTTTTTTTGCCTTGGGGCTATTTCTGAATTTTATGGGGCTACCATTTTAATGGAAAGTGCAGATTGGTTATCAATTTGTTTTTTTTTTGTGATATTGCGATTGCTGTTACATTGGTACTAATCGTACCTCATGCACAGGTTTACTTTACGTCATACTGCCCAATTTAATTTTAAAATAGACCTTCTATAGATTTTTAAAATTTTAACTTCACCCCCCCCCCCCATCAGATTTTTTTGTTTTTTTCAAAATTTGAAGGAATAAATCAACAATAGGTCAATTCAACAATACGTCAATTTCACCCGAATTTGCTGTCATTGGGCGTATTTCCCGCGGAGATGTTTATTTTACGCCAAAAGGCGGGCTTGGTGTGTGTTTTTTTTCTCTCGCACATAATACTCCTAAATCCGCTTGGACGTACGTACGTACATATACACTGTGAATGCACACAGTTCCGGGCGATTTTTCTTTTCCAATTTGGTTTTCGCGGATACCATCTCACTCGATGAGCATCGCTCTCGCGCGCGATAAGTAAAAAGTCCCGTCATAAATACAGCGATTTCTTGATTTGTAGAGCGTTTTCGTTCACTCTGTTTCTCACAACCCGACTTAAGCGCCGTGTGCTTTGAAAAAATGGCACTAATTCCGCATTTTTTAGGCAAACTTTGGCTTTACAGATTGATTTTTTGAGGTGATTACGGACTTAATGTGGTAAGGGACAATTTCTCTGTGTGGTGTATAATATCCGGTCGTAGATC
This sequence comes from Heliocidaris tuberculata, assembly GCA_025618425.1. NCBI lineage: Eukaryota > Metazoa > Echinodermata > Echinoidea > Camarodonta > Echinometridae > Heliocidaris > Heliocidaris tuberculata. Next base: position 28,747,491 of record CM046832.1, read on the forward strand.
TAGTGATAGTCTCATTACACGGATGATGGTAATTTTAGACCTATCATTCTAACAGTGATATTGCGTTTCGGAAAGGAAATTTTCACAAAAGGTGTCGCGCAAAGACTAAGTGAAATGAAGCTGTCGATGAATTTATACAACCCTGAGAATGAGGGTAGTTACTGTAGTAGGCGTGAAAAAAGCGCTATCTTCAGTTTCCCTGTCGATATGCGATATCTGGCTATACAGTAATTGTTGTCATTTGGTCTAGCGTTCACGATGCTACACATTCGCGATGTGCTAAGCTCCGAGTCAACAATGAGATTAGAGGTTGAATTTAGCTGCTTTTTGAGCATAATGGTGATTTTCTTTCGAATCATTGATGGGGGCGACTCGTATGAAAATGGTCGCCCCCAAATACAGGTTTTCCAGCATTTATTGGGGCGATATGGGGGCCGACAAGGGCAAAATCGCCCGTCGCCGTCGCTGCAGTACATAAATGCCTACTGAATGGCCAATGTGTTTTTAACACCACATTTCATAATATCTTGCAATGTCTTTCACACTACATACTAGACCCACATTGACCCACTGAGTATGATTCGATTTTGGTATCACACATGTTTTCCACAGGCTCCAGCCCAAATTATCTCCTGCATAGCGGTCAACAGGTTAATTTTCTAATTAATTATCAGGTCATTCCTTACCTTCCAGTCTTGGTGAGCACAATGATTGCACCAGCCAAGCATTTATAGGATGCTTCAACAGCTGCTATGGCCACAGTGAGACCTGCACTGGTTGGCATGTCCACCTCTCTGGTCAGCTCTTCAAACTGCTGCCTGTGGAATACAGCAGCCTCGGCTTCTCGAGAGATCTATGGAAAACATGGAAAACATACCCAAGAATGGAAAAAAAGACGTCCTTTATCAAACAGTAGGTGCATGATACAGAGAAACCAATATTACAGCCCCTCAAAAGAGACAGGAAAAATGGTATGTATAAGCAGGTGGTCTATATTTTACAGGTTGCAAAAGTATAGGTTTTCATGAGAACCCCTGTAGAAGGGGGGGGGGGGGGGGATTTGTTGTCTTTACAGACAGGTGGTCACTACCAAAAGTAGGTTTTACTGTATATCAATTTGGGTTATGATTAAAACTACTGACCCAACCTGAGCTATCTATAAAGGGTAATGAGCTAAGAGTGCATATTTTATTGAAATGTTCCTGTCTAGTGAATATGACTACTGGTACTCTTTTATACTACTCATTACTTTATTATAAAACGGCATGAGTAAACTCTTGTTTATAAAGCATAAGAATTGTGCAATAAAGATGCACATCACAAATAAATGTAACCTCAGCATAAGCACAGGAAACTATTTGAATGGAAAGGTTGAAAAAAAAAAATGTTACCCTGTGCATCATGCTAACAGCTTCAACTGGGTATTTGCCCTTCGCCGTCTCCCCTGACAACATGACACAATCGGCTCCATCAAGCACAGCATTGGCGACATCACTAGTCTCTGCCCGGGTTGGACGTGGGTTGTTAACCATGCTCTCCAACATCTAGCAACATGAACACAAATAGAATTGCAATTACAATCGCAATCAAAATATGCCTAATGTGCATCTTTCTAAAAAATTGAAATAACAGCAAGGTAATTTAGGTTATTTAGATTGTCACAAACCAAAAGCCTCTGATACATTGGGAGCGGAATTCATTAACGGTACGATTGATACTAAGAAATATGTCAGACTATGAACATGGCAGTGCCTTGCTTGCAAATTGCCATCTTTGCTTCACTGTGTGCACAGTATGTGTGATGGATATCAAGATTTTGGTTCCAAAACATGCTACAGCTACAGACATTTAAGTGATAAATTGCTATTTAAAGAGTTAAGGCACCTAAATTTTTGTGAAGAGTGATTTTATCATCCCAATAGACAGAAGTACAACAGGACCAAGTTTCATCTCTAATGGATAATGCAAAACAGAGAATAAAAAATGTTTTTCTCAGAACGTAGTTCTATGGAATTTGGGGGAATCAGAATTTTCATGTATCTTAGCTCACCTGGGTAGCACAGATGACTGGTTTGCCAATCTTGTTGCACCTACTAATCATCATCTTCTGAGCAAGGAACACCTTCTCTGGTGGAATCTCAATACCAAGGTCCCCACGGGCAACCATGATACCATCACTGGCCTCTAAGATCTCATCAAATCTATGTGAGGGAAAGCAAGGAAAATCAGCATGAAAATGTAAAATGAAGAAAGGTACACTTTATTGACAGGGCTACAAACTAACCTTTTCACTGGGGGTCAAGTTTGTATTCTTTAGGGACTGTATACATGGTTCCCCTGTTCATTCTTTAAAAAAACTTTGGAAGGGGGTGCGGTCCATATGTATCACGCATCTGGGCCCCGGAACACAAAGGGTTGCAATCAACTGCAAAATAGCAATATCCGATCAAGATCACCCTTGCATGCACATATTGTTCACAGGCTGCCCATTAACCAATTCGAATCGTTGTTTCAAATTTGTAATTGATCGCAAACCTTTGAGTTTAATATGGGACCCTGTCAGCATTTACTTGTAACAGGTTTTATCACATGAAATTTACAACAGAAAAGCTAAATCTATTACCCCATTTATGTAGAAAACAGCAGGTATATTTTTCTTTTGGCTGACTTACCTTATCAATCTCTCTTCACCCTCTCACTCATTCCCTTAAACATAAGATTGACAGAAATTTTAAACACACCAGTCCATACCTTTATGTTTGTAATGATGAAGAAGTGATGAAAACAAATACATGCATCGTACACTTTCTTTAAGGACATACAATGAAGTTATCTGAAAAATGTTGTCTCATATGGATATTTTTTCAGTACAATTTCATCAAAACTACCTTTTACAGCAGAACATAAAATATTAAATAATCAACTGCTTTACTTTTTAAAAGTGGTTTCTTGAGCAAGGTGAGTTCAACCACTGCAAACTGCACACCAACAAATCTCCATAGGTTATGCTTACAAAGTCAATTACAGTTAGTCCTGAGTCACATCCATAAGGAAATGCAATGTTTTCCTGTTCATATTTTATAGGATACAGACAATTCCACAGTTGGAACTTACTTGGCTACTCCCTCCTGGTTCTCGATCTTACTGATGATCTTGATATGAGCTCCCTGCTCACCCAACACCTCTCTCACCTGTTGAACATCACTAGCCTTACGAATGAATGATGCAAACACCATCTCAACCTAACAAAGGTACAATCATTGAAATACATCATAATAATAATAAAATAATAATACACATGATTTATAATGTGCCAAACCCACTCTGTAGAGTGCTCTAGCCATAGTGTAGGATAAAGAAGTAAGGGAATAAGATAGTAGAAATACAAGAGAAGAATGTGATAATCAATGGGAAGAATTAAACAAGTAAGTTTTTAGACTGCATTTGAATGAATCTGGGGATTGCAGTTTCTAATAACTATAGGTAGATTATTCCGTAGAGCAGGACCAGAGTGGGCAAAAGCTTGTCCCCCCCCCCCCCCCAATGTTTTTGCAGATCTTGGAACAACAAGCGAACCAGAGTTGGATGAACGTAAAGATCTGCAAACATCACTATCATTGAAATCATAAATTATCACAGATATCACAATTAAATTCAGCATCATGGAAACATAAAATAATTCTTCAAAGAACCCTATTCCTCACACCTTCAGTTTCTCTGTGAAGGGAGCTGCACACTGTACAACAGAGGAAAGCATGCCCTTATTGTGAAAATTAGGCCTGAGTCGAGTCGGTCAGTCCACCGGCGCCCGACCGATGCAGCCGGTCACCGGTGCAATTTCATGCACACCGGCGGACCGATGAAATAAAGAAATACATAAGAAATTCACAGTGTTAAAGACTTTGAAAATTAACCAGTTTTAAGAACTAAATTTCCTTATTTATATTAAAACTTTCACATGATATTAAATTTCAATCCTTTAATCAACCAAGTGGGACTATGGAAATAAGATCACCGAGCAAGATTTCTCAATTTTCTTGCTTGAATTTATAGGCCCGTATATTATTGTTGAATTCTGTGTGAGCGCTGCTGGTACGATTCTGTGCACCTTGCCCCGAGATGGCGCTAACTCCAGGCTAACTCTAGTGGAGTAATCACGAGTTTGCAAACAAACAGATAAAAGATGGCAGCGCCCATACACGTATACAGAATGCAACAATATCATAATGTTACGGGCCGATAAATTCAAGCAAGAAAATTGAGAAATCCTGCTCGGTAATCTTATTTCCATAGTCCCACTTGGTGGATTAATGGTTTGAAATTTAATATCATGAGAAAGTTCTAATATAGATAAGCATAAGGGAATTTAGTTCTTAAACTGGTTGATTTTCAAAGTCTTTCATTAACACTGAATTTCTTTATGTACCGGTACTAGTATTTCTTTATTTCAACGGTCTGTCGGTCTCGCCGAAAAATCACCGGCAGACGCCGGTCAAAAAAAGAAAACCGTTATGACTCAAGCCTACTTGTAGATAAATATTATGTTCTTTTAAGATCTCTCATGTTTTCCCCCTTCAACAATCAAAAACATGCTACTTTCCCGATGCGGGCGGCGCGTTATATGTAGCTTTTTTGCACCGCATATTTTTTCATGAAATTTCATCGGTCCGCCGGTCCCCGCCGAAAAATCACCGGCGGGCACCGGTCAAAAAAAAAACCGTTATGACTCAGGCCTAGTGAAAATCACATTGCCAAATTGAATAAAGATTAGGAGCACTTTAAGAAAATATCTATCTGTGTCCAACATTAAGAAAGGACACACTGAACTATTCTGCAGACCACAAAGCACCATCATGTAAAAGGAATCTTGACATTCAACCTTTAGAAATTAGATATAGTCATCAAACTGACACCAATGGGGATTAAGAGGGACCTGAGGGATTATCTATTATGATCTTCACCATCGATATTGAGTGTGTATGACTGTTTATATGTGGTGTATGCAATTAAAATGTAGTAGAAAGAAAGTGGTGTGTTGACACCATGTTCATTGCAAAATGATGATGTCCTGTACATGGTGTTGAATAACCAAATATATTCTCACTTCTATGACCACTTGTAGGAGATAAATGATTTTAGAACACTTTGATCTGCATGTTCATTTCAGAGTATGATCAACTCACCCCATGTTCTAAACCAAATTTGAGATCTCCCTTGTCTTTCTCAGAGAGTGCAGGCAGGTCCACCTCAGCATTTGGTAGGTTAACCCCCTTCCGGCTGCCAAGCATGCCTCCATTGATAATCTTACAGTCAAGGAAGTCAGCACCTGCAATGAGAAAAACATTTCAATTAATAACATACAGTATATAAGGTTGTATAAATGTGTATTGATTTCATATTTTACATTAAAACAATTACAATTTAGAGGTAAGATAAAACATTCAGAAAGATTCATCCTTTTAACCATTTGCTTGATATGAAACTAAGATATAAAAGATGAAGAGATATACTTTTGTACCTCACTGCTTATTTACGTTTGATTACGTTTGAGTCTTTCAAGAACATTTACATCACTTCTTAATATGTGAAACTTCAAAATAGATGCAGAAGAAAAAAGAATTTGCAAATATTGATTTAAAAAAAAAATCACTCTTTCTTGCTGATTTTGTGGCCCTTAAAATGTTTTATTGGCTTCAAGCAGAAGAAGTCCTCCTCCGACGAGTCCTCGAAGACGCAGCTCCTCAGAATCTAAGTCGGAGTCATCCTCGGCCTATCCCTCCACCCAGATGATGTCATCCCCTGTTCTGTCCATGCTGTAGAGATGCAGCATGTCGGGTGAGGTAGGTACACGCTTATTTCCTCCAACATCTTCATGATCCATAAACAGATGGTCTGGAAAGTGACCAGCGGCAGCCATCATTAAATAGGATGTTGACGGAAAGATTAAGAGGCCACGGTAGGGATGTCATACCTCCCCAGCATGATACCCAGTCTGGGTCATTCACTCTGTCACAGCAGCTTCTTCATGCCAGCTGTCTTGTAGCAGCGGAAGGCAACCATGACCAGCATAATGCATTGTCACAACAGGGGCTGCCATCTCGTCTCCCCCTGATCGTCATCATCCAATCCATGGTCAGCTGCTCATCAAACAAGTCTTTCTCCTGAGCATGTAATATGATGCCAGGGGAGGGGCAACTTCTCCTCTAAGAGTGTCTTCTGTCCTGGAAGACGCTTCCTGCCATCTGCCGTATACGCAAGCATCAACGTAAACCTTTCCCTTTGTGGCCTGTTGTAGTGGAGACAGTCCTTTCACACTTCCTCAAGATGGTGGACCCTTCAGAAAGATCAAAGGTCAGCAGAGTCTTGTCGGCATTCCCGCTACTGCCAAGTGGATAGTTGTGTTCCTGCCATGGTCATATGATGTACTGTTAGAAGTTGGTAATCTGCACATCTCCCATTAGCACATGCTAATCTGGTTGTTCATTGGATTTCAGCATTCACTCAGATTTTGTCGTCCATGTTGGTTCAATTGTAATGGTGACTGAGACTGGGTTTCACTAAGTAGTTTACAAAAGAACCAGAAATTGTCTTATGTCAGAAATTGCAAATTTCCTTAAAGAAAGTTTTTCCTTGCACAGGTTGTAGATTTGGACTCGGGTCTGGTTAGACCCCTATACAAGTACCATTGGTAACCCGCAGTTCAGTGTATACATCACAACCTCAGCCAGGCCTTTCTCTAACAGACAGCCAGCCTATGGGTATACTACATGATCTTAGTTTGTAACTACTTTTCAGAACATTGAACATGTATGTCAAATACAAATTTTATTTGCTATCTACAGAAATTCTTATATATTGCATATGGTATTAGCAACATAGAACATTATAAAACGGGTTCAAGAATGTAGCCATCCTGATTGGTCAAATAACACCACGTGACCGTGCAAAAAAAAGTACTAACGCACGGCTAATCCGGATCAAACACTAAGATTGTAGACCCGTTTTATAAAACTTTTAATACATAGTTGTGAGTTTGTGCGTTAGTGCGATCCAGCAACACGCAGGTTTTTATCGTGGTGTCTAACACACTCGGCTACGCCTCGTGCGTTAGTACACCTTGATAAAAACCTTTGTGTTGCCAGATCGCACTAACGCACTCCCAACCATGTATTAATAGTATAACATACAGACCAAAATATGTTTTGGTGATTGAAAAAAAAAATAAATAAATATACCTGAATCTGGTAATAATTTTGCAAAGCATTCTCACAAACAGTTAGTTTGTATTGCATCTGCCTATAATGAAAATAGAACTCACTTTGTAAGGTCTATTGGTGTTAAAATTTGATTAGCTGGCTCTGCAATGAATCTCTTACAATAAATCCATGTTCCTGAAACAACCATCCAACATACCAAGTTGAGTTACTTCCAGCGCAATTAGGCCATCATCCACAAAGATAGTGCCACCTACACCTAAAACCTTCCCCATGTTTCCGTAGTCTACGTAGATCTTCTCTGCAGTGCCTGACTCTGCATCAGCCTTGTTTAGACTGAGACGAATTGTCTTCCCAGTCTCCAGCTTCACCTCTGCTGAGCCTCCCTGGGTCAAACCAAAAACAAGAATTTGGGGGTTCATAGGTTAAATTTGTACCACATATAAAGGAATTTTGCAAATTAAAAAATGTGTTAGCTATGAATATAATCTTTAGATCATAATTCACATGATTGGCATGTGCATATTGGATACTGTTTTTCCACTCTAAAAATATGAAATATAATAAACCATAATAGTGATAAGTATAAACAAGATTTTTGTCTATTCTGTCTAGTGCTTTCATCTTGTTTGGCACTGTCTTACACAAATATCATTTTAAAAAATACTAGACAAAATGAGCATCAATATCCATCTCAACAACTCAGCAAAAATTTTCTTTTTAAATTTAGAAGACATTCACTCTAGTAATACTCAAACCTAGAATTGCTCACAATTTCATTACACTTTCAGCTTTTCTGGGGAAAAAATATGATTTTAGGGTTGAGTCCTCCATCTGCAAATCACGAAATGGGTAATGAATAAAGGAGGCATCTAAATGGTATGAAAGCAAGAATAACACATTTATCAAATATCGAAAATTCCCTCCAGATAAGCAGTGGCTTACAAGTGACAGACATTCCATTCATTATCTTTATAAATGTTTAGCGATGACTTTTTTATACTTACACCTGCTAGTAGTCCAGTTCTGATCTCTGGTCCCTTTGTATCCAGTGCTACAGCAATGCTACAGGTACGCAACTTGGTGAGATGGCCCTCAGCTTCACGAACGTTCTTGATTGTTTCTGCATGATACTAGAAATGACAACAGAGAAGGAGAGATTCCATTGAGATTACTTCGTGCAAAAAGATGCGCAAGCTACATTTATTCAAATTCTCGCTGAGGTATTTCCTTCATGACTGAAAAGTAAAAAAAAACAAGGAGTACTTGTACACAAAATTTTTTTCAAATCATTTTATGTCTGGATACTGCTAGCCACACTTTCCCACTTTTCTGTTGTGATTTTTTTCTGATTTTTTCCTGTTCTGTTCTAGTATCCTTCCCTTCTGTTCATTACTTACAACAGTAAAGTGAATCAGCTATTATTGTGAGGCAATATAGCAAAAATATTCAGAACGATACCATGGGTGGTGGTCTCCTTTGATGATACATGACAATTTGAATAATAAATAAATCTAAATTTTAATGATGAGAGTTTGCCTTTGCAGCGGTTTATAATCAAGTGTTGTTCCAGAGTTCAGCACAATGATCAGTCTATGATTAATTCTACTAAATATCTGTGACAATTACCAGGAATGAGATAACTAGCCAAATAAAGGCTATGTCGCTCAATACCTGTACATTCTAAATTTAATTTTGGTCATGCAACAACTGACAAAAACAAAAGAACCTCTTCTTATTACCTCATGTGATCCATGTGAGAAGTTCATACGAGCGATGTTCATGCCATTTTTTATCATATCCATCAGGGTATCGACGCTACGAGAAGCAGGTCCTGAAAATAAAGACATAAAACCTTGATACAAATACAATACATTTTTAGTAACTTTATTAATGGCATCATTATTTCTGGGCTGCAATATGTAGATTGAAAATCCTCATTACTGAGTAATAAAGATGGAGTGTTGAGAAAGATCTTTACTTCATATAAACAGACAACCTTTCTGTGAACTAAAGTTAGCCTTTTGAATTAATAAGGAATAATCTTCTAAATTTCTTGACATCAGAAGTTATTAGGAACAGGCAAAATTAGGAAAACTTGACTCTACAGTGTACATGTATGTCCAATGATCGCAAAAAGATTGAAGATTTTCAAACAATCAGATCAAAAGTTGAACCATACCAATAGTGCAGACGATTCCAGAGTTGCGAACATTGCCTGGACGTGATTCAATATGGAGCTTGCTGCAGTGGTCCAAGAAAGTGTTGGCTGTGACCACCTTGTACTGGGCCATCTGGAAGTAATGTTCACTGTCATGTTCATCGTCCGCAACGTGGGGGCGCTTTGCAGCCATGATGAAGATGATCTGAGATGACAATTACCTGGTGAAAGCAAAAAATCACACAAATTCAATTGTCCATATATGAAGTTTGGGATGAGGACCTATGTCAATTCAAACAGAGGTAAAAACATTTGCCAAATAGAAAAACTAAAGCCACAAACTTTAAAAAAAAAAAAAAAAAAAAAATTCTAATTAAACTTTTAGTTACTCACATACAGTAAAGAGCATCTGACTAAATTAATCATTTTTTGCCAATAGACTGCTTCTGTAATGTATACAAATTTATGCACATAATTCTCTGAGCACCTAGTGACGAGCTATTCCATTAACCTGCTTTTCATAAATGAGCCTCAATGCTTGGAATCCAGTTTGTATACATTATCTGTTCCTATGTCCGGCAAGCTTTCAGGTTGTCAAGAACAACCTTTGTTTGAAAGTTATGTATAAAATTTGCATACATTACCGAAGCAGTCTATTACATCTAATAATGACAGTTTGACAAATTTATAGAAACATTATATTATCAATGCATATTTCCCCACAGAACATGTACCTCAAAAGGAAAACCAGGCATGTATGTGGGGGGGGGGGGGGGGGGGGGGGGGGGGGGGGGGGGGGGGGGGGGGGTGGTATCTCTTTAGTCTTTAGCTTCCTTTATACAAATATCCAACTTACATGTGAGGGGTAAACTGTACCATAGCTAATCTGGAAGGACATGAAGTGTGGTATATGTGTCCACATTATGACCTTTGCCTATCACATTAATGTCTGACAGCTTACAAGTTACAAACACATTTGTTTGAACATTGGCAGACAGCTATGCCATTTGTACACTATGTTTATCTTGGTGAATCATTTACATGTACAGGTATATAACTATATTTAATTTGACTTCACAGTAGTTTTTTTTTAACTATTTGCAGATGACAGAGAGCAGTGGCCATCAACATGTTTACGCCCAAACCTGATCATAAAGAATCCCCACATTAGTAAAGAATATCTGGATATGAGAGCAATAAAAGTATAATTTAAGTCCACATAACTTTTTTTCCCCCAATGGAATTAGTGAACTTTACAAAAATTTACCAATAAATACAATAAAAAGATCGGGAGAAATGTCTGATTATTATTCCTGCACTCTAAATTATCAACCATTCTCAGAATTGGATGGAAGGATGGGGGGGGGGGGGGGGGGGGGGGGGGGGGAGTTGTCCACTGTCTAGGTCAGTGTACAGTGTAAAAATCCTACCACAGCTCTTTCTGAGTTTCCCAAATCTCTTCAGGAGTTTTCCAGAGCAAAATTGATTCCCTGTAATCTTTTTTTTTTTTTTGTGTTCTTTTTATCTGCAATGTGCAATGACCACATTTGTAACTTCATTCTGCTTGAAGGTAAGCTGCCAGGTCACTGTCCCTAAGATGCAGTTTGAACTCACCATATCTGCAAATACCACTAAATAACAGGAAAACAGCTTGACAAAAAAAAGACTACGTCAACAATATCACACTACTGGACTTTGACTTTTGAACTTGTCAATTGCTTTTGCAGGGACCAACGCTCTGTAATAGTGATCTCCTCCCTTTCTCTCACATGACCAGCATGTTTTTTTTTATGTGATTCTTAAAAATGCAGGCAGCATTTAGTGTACTACAGTGAAAAGAAATTAAGAGAAGCCATTTATTTCCGTGTCAAACAATAGCATGGATTGGACAGATGTACTAATATCCCAAATAAATACTGGCTTTGGAAATATCCAAAATGGAATAGAATAGAATAACAAAGACAATAATCAAACAGATAGAAAATAAAATTTCAAGCTCAAACAAATCAAATGTCTAGTGTTTATGATTTTGTTATGAAGCAAAAAGAAGTGATACAGCACAGGTAACAATCATGAACAATAGTTTAGTAGATTTTCTAGTCATGGTTAGAGTGGAAAGGCTCTTTGACATGTTTGAAGAGTAAAAAGCTCACGCTACTCTTCATATGAAGAGTAGTGCTGCTTTTTTTGTTGTTTTTACTCTTCAAAGAGCCTTGGCTTTCCAGGGTAGTCAAGGTAGGCTAGATCTAGTAGGCCAGTACCATGCCATGGCATGTCAGGTCTACTGAATTATTGAGGAAGGTAGATCTAGATCTATGGGTCGGGCTAACTCGGCACTGCGCGGTGACTATGTTTCAAGGGTTGAAGTCCGCGCTACGCACATACCATTTTCTGGCCTTAAATTTCAAGTTTTATAATTTTACTTCTTGAAATTGTCAAGATAACTCCTTTGCTGATCATTTTACACATTAATATCAATAATTTTTAATTTAAGTGTTTTGAAAAATGCAATTAATGTGAAATTCAACACAAGTATAGTCTAAGCGATCAATTCAAGTTTCAACTCTCTGCGCTCGCTTGGCCGCGATTTTCACCAGGACCTAGCTAGCCCGGATCCAGACTAGGCCCCAGATCATGTAGGGTAGATTTATATGACATTGTTATGATCTTGCCCAGATTTTAATGAAAATTTTGGGAGAAATATTCTTAAGAATACTAAGAGTAGTTCTAACATGAAAATAATCATCACAGACCATTGCATACCATGACACCATGACATGCTCAGTCATAATTGCAATGGGATGTCTGCATGCACCACCAGGCAGCAGCAGCGCCACCAGCGCAGGACATTGCAGGATGAACTCAGTATCGGCAAGTCAGTTTAAGACCGGGCAAAAATTTATGTTAATAAAATACAGGCTAAGTCTCATTTTTGAGTGACTACAAGAAGTACAACATATAGACTGAATAGCCACTTTACTTGACACCTAATGATTTCACTTCCTTTTACCACTCACCGTTTAAATTAAAGCAAATAAAGTCAACAGACAAGTCTAGCAGCCGGATGATCTTGGTCTCGCTCTGCTGATCTGCGCTGCACGCACGAATCAAACGCGTGTTAAAATACCTAGCTAGCTATAGCTAGCCAGCTAGCGCTAGCGACCGGGGCTGCGCTGGGGCGACCCTGGGGATGCACTGCGCCATAGCGCCAGTGCACTGCACGTACACCAACGCGAAACCAGATCGATCCTCCTATCCTCAGATCATTATCAGGCAGGCCATTTAAAAACTGTATAGCTTATTGTCACAAGATGGGGCTCTACCAGGTATATGTATAGCTCTGAGGTACCTCTGAGGTACTTCTCCCTGACTTCTTCTGTCAATGCAATGCCATATATCAGCAAGGAGAAATATGTCTGTTTGGAGCCAGAAGGGCGTAAACTTAATGCCTTTCTGTCTCTAAACAGACCATATGTACATATTAACATTGCATTTATTTAACTGCGAGGGACCGAAGCGAGCGAGCATTTGTTTGTTTGTTTTAAGCCTGAAAAACGATATCTTACATGCGGAAAGTTTAAGAATTTTTTTTTTTTTAATATTTATTATGTACACTAACCACTAAGGGTACCCTCGCCCCAAGCTATTGCTTTTCAGTAGATGTGTGTTCTCCAATAATGTATTCTACTATAAACGTATAATCATATTTTTGTTTTTAAAAATATATGTACATCATTTTGTTCATTTATTAATTTGTAATATTTATATTAGAAAATTAGAAATAAATGTTTTTAAACTGAAAACTGAAACTTTACTTACAATGAAAAAAAAATCTGATGGAAGGGAACACTATATGGAAAGGTACAGTTTCGAGTTTTGAACATTGATACATAATTGGTCTACTATATCCCTTTTCCCTCAATTAACGCAATATTTTAAAAGAGGAGACTGATAAATATTATATAATAAGGAGCCAAAGCAACGATAATAACATTTTTACTTCAATTTTGAATCCTTTTGAAAATATTTAATGTAGTCAATATTGGGACTCGAAATTAAGAGATCTTGAATTACTACATGCGATGCAGCAAAGCTATCGAGCTTTAGAAAATTTCCCCTTTCAAACTTTAAAAAAAAAGCAACTCGATTTCTAATGCAGTGCGCTTTACCAAGCGCATTGAGGGCGAAATTCTAAATTATGATAAGTTTCTCTTTTTCTTCTCTTTCTCTTTCTCTTTCTCTCTTTTGTATTTTTACGACCCTGTTTCAAGTGCTGCCTGGGGCATGGTGCCCCTCTGCTATAACCCTTTAAAATCTGGGGATGCTGCAGCACCCCCAGCATCCTCAGCCTTAGAAGGGGTGCCCGCTCAATATTTCTTTTTAGCGATTTGTCATTTTTTAATGGGTTATAGTAGGTCCTACCCTGGTCCTCATGAAGATACGAAGTGCTATACTGTCATTCAAATTTTTAAGCGAGCATGCAATTTTTCATATAGCGCTGCAAGTGCTTTCCATCAATACTTCTCTATCGTCATTTTCAGGGCAATATCAAACTCGAAATCCTATAGTGGCAGTGCTTTTTTGGAGGGAAAAAAAGAATCGGATGGGCCTCGGAACCGGGGGGGGGGGCAGGAGCTACACATTCCCCCGTTTTTGTAGGAGACACGTTTCTTACCTCGATGTTGCAATAGAATACCCCCCCCCCCCCCCCTCAAGTGTATATAATAAAACAAAACAAAACAAAACAAACATTCCGTGGTCCTTGCCATGGGCTTGTTGCTTTCTTGTTATCCAACCCTGGAAGAGAATAATTTTGTAGCAAGTATTTGGGCATCGGTTTACCATGTCGTCAGTAGCTTATTTTCCACCAATTTGGTTAGGTTGTAGTTCCATTAACCCCCCGCATCATTTTTAGAATAAAAAAGCGGCAAAAGTAACTGTATTTTGCCATGAGAATTTTCGAAATTGACGACGGTGCCCCCCTCCCCCACCCCCAACCCGCCAGAGGCTGTCTCATAGGGAACACTGAACATAAAATCAATACGAGTGATACTGTTTCAAGTGCAAGCCCAAGGGCGGGGGAGGGGGGGGGGGGCTGGGCCCTGGGGGCTATAGCACGTCCCCTTTTTGTAAGACACTTTTTATAATTTATTGTATAAATATTTCCAAGAAATTACATTCTAAAGATACTAATTTTGATAAAGTGTATAATTTTCTTTTTGTTCGGGCGTCGAGGTGAGTTCGGCAGCAAGGTTATATGAATATCAAATTTACATACCGGTAACTACCTTATACCTTTGTTTTTAATGAAAAAATAACTACCAAAATAAGGTATTTTTTCCACGCTCCCTTCGCTCGCTCGCAAAATTTCAATGTAGAAACATGCAGGATAGTTGATATTCGTGCATTAGACGTCAGCCCCTCCCCCCCCCCCCCCCCCGCACCCCGTTTTAAAAACGCTCATTATTACTCCTAGTCCTATTGCCTTCTTGGTTCAACTTTCAAGTCCTCGACCTCTAGGCTTCTGTAAATCATGTCCATCCAAACATGATCCAAGCTATTCGGAAAGTGATCACACTTTTTTTCAGGTTAAGTTGACATACGTCTTGGATGTGACCTATATTGCTGGAAGTGCACCCGTGCACGCTTTTGTATTTTTTCAGAAGTGTGTCTTTGGTCTTGGAAAGGATAGCATACCCCTGCCGTCACGCGTCCTCCTTTGTAATTATCATAATACAGGCGTGAAGGGAGATAAGCGCAAATATAGAGTTAACATATTCTGACAAAATTATGATATCCGTGATGTGACAGCATTATTGGGAAATGCCACAAAAATGTTAACTTTGGAAGAATCACCAAATTGACAATAACTTTTGAAGAATACATGTATATTGTGATATCATAATGAATTTGGTATCAAACGAAAGAGCTCAACAAGATCCTTAATTATTTTGATTGGTATTCCAATAAGATTAAGATACGTCAAAACATTTTAAAACTTTTATAAAAGTTAATTTTGGTTAAAATGTCTTACATAATTATCGACCTCATTACTGCACATTCTGAAGCATTATGTGATTTTTTTTTCTTGTTTTGAATAAACCAAAGATCATGAAGATAACTAATCAGAGCTTCATATTAGCCATTCCATAAGTTACGGATAAATTATATACATGTTAATGTGAAATTCTTTACAAAAAAAGCGCCATGTCTGTAACACAATATTCTGGTCATTGACTAAGAATTGCTAGTCCAAATGACTTGGCCATATAATTTCCCCACAAAAGACATGCAATAATATAGTGATAATTTAGTTCAGGAATCTCCGCAGCCAAGTCGATAAACTCACAGAAATTTGTCAATGAAGCTACTATAGAAGTCATTTATTATACTGTGTCCGTAACGCATGTTGTAAAGAGTACTTTATTCTATAATACAGGGGCGGCGGGGCGTCTTTCAAAGTGGGGGGGGGGGGTACCAACCAAAAAGGGCACCTTTGGGGGGGGGGAGGGCACCTACAAGGGGTGAACATAAAGCGAAAGAGGGACAATTTTGTGACATTGGTATTACCCTACAATTTAATTAATATAATATCAATCATCATCTTCTTTATGTTATAGTGGCTTTGCTTCAGCTCCCCCAGTATTGTGTGCAATGGTCTAATGATTCAGTGCAAGCGAGCGAAGCGCGAGCGAGCAGAAGGTTTCAAGACTTTTTTCTAATGCTGAAGTCCTTGAGTTGTGCATTATTTACAGCGATATAATGAAAATGAAACAGCAAATTCATTTGGGGGAAGTGTCAAATGATCTTTTAATTCGCACATTAAAGGGAAAGTTCACCCTGAAGATTACTTGAGTTTAAAAAATGCAGAAAAAATAAAGAAAAATATTGGCGAAGGTTTGATGAAAATCGGTCAAATAATAAAAGAGTTATGAATTTTTAGGAATAGTTAGGAATTTTTCTTCGCGGCTGTATACGGTATATTGTAAAACAACTTTGCAATAAAATTTTGTTTGTTTTGATTATATTCATGTTTTGATTTTTAGATGACATGTATTTTACGGTTTTCACTGTATTGGAATAAAATTTCATTTATCAGTGAAATTTTCTGTAATGACTTTGTGTCTCAACATTCATAATTGTTGCGTGATTGACCAGATTATCTGGATCATTTTGATGACGAGAGTGCCAAACTGATAGGCTCTGAATAGATCCCTATACTCATAGATTTTGACTAGATTTGGAGTCAGAATGCTTGACTTTTTGCAAATCAATTTGACTAGGATCGACCTGGTCAAATTTTACTATAGATTCCCTATAGTCATGGGCCCGTATTCTCGAAAGTCGCCTAAGTTAAGCCTGGCTTAACTTGGGCCACTGATTTACGGAAGGCCATTCGTCAACCCTATATAAGTCCCGTATAAATTACTATATTCATGTAACAAAATAAAGATACAAAATTATTTTCTGTCATGAAATGAACATCAGAAATAAATTCTATCGTGTCGGTTTTTGTATTTGTATTTAGTCCCAGAACTATGGTGCATTGTAGGATTAAAAGAGGGTGACATTTGGCTCTCCATAATTCGGTGGCCTATAAATGTAGACACTTAAGCGGGGACTTAAGTTAGGCGCCTGTCGAGAATACGGGCCATAGACTTAATGATTTCTAGTCAAAATACTTTACTACATTTTCCAGATCATTATGAATAGACCATGGTCATGCACATTTTGATCAGATCCCGTAATCATAATAGACTTTGACTATAGATAGTCAAAATACTCGACTATATATTTTCCAGATCATTTTGACTAGACCATGCATGGTCAAATTTTGATCAGATCCCGTAATCATAATAGACTTTGACTAGATTTCAGAAATCTAGTCAAAATGCTTGAATAGATTTTCCGGATCATTTTGACTATAGGCGCCCGTGCATATAGTTATGGGAAGGGTTATTCTAGTTAAATCTGACTATATAGATTCTAGTCATATTTTGACCAGATTGTTTTTAAAGTGTACAGGGCTGGGGTAATAAGTTTTGCCGGTCAAATTCATCAAAACAGCAGCCAAATTTGATGCACAGTTGCTCGATTTCCTTGAATTTGAATGCTCAAGCATCAAGATCACCATTCAGTAGGCCATTTTCGTAATACATTAAAATTTAATGCTTAGTCTTTGTCAAACTCCTAGTAACGAACTTACATCCACCTGTTACAAGTCATTGTATTTCAATGGTCAGAATGCAGACTGCAAACATTAAGTGTTGCTAGGTTGGGCAAGCCAAAATGTTGGTCCAGCCTAGCAAGGCCTAATACATGTAATTCACATTGTGACTATATATATTGAAAAAGAATAGGTTTTTACAGCTGTAATCTGGTAATATAGTTTGTCACTAGGCAAACGTGTATAAATTTGAATACATTATACCAAAATGGCCTATTGCCTATAAAATGAGCATTTAGTTTGATTTTTAGGACAAGCGATCGAAAACTTTCATCATGCATTTAGATAGAATGAGCATTCAAATTAGAATTTTACCCAGTGAAAATTCAGTGATCGCGAACATTAATTTGGTAATATAGATCGGTTCTGTAATGTATACAAATTTATGCACACTTCTTCTCTGAGCATTAGTGACGAGCTATTCCATTAACCTGCTTTTTATAAATGAGCCTCAATGCTTGGAATCCAGTTTGCATACATTATTTGTTGCTATGTCCGGCAAGCCTCCGGCAAGCTTTCAGGTTGTCAAGAACAACCTTTGTTTGAAAGGTATATACCGAAGCGGTCTATTCGGTGTCATCAACAGACAAGCATGTTTGTGATTAAATTTTAAGCAATGGGTTAACAATGCACTCCTTCCCTTCGAATTTTCAAATTGTTTTTACAAAATAAGACTAATAAGAAACAATATAAAGTCGTGTTTTTGCATTGTCATAGATCAGGAATAAATGATAATGATGAAAAATGATATTACTGTAATGTAAAATCATGGAACATAACAAAACTTTGTAAAACAAATGCGAGCGCCGCGGAATGATTTCTGACTATGAAGTGCATGGGTTGCTCGAGCCCGTTGGCACCCCTCTTATTTTTTAATCATTATTTTTTTTTTTGGGGGGGGGGAGGGGGGGGGGGGGGGGGGGGGGGGGCTGTGATAACTCAAAAACAAAAATAATATATAAAAAAGCGAATGGTAAACTGAAAAAATGAGATTAGCCAAAATAAAAAAGACAGACTATATGATATAAAAGGCTACTTTGAATATGCTGTACACATTTGAAACGATTCAGTATATAGTCCAATAATTCGTTTTACACCATACTCATTAGATGACTTCCTCATTTTGCAACAACAAATTACATTTGAAAACATTAGAATGCTTAAATGACGAAAAAATTGGAAAAGTTAGATTCATAAAAAAGGCAAAGCCCGGCTAGTGTACTTCTTGTACCTGTTCGAAAATGAATCAACATATTATATTGATTGCATTAATGAAAATGTATAAAATCATAAGTAAAACTCGAGCAAGATTCCGCACCCAAGTCATCGTAAATCAATTTGAATGACGCTAAAATAAATTTGGATGTTCGAAGCATATTTTTTCGACGCTGGAAAATGAATTTGAACGCCTAAAAACTAATAATGAACCAAAGGAGTTAACGGGAAGAGCAAATCGCTTGAATACGAGCGTTTGAAAATGAATTTGAAAGCTAATTTTGCGAATTTGACTGGGAAACCCTATGCCACTCGGTCTATGGGGAGGAGGTTGGTAAAGATACCCATCCCAGGACCTACAGATCATCAGACAAATCATCTTCATCATCACAATCGAGACTGTCATAATCACTTTCATCATCAGTCTCACTTTCATTGTCAGGGGCGTCGCTAGAACATTTTGAATGGGGGGGGGGGGGGGGGGGTGTGTCACCCAAATTTTCCGACCCTTATCTCCCCCCCCCCCCCCCCCCCCCCATAATAATATGTAAAAGAAAATCGCAGACGTATAGATCTTGATACGGGCCCATTTTCGCATGGAGGGGGCAGACGCTTTTTGCCCGAATATCAACTTTTCAATTTCTAAATTATTGCTAGCGAGCGAAGCGAGCGAGAAATTTGTAAAAAACTTTTCATTGTGAAAATCACGAAGTTACACACAGACGTTACATAATGAACCTGGGCCCTCTTGCATAAAAAGTTGCGATTAAACGAAACTCAAAAAATTAAACGCAACTCGAATATCAACCAATCAGGATCGCGTATTTTGGACTTGCGTTTAATTTTTATGCAAGAGGGCCCTGTTCACAAATATATTCAAATTTTATGCATACTTTTAAAACAAAGGTTGTTCTTGACAATCTGAAGGGGGGGGGGGCGGCGGAAGGTGGCGACAAATTTTTTTTGCTAGCCCTCCAAAAGTTGCTTAGGGAGGGGGGGGGGCCACAATAAAAAAGAGGGGGCACAATGCATTGTTTTCTTTCAAAGGGGGGGGGGGGGGCACGGGTCCCCCCTAAATCCGCCACTGCGTCCATGACATTGAATATTTTATGGATTATAATTTTAGTAGGCGACCATGACAACCAAATTTCATCAAATTTTAACTCCTTCAGTGATGCCCTTCCCAATGAAACATAAAATAGCTCTCTTCAATTAAATATTTCGTGACTAACCGATCGGGCTCTTATTCTGGCACCTCGCTGCCCGAATATCGGAACTTTGAAAATCCCCACCGGAGGTGGGGGGGGGGGGGGGGGGGGGCTGCCGCCCATTGCCGCAGAGGTACGCCTTTTGCCCAAATATCAACTTTTTAATTTCTAAATTTTTGCGAGAGAGCGAAGCGAGAGAGAAACTTTTCGTACAGTGAAAATGTACATAAGTTACATACACAAGTTACATGATAATCTGGCTTCCCAGATACTACTCCAGCAATTATGTTACTATTACTATACTATTCTGCCCGAATATGAATATCGGAACTTTGAAAATCATCGGGGGGGGGGGGGGGGGAGGGCTACAGCTCATTGCCCAAGGAGGACGCCTTTTGCCCGTTAACATTCCAGTGTTTTTGCGAGCGAGCGAGTGAGCGAGCAAAAAAATGGCCAGTTTTTCCTTCTTTTTTTCCTTCCCTTTTCCTTTCCTTCTTTTTTTTCTTCCCTTTTCCTTTCCTTCTTTTCTTTCAGTTTTTGTTTTCCTTTCCTTTCCTTTCCCTTTTCTTTTTTTTTCTTTTTCTTTCTCTTTTCTCCTTATCCTTTTCTCCAGTTAAGTTTCCCCTTCCACCTTTTTCCCTCTCTTTTTTTTTTTTTTTTTTTTGCAGGATGAGGCTAGAGAAGTGCATGGCGAATTTGCTGACACAGTAAATTTGATCGTCGGCAAATCAATTCCAAATACCTGTATGTCTTTTACATTTTTTTAACAGTAGGCCCTTCATTTCAAAATTAATAACCTCCCTCCTTCTCTTCCTACCCCCCCCCCCCGCCCCATGAAAATATGTTCAACTAGGCCTAGATCTGTGACCCGACCCTGATTTCCTTGAAAATCAATTTTGTTCGATCTATTTTCAAAGTTTTTAATTAAAATGATGAGAAAACGACTGCCTTAATTATGGAACCCCTCCCTAACCCTTCCAATGTAGGCCTAGTGACTAGTCTAGGTTCATGGACAAATCAGACAAATGCCCATTCATCGTCGCCGGGCCGGGCATCGTCGTCTTCCACGCAAATCCTTATAGGGTCTGGAATTAAAAGACTAATAATATTCCCCTTCTACGATTCCATGATTGTACTATCATGAGATTTGCGCGTGAACACATCGCACATGTCTGATTTGCATGGATGAGTTCTGAATCAAGCCGGTTGCTTGGCCAATGGAGAGCCGTGGCTGCAGCGAACGATCTCTCGATTTGCTAGGAAAAGTACTGGGCAGCGAGCGGGCTGGTGCGAATTGAATCTTACATCAGCTGCACTGGCGCGCCTTTATTGAGCCGGCGGGTTAAACATAATACAACCGAACAGCTGATTCTGTTGTCAGTTAGTGTTCTGCACGTGGACATCTGTGAGAGGACCATTCCGTGTGATCATCACAATTCCATTAATAAAGAGTCATTTTTTAATATTCTTGGTTATTAAATTAATCTAATATCATCAAACATGAGCAGAGTGTGTAATTTCGCTGCTGGACCAGCAAAACTACCAGAAGAGGTGAGATAATAATTGGTGTGGTGTTTACTTCATAATACTTGTTCTTTGTAATTTTGTTGAATGATGATCATGTTGACTTTGTTGTGTTGGCAGTGTTTCGAATCTTTCTGTAGTGTAGTCCTGTAGACGGTAATGTCTAAGACATTACCGTTTCACAAAGTTTGGAGGGTATGCACTTGGCCTTGCCCTTGGACTTTTCCTTGGCCTTGCTTACTTGCTTAACTTTGAGGCTCGATCTTGTGTTGGCCTAGCCGACTTGTCGTAAGATTAGTAGATCTAGTGTCAATAAAGATTGATTGCAGCATTTGATCGGATGTTTTAAAAGTAAAATGTCATTCATTGATTCAATCCACACTGAGCAGATTGAATTGAAGGAATTAAGATTTATTAAGGGATGATGTGAATGAAATGTTCAATAAATTAAGTGATTGCTGATACTATTACTAGGCCTAGCTATAAGTACTAGTAGAGCACTTAAAAAGCACAACTTTTTTAATTTGTAGCCTCCTGTTGGAATTGGGTGCATTTGGAAGATATTAAATTAAAGTCTTTTATTAAGGCTGTGTATACCTCCACACCTTACAAAAGTAACAGCCACACGTGTGTGGCTGTATCCATAGCCCTGTCGGAGGATACAGTTTAAACTTCCTTTTTCAGGTAGATCTAATTCAGCATGTTCAGGGTTCAAGGTATTCTCCGTTTGAAAATCTTGCAGCTGTATTCAAACTGTTATTAAGTGTCGGTCAATGTGTATTTGGTTTGCACAGCAGATTGATAGGCCCGCTTCTGCCTCTAAGTGAAGAGCCGATCCTACCAAAATAAGAGGCTAACGAACAAGAGACAGAATTTTCGGTCTAAATTAACTGCAGCTTAATTGAGAGTGAGATATTCCAAAATGTGGACCTGAGTGTCAGTCCCATGAAAGCTTCATACTCACCATAGGGTCTACTTTCTGGTTTTATTTGTAAGATTTGTAGGTGTATCCAGAGATACTGAGCCAAATCTGGGGGAGGGGAATAGAAATGATGCATCATGAATCCTATTCATAATTTATGAAATTGTGTTCTGAGTGCAATGATATCTTTTTTGCAATACAGTTAACTTTGCATAAGTTGAATCTGTTACAAAAAATAGTTCAACTTGTGTAAAATTCTACTTAGGGAATGTGAATAAAACATGTTTTGCATAGTTTGGTCCAAAAGAGTGAATCAACTTGGGGAGAGGAATATGCGACGTCGAGTTATGCGAGTTATGCGACGTCAAGTTATGCAAGGTTAACTGTGCTTAAAATTTTCCATCCCCGATAAGTTTGCGAAATATCCAGCCAGTTGTAATGCTAAAACTACAGAATGGGTTTTTCCCTCATGCAGAGCATGCTCTGTCATCTGAGCTTTGTTTTGTGCTCCAGTCAGCTGTTCAGTGCTTGTAGTCTGAATTCAGACTGTATGCAAGGCCTGAAGGCTGAGTGTTTATTAAATGCAGACAAACTCAGAGTTGAAGATGTGCAAGTAAAGAGTCACTTTTTATTCACCTCACAAGAATAAAACATGATTGATTACAGGAAACAAAAATATTGAAGACTTGCTGTGCATTATGCACATTAATCAATAATGTGTAATGAGTGGTATGCATAAACACAAAGCAACATAAATTTTTGAGCAGTGGAAAATTCCCAACTCGTAGACTCTTCCTCCATAGAACTTTGCATACAAATATGTGATCAAAATCCAATCTTTGTTGGAAATCATTGAAAACTGCTGACTTCAGGTCATTATGTGAACTCTTCCTCCATAGAACTTTGCATACAAATGTGTGATCAAAATCCAATCTTTGTTGGAAATCATTGAAAACTGCTGACTTCAGGTCATTATGTGACTCAGTCATGCAATGGAAAAGGGAATTTGCTAAACCATGAAATCCCCTGATCCAAGACTGACTTTTAAAATTTGTGATTACAGTATATTACAAATAAAAAGTCTGCAAATTTTCAATTTCATAGCTTCCCATTAGAAAATATATATACGTTTCTATTAAAAATAAAAAAAAAACGAGGTGGAGATGCATCTTTTGCCAATTAAAGTTTATTATCCAAATTTTCGGAATGTTCCTCCTCTTTCTTCAGGGAAATGGATTACAACAAAAACATGTATACACTGTCTGTGTGTGTGTATGTGTATATTATATATATATATATATATATATATATATATATATATATATATATATATATATATATAAACCCTGGGGAAATATCAGTTTTAATGAAAAGAGAGGATAGAGAGAAGCAATTTAAAAAAGTTCCTTCAAAATCGGTTACGAAATGAAATAGTAATGAAAGTTTGAAAAGTCTCATTTACGGTACTTTCTATGGTGATCCTCAAATTGGCAATGTTGCTTCAAAATGGCAGGTTTAGTAGTACAACTCTCCATATGTTTTGTGAACTCAACATATGTTGTGTCAAATACATTTTCCCATGATATATCTTGAGCTAAGGAGACAAGCTTGAGAGATAATGGGGAAAATATGAAATTTTGTGTACAAAACACATGAAGAGTTCTATTACTAATCCTATAACTTTGAAGCAACATTGCCAATTTGAGGAAATTGAGACTTTTCAAACTTTCAAAACTTTCTCATTCGTAATTGATTTTGATGGAACTTTTTTACATTGCTTCTCTCTATCCTTTCTTTTCATTAAAATGAATATTTCCCCAGGGTTTCATTCTCCTTTAATTAGTCTCTTTTATTTTCCCTGCTGTATGTTTTAAAACATAAAGTCTGTGAATTTAGACTATATATGAGGGGCAGGGCTTTGTATCTAATGTCAAAGAGCGCATGCCCAAGAATGGCCGGTCCCTATGTAACTTAGTCTAGCTCTCAGGCAGTACTCTGTTGTCTACCTTTCTCGAGGTCCATCCTTGGTCATGCTTGCGTCAATCTTTGTTTTTGTATTGTATTTTGTTTTAAAAGTTTAAATGTTTTACAGTGTTTGTGACTTTGTGTTTTCTACATGTATATAAACATATGTAAACATGTTTGAGAATTCATTTGAGGATATCAAAATACCTGAGCAGACACCTACATGTAGACTATTTATGTACAGACATCTCACATACCACATGTGAGTTGTTGATGGCTAGGAGCGCAGCAGAGGCACAATGCCCTTGAAGTCCTGAAAGTCAAATAAGAGTGGAAAGCTACTCAAAGTGATTTCATTATTTTTTGTCTCTCCTAGGGGCCTGTCTCCTCCCCTGGATCAGCTGTTTCATTTTAAAGGGATAGTCAACCCTATTGTATTCATTAATTTGTATTATGGTTTACACATAGATTCATAATTACAGCATGCACATGGAATAGATTATCAATCAACTATGGACTGGTTAGAATTTAGAAAAAAATGTTGATCCTATAATTTCTACAATATTGTTTTTTTTAATTTCACAGGGAAGTGACACCATGACATTCAGTGAGAAGTCATCAAAATAATTTTTTTTTAATCATATACCTAGTTCCTAAGGAAAAAAAAGTGATTGCCCTCCCCTAATAATATGGTTTAGGATGAATTCAAATTATTTTAGCACTTGTGAATTGATTATCAGTCACATTGGTTTGAAAAGATTTGTAAATCCTCTTAATTTCTAATACATTGTCTTTGAATTTCACAGGGAACTTACACTACAGTGCATATGATTCATTGAGAAGTTATCAAAATTATCATTTTTAAATCATATTCCTATGGAAAAAAAGTGATTGCCCTCTCTTGTAATAATATGGTTTTGGATGAATTCAAATTATTTAAAGCACTTTTGAATTGATTATCAATCACTGCTGTGCCTGGTTTGAAAAGATTTGTTAATCCTGCTAATTTCTAATACATTGTAGAAAAAATGAAATGTTACCAGATTGTTTTTTAATACTTACAGCAAAAATTATAATCCTTTTCACATCCGCACACGTTTTCCAAATATAATTCTTTTGTAATTTATCACATAATCACACAACTTCGAAATTTAGGGCTGCGAAAGGGATCATGAAGTACCTTTAAAAATGAATGTTTGTAAATCTTGTTTGAAGCTCTGCCAACATTTACAATGTAGGTCTTGTACTTTAGAGTTCATAAGCCAGTCTATCAAACTAATTATAAGATAATAATGTTTTCCTTCCTCCTTAATGGCTTATTATTATTCTACATGCAAACATTTATAGTCAGCTCATGTGTGACTCAGCTAAAATGACTGCATTGAGGCCCTTGACATGAAGGCCTGTTTTTGAATATCACTGTTCATAAATATACATGTGATGAATATGGGCTACGAGTATTCCATTTTCATTTTTTACATGCAAACATCTGAAACTGTGTTTTTTTACATTGAAAAGTGTAATGACTGTCAAAACATGTTACCGACTACATTTTGGGGCAAGTCCAGTGTATTCACTTTGTCCAATAGGCTATGTTACCAACTACCCGGTATTATAAAGATTTTAATCTACCTTTATGATTGTATCAAATTCCTAAGTACAGCTTGGATCAGGCAAATGTCAAGGGAAGTAATAAATGCACTTTCAAGTTCAATTTTATTCATTCATGATTCCATAATGAATACTTGGTAATATACACATATGGGACACAGAATGACCAAATACCGTGGATTTATCCATATTTAAGCAAGTATGACACATGTAAATAAAGCACATGCAAACATGACAATATTATGACTTTATTTTGTCTTCTGTGCACAGATCTTAATGAAAGCCCAAAAGGAGCTGATGAACTACCAAGGACTTGGCTATGGTGTCATGGGTGAGTTTGAGAAGACATATGACAGTGATGTTGTACCCAAACTGTATCATTGTAACATTCACACTGGTGGTTTGGAGACATTGATCAAAAGAGCAGCCTTCCCAAGTTACAACTGAATATAATGACAGAGTACAATTGCAATGAAAGTAGCGTTTGTTCAATTTTCAGTTTTTACCATCCCAAATGTACTTTTAAACGATCACGATTTGGAAGATATGGACGACAATGTGGCTGAAGCTTCAATGGCAGAAATGTCTGCAAGTTGAAGATCTTTTCTTGAAAATGAAGTGATGAATTTTGTTTTTAGCTTATTAATCACTACATGAAAGAAGTGAAGAAAAGTTCTCTCAAACCACCCCCCCCCCCCCCAAATTTCTGTACACTTTTTCAATGTTTCCAATGCTCTTCAAATGTTCATTTCCTTGGGGTTTGATGTTTATCTGTCTTATCTAATGTTACAATTTTCTTTTTCTTTGACCTTGCAGAAATGAGTCACAGGTCTGCTGAATTCACAGCTATCCTGACGAATGCCCAGCAAACTCTCAGGGAGCTTTTGTAAGTTGAGAAATGTCTTCCCTCAGTTAAAATTAAATTAAATTGTTGCTATTTACAGTTTATTTGAGTTATTTAGTAAAATGTACAAGCCTTTTTATTCTCTCTCTCTTGTTTTCATGTTTCCCCCCAAAATGTTTTTGACGCACCTGTCTTCACTTTTGTTTGACATAAAAGTCTTATGTGTGAAAGTCTGTGATATATATTTTTCTATTGTACATATGTATATAAAGTGTTATCTGGGATTTCACTGTTTCAGAATCTAGAATTGAATGATAGAATTTATCATATTATTTTAAAATCAGCTTTTATGGTTATAGCCTGCGATACCGTCAGCCCACGAGATCTACATTATTGATCTGGCGGGACTCCTGAAATTTCACTTCGTGGGCTGTCGGTCTACAGGGATGTCCTGGTTTTTGTGCATCAGCTTTTGATTAAAATTTTTTTTTTACCATGTTGCTTTGGTTCACATACACTATATTTCCTTGTGTACACAGTTTTAAAGGTGACTGTTATTTTCTATCTGCTCTAACAGGAAAGTTCCAGACAACTACAAGATCCTGTTCCTGCAGGGTGGTGGCAGCGGCCAGTTCAGTGCTGTTCCTCTGAACCTTCTGAAGAGGAAGAAGGCAGACTATGTCCCGACAGGCATGTGGTCCGTCAAGGCAGCCAAAGAGGGCCTCAAGTACGGAACTACCAGGGAGGTGTTCCCCAAGCCAAGCAAATATACCTGTAAGATATCAGTCATTATCTTGATCTCTTTTGGCAGGCAAACAGAGTCTTGTCACAAAATCGAGATGCGTAACATGAATTAACAATAAGAGATCTTTGTTTGCTAATTAGTTGGACATCTTTATGGTGTGACCATTTAAAGGTTCACACTGCCAAGACTAGGACCAGCTATAAAATCACAAAAAGTAGGTAGTATTATGCAGTATATGTGCACTAATGAAATCTGTTATGTAAAAAGTTGTGCACAGCTTGAACAAAACCTTTCAATTTTCTCAGGCATTTACAACTAGTATGCAATGTCTGTTTCTAATGAATCGTGGAAGTGTAACATCAAATGTCACTTTCTTGTGTAATTGGAGAAGGAGAACACACAAAAAATTTGTTCGAATATCAAAGTCCTCTCGGAATAATGAAATGATGTACCAGATTTGAACATACATGCAGGCTACAAACGGGCTTTTAAGTACAAGTCCTAACAAGATCCTCATTAACGTAGGACATGTATTGGTTGGATTGCTGCAATGACACTGACAAGCTATTGAATTGACTTTGGACAAAGGAATGGTCAAGGTATTAGGTGAAGTTTGGGCAGTGAAATGGCTTAGGCATTAGAATAAGGCCTTCAAAGGCCATTTTATTTCTTTTTTCCTGGGGGGGGGGGGGGATTATGTAATTTTGAAATCCCCCTATCCCTTTTAATCCTCCCTGTTCTATTCAGTCATGCCCTTTGTGTGAACTCTTAATCCCTGTACACTAGATGTACAGATGGCCTTCATACTGCTGCTTCATGCCTTACATCTGCAGAACAAGGTGAAGGGTAATTACCAAAGAAAGGAACCTTCACCACTTTGTCAATTAGGAAAGGTCACACTTAAAGGGAAAGTCCACCCTGGTATTAAGTTGATTTGAATAAAAGAAGAAAAATAAGAGAAACAGATTAATGAAAATTTGAGCAAAATCCGATATAAAGAAATATAGTTTTCATGAATTTTTAAAGATGTAATCAATCAAACACAAATTGGCAACTCCATGACGTATTTCGCGAGCTCCTCTCTCATTTGCTCAGTACAGAAAATGTCATAAAATTTAATTTTCTTAGTTTTCGATTTAGGAATAAATTTGTTTCATACTGGTTTTGTGTAAAAAATTTGAGCAGTGAATATATCAAGGTGCATGAATGATTGAATATTTTCTTTAGAGAAAATGGAAATTCGTGTCATTTTGGGGGTACACTTCACTGATCTGTTTCTTAAATTTGTCTGCTTCTTTTAAAACAAACTTGTAATCAGGGTGGACTTTCCCTTTAAACAGTCTGAAGTAGGCCTACCTGTATATTGTACAAACATGAATATGTACATTGTATATTGTTGTGAACATATGGTAAATTATAAGATGGCCTTCATACTTTGGGAGAGAATATGTGCTGTAGAAACAAAATAAAAATGTTAATATTGAGAATGAAGGAGTACTTGCAGAGAGTCTCACAAAAGATTGCTTATATGAAAAAATGAAGAAAAAAAAGAATATTAGCTCAAAAATAAATACCTTGAAAATCAGTAAAGTCCACCGCACACACTGTGATCTGATTTTTGGAAATAAATCGCAATAGCATTAGATATGGACATTTAAACAAATCAAAACTTCCTAATTCAGGTTCTGGACAATAATATGTATACCAAACATTGGAATTTGGTGCGTTGTCAGCCTTCTGCCATTATAAGGACCAAATCAGCTTCAAATCATAGACAATCGTAGGACTGCTCTGACGATTTGGAGCCGATTTTGCCTTTCCTCCGACTAGAAGGTTCGCAGCAGGCCATAATTTTGATTTTCCTATCTGCATGTATGACTCTTCAGAACCTGAATCATAAAGATTTTCTGTGTTTCAATGTTCTTATAAAATGATATCACATTTTCTTTAGGAATCGGATCACAGACTGATCGTATAGTGTGCAATCCGCTTGAGATAAGCCCTATATCATAACAATTTTTTTTTTTTTTCTTGGAATGAATAAGGAAATCCTCATAGGAAATAGAAGAAGGGACAGTGATAGGGGCTAATTTCATTTTCAAGTTTACTTAGAAATATAGAATGTGTATCATTACTTAGAATCCAAGGCATCGTTTCATCAAACCGTCATAAGTACAAGTTCGCCGACACCCCATTGTAACGCATGTTAGTTTTGATACACGCGTTTCAATGGGATGTCGGCGAACTTGTACTTATGACGGTTTGATGAAACGCTGCTCTGATTATGCATAGAATAACACCAACATGTGCAGCTAGCTTAATGCTATTGACAAATAAGCCAAATGAAGTGGGAGGTGTCCCGGGCTGGGCCATTGTTCTTGTTCACAGCCCCAAATCCCAAATCGAACACCTGTCAAATCGTTGACCCAGATAAGGAAAGGATTCACCCATGAATGGTCCGCGTGGTTCTTATTTACTGGTGTGATGTAACAACTAAAGCTTCAGATGAACCCTGTGGGAGGGAGTTCAGCACAGACCAGCTGTTGGGTTTTATGTAATATTACAAATGTAGTCTTATTAGTTCAGACCCTGTTTGGTTGGTACTACAACGTATGTAATGATGTATTTTAATACTTCATAGTAAAGGACCTGTTTACTAATGTACAACTCAATGCACACTTCTTAAACAAAACTTGCTCCTGATGATACAGAGCTTACCAGAGGCTTTCCAGACATAGCAACAACTAGTGATTGCAAAAGGGATTCCATATACAGATGCTGAGCAGAATCTGTAGTCTGGGTAGAACCGTCAAATCAAATATCAGTCAACTGGTCTATTCTATGTTTACACTCAGAGATTATACACATGTTACATATTAAAAAGATTATAAATGTACATCATGTCTTCAATTAATGAATTCAAATTTTTACAATTTATGACTTTTTTGTGATCCTATAATTTTTTGTGGGATTTTTTTCATTTGATTAAAAAAAAAAAATATTTTTAATAAAACCTAATCATTTAGATTTGAAGCAATTTAGAATACTTGCTTTCAGATACTCGATGCTTATTTTTATTATTATTATTTTTAAAAATTCTGTTTTGTTCCTTCAGCAATCCCACATCCTGATACATGGAACATGGATCCAGAGGCTGAATATGTGTTTTACTGTGCTAATGAAACCATCAATGGTAAGATTTTGTTTTGATTTTTTTTTTGTATTTGGCCAAATGATGTTGAATAAAAACTGGATTAAGACATTATTTGTAATAAAAAAGATAAGAGCAGTCTGTTTTGTAAGCCTTCAGGGGATATTGCGATATTTCCGTGGAGGCTACATTTAGTTTGTTTCTTGCAACTTTAAAATCACATCGATATGAGCCACTGGAAAGATAATTTTTTTTGTTCTAAGGAGCTTTTGGATTCAAAACAGTAACATTAAAAGATGTTAAAGAAAAGTTTAAATATAACTGTAACTTTGTATTTTCAAGAGCTCTTTTAGAGCTCTCCATAACTAATTGGCCCTCTCCTCCTGATTTGTTTTTTATTTTAAAAAATTCTTATATTTTATTTGCTTGCTCATCCCTACATGTCTCTAAAATAATGCATGGATAGACCTGTAGAGAGATATTTCAGTCTGTATTTTGGTGTACACCTCTGTGTCCAGATTAACACTTTGGGTAGAAAGTAGACGAGTGAATGCGAGTCATCGAGAACATGCAAACCTACATATCATACCCTTGTTCTTATGTTTGTTTGTCCCCGCCGAACGAAGTTCGCGAGGGGACTATGAAACGGGCTCCGTACGTGTGTGCGTGTGTGTGTGTGTGTGTCCGTCCGTCCGTCCGTCTGTCCGTCCGTCCGTCCGTCCGTCCGTCCGTCCGTCCGTGTGTGCTCAGATGTTAGAAAATGCTACTTCTCCGTCATTTCTTGGCCGATTTTGATTCCGATTGTTTTATCTGATAGGGCTGGGTGGGGGCTTCCAAACTTCTACACAGAATTTTGAAATTCATTAATTATGCAAATTTATGCAAATTTATTCAAAATTGACGAAAAATGCTACTTCTCTATTTCACATCGGATTTTGATTCCAATTGTTTTATCTGATAGGGCTGGGTGGGGGGGGGGGGGCTGCCAAACTTCTACACAGAATTTTGAAATTCATTATTCATGCAAATTTATGCAAATTTATTCAAAATGGCTGAAGGTTCATAATGTTTTCATGTTTTATATTTCAGTTGTATACATGCATTGTTGGTATTATCTTCTTTTGCATGCAGTAACATTATTATTTTATTCACTAAAGTTTTTCACTGAAGTTTTAAGGTTCAGGCTAGTTAATTTCCACAGATCTGCACTTCCGGCGGGGACATTTATTACGCATTGCGTAATTTACTCATTCACTTGTTGTTTTGTTTTTTTCTAATTCACAGGAGTTGAATTTCAGTATATACCTGAGACAAATGGCATCCCACTGGTTTGTGACATGTCTTCAAACTTCCTCTCCAGGCCCGTTGATGTCTCCAAGGTAATTCTTTCAAATGTTAGGAGGATATTTTTCTTATAAATTGGAGATGCATCTGCAGTGTACTGTATTTATATATGTATTCCTTGAAAATGTATGTTTATTGGATAGTACAAATGTAAGATCCTAAAGAGTCCATATGAATTTTATAGAAGATCTTAAAGAGTATTATTCATTCAACTAACAATTGAAGTTTGTGTTGAGGTTGTTTAGGCAAAATTGTGTTCTTGGTCTTTCTGTAGAGAGAAATTCTCAATAAATACAGATTTCCTACTTCTAATAGCCTGAAAACTGGCAGATTCTGATATTTTTCATTTGAATACATCATTGAAAATCTTCCATATTTTCACTGCTCTACCTACTACTAGAAATTGATAATTTTAGAAGATTTGAAACACATTATATCCATGAGATATTTTGAATTAAATGAATTTATCACACTTTTTTTTTGCAATTATTGAGATCTCCTTAAAATCATTGATTTGAGAAGTTACAGGATGTTCAATGTAATTGTGTTCAGGTTAACATCCATATCGCTGGACAAACTAAATGAGTATATAAATTCCTATCATCTTCACTTTTTTTTGTTTACAGTTTGGTCTGATTTTTGCTGGTGCCCAGAAGAACATTGGCTGTGCTGGAGTAACAGTGATCATTGTGAGGGATGATCTAATCGGTAATGCTCTACCCGAGTGCCCCATCATCTTTGATTACAAACAACAGGCAGCAAGCAACTCTGTCTACAACACACCACCAGTATTCAGGTATGATGGAAATTATTGTAAGGTGTGAATGAAACATGTGCATTTTCAGTTCTCCAGTTCTTAGTTATCTCTCTTTTCCTTTCGCTACATAACTTATTCGTTCGTCCCTTTTCATAATTCTGTCCTTGTAATATCTGAAGAACCCTTTGAAGGTTAAACTTGAAACTTGATCTCAGTCAGTATGCCTTTTTACCTAACACATATGAAGTGATGTAATGAGATGAAGGGTCAAATAAATAGTTCAAATAATGTATTGATAACTTGGGAAGTCACTATATTTTTAGTGTTGTAGGTTGAAATGAGAAAGAAATGTTTATTCTGCCTATCAACCAGGAGGATTTGATGTGATTTTTTAAAAATAATTTAAATATACTCCAGCCAGTCTGAGTTATCTCTGACTTGATATCCATTCGGTTAACGTAATGAAAATTATAGTGTAAAAAAAAAAAAAAATCACCAACGTTGATTAAAACTACAGTGCGTACTTCATTTTCTCTGCTAGAGATGAAAACTTGCACACACCAAGATTAATTGTACAATTAGTACAAATCCAAATTTGAACCCCCCCCCCCCCCAAAAAAAAAAAAAAAAAAAACTTCATCTTATGTCCTTTGTGAATCATGCTTTTGATAGTAGAGTAAAGCATTGCTGAAGCACACAACATTTCTAACATATTAAATCTGATTTTTTTTTTTAAAATTCTGTACAGTATCTACATCATGGGTCTAGTATTTGAATGGATCAAGAAGAGTGGTGGTGTAGCACAGATGGAAGAATGGAGCATTGCCAAGTCAAATCTTGTCTTTGACACTATTGACAACTCTAATGGCTTCTTCAGGTGAGAAACCTATCTTAACTGGATAGCCTGGGGCAAGTGTCTCTAAACCTTTTTAAATGTAAAGGCTTGTTCACATATGTCGCTGTAAACCACAGCGTTTAAAATTTTTTTTTTTATAATGACGTAAGTGTAATAAGCTTCACATTTTTGAATCTTATACCACACAGAGCTAAGTGAATGCATGTAGGACCTTTGTTGCACGAATTTGCGTATTATTTGCATTGAATTTTTTTTTTGGTTAAAGCTGTGGTTTACCACAGCATATATATGAATGAGCATTGAGTCATGGACATGATCAATTCAATCACATGTTATAGAATGTACATGTATTTGAATGGTATGTCCACAGACTTGTCTCCTGGCTTCAAGGTTTTTTTTAAAAATGTCCTCTTAATGGAAATGTCTTGGGATGAGTGTGAAAGAAGAAAGACTAACCCATACCATCCCTAGCTGTTACCACACCAAGAACTGGATATGTTTAGAGTTTGTTTGTCTTCAAAAGTTTTAAACTAGACCCAAATTTCATCGGAAGAGAGTGGGGGAAAAAAGCCTGAAATAAAAAACAGTAATCAAGGCTTGCAAAATTTTCCTTTTTTTTTTTTTTTTGCTTTTCGAAAATGAATGTAAATATTATGTAATTTATGATGAAAATTGCAAATGTAATAAATGGTACTCATTTATTCACTGTTGATGATTCAATGCTGTGATCTGTTCTTCATATATGTTCCCTTGGTATTTCTTTCTTCTAAAATTTTGTTTCTCTTTGTTTCTTTTCTCATGTAGTTGTCCGATTGACAAGGATGCACGCAGCAGGATGAATATTCCATTCAGGATAGGGGGAGCTTCTGGCAATGAAGAGCTCGAGAAAGCCTTTGTAGCTGAAGCATTGGAACGTGGAATGGCTGCTCTCAAGGGTCACAGGTTAGTCAATTTGGCCAGTTGAAAATTTAACATATGTGACCCTCCACCACAAAACGACCAATAAGTCGCAATGGGAGTTTTAGAGTAAACAGCTGAAAAAGGTGGTTTGGGGTAGAAATTTTGATTTTAATTTTTTTTTTTTTTCTGAAAGTTCATTTATTAATCTACCATGTGACAAAATTTCAGGTTAAAATATCTTGTTGAAATATGTTCTTACTCCAATTCAAAATGACCATGTTTTCCTGGACATTGAAACTTTCTGTGTTAACTTGCTGGGAATGTACTTCACATCGCTTTTCTGGTATAGCTTAAAAACCATGCACTGTCTGATATTCAAATTCTAAAGAAACAAAGAAATATATTTATTCTGAAGGTATGGAAAGTTTCAATCCAATCCAATTAGTACTTCACAGTTTATGCTAGGGAGTTTTGACTCAACCTTTTGTGTGACAAACAATAGGACACAGATTAGGTGCTCTTAAATAGTCACTCTTCTTTAGAGCCTGTTCCTTATTGTTTTGGTCATTAGCCTGTCTGACACGTTGACATTCTTATTGTAATTTACAAGGGTTTGCTTAGTGCAAACATGACAAGTTATATATCATTTTAAAGCTTAGAATCTAAGCTTTCAAACTGTTGAAATTTTAAAAACCCAAATTTCCGACTTATTGGTCGTTTTGTGGTGGAGGGTCACATATTATGTGGTAATATTCAATAAGAAATTCCCATTCGTTTTGTATTACTGCTCATATCATTTCAGTTTGCACTTTGCTGATATTTCAGTTTTTCCTCCAACCATATACACAGAAAATGATCTATTAGCTTTAGCTTAAAATTCTTCATTACAATAGAATGTTGTTAGAATGTCTGCCTATTTTCAGATTTAATAGCCACAAGTTTTTTTATACAGAAGGTATTAATGTGTGTACATACTGCAGTAACATTTTTTTTCATGCCTATGAATAAATTATGAATAAAAAGTATACATGTATATTGCTTTCTGTTCTCTATTTATTTGTCCCCTTTAATGAGACAGAAATCTCTTGTATTAACTCAAGAATAATTATCATGGGGCAGTGTAAATGTTGCTCATGATGAAAGCTAATTCTCATCACCCTAAGATATGTCCTTTTACCTGAATT
This sequence comes from Heliocidaris tuberculata, assembly GCA_025618425.1. Classification (NCBI taxonomy): domain Eukaryota; kingdom Metazoa; phylum Echinodermata; class Echinoidea; order Camarodonta; family Echinometridae; genus Heliocidaris; species Heliocidaris tuberculata. The sequence continues at coordinate 28,783,319 of CM046832.1, forward strand.
ATATTATGTTATTTTTTTAAAGTCCATAATTATTCCTCTTGATGGTATTTGATTATCTTCCATAATGTTTGATAAGTAAAACAGCCACCTTTTTCTTCTTTTCAAACTACAGGACAGTTGGCGGTCTGCGTGCCTCATTGTACAACGCTACAACGGTCGAGGAGACAAGGAAATTAGCCGACTTCATGAAAGAGTTCCAGGACAGACATGAGGGTAACGCAAAAGTCAGTGCTGCCACCATCCAGAAGTGTGATCTTGCCACGCAACTTTCCAATGGCTCTTCAAAAGCTGTTTGCAATGGACTGACGAATGGCCACACCAACGGTGTTGCAAGGACTTAGAAAGAAAGGCTTAGTAATTTGAATGGGACAGGTGTCATTAATCATTTGTGATGATCTTCAGTTCGAATCAAGCCAGGAGGACCTCCTTTGCAATACATGCCATGCATTGCTGGTTATCTCAAGAGTACATTTTGCAGATGCAATCGGTTACTATGCCAGAGTGAATGAACAGTCTCTCTAGGTGAGAGCAATCAATATTCCTGGCATATTACATGCCATGGGTCTTTTAAAATATAGACTTATCAACTAAATGTCAACATCCAATAATGCCTTACATGTTTTTTTCATTCAAGAGCAACTGAAAAACTACATTTTAATCACAAATTGATTTGCTCTCATTCTGCAGATTTGGGTCAGGAACCTGTTTTAACCCTTTCATGACAGGAATTATTCAAGGGCTAAATTGATCACATTTTGTTCTTCAAATTGGCAACAATAATATTTTTCTTTTAGTGCGACAAGATTGTAATAAGGGGTAATGTCTTTGAAAACAACATACATGGTTAAAAGAATTGTCGAAAAGTTGAAAAAGTTGCCAATTTCGATAAAAAACAATGATTTTGAACCTCTCAATGTGTTGCCAATTTAAGAATTTTAAAGCTTCTTCTCCTTTTTAAAATTCCTGGGATCAAACGCAATATGGTCATGTAACAAAAATAGACATAGTGTGTGCAGAATTTTTTGCTCTTTCTTCTCATGTATCTGATATATTTTTTAGAGCTCTGAATCAAAAGTTATTGAGCCAAACCACAAAATGTGGTCAATTGTCTCGAAAGGGTTAAGTACTCTCATGCTTACTTTTCATCTACCTGTTTCTCAAATTGCAAATGCGTGATTTAGCTCGAGAGCACCTTTGTTATTGTTATGACAAATAATAAAATTCTTCATGTATGCATCTGTGATTGTAAAATAGTGTAAAGTTGATATGTCACATGATCATGAGGAAGGAAAGTCAAAGTTATAAATTTGAGCAAAGGTAGTTGTGAAAGCCATCTAAAAGGCACGAAAGGACTCTTTCTGCCGTAATAGAAGTCATGGTGAATTTGAGCTATTCTTGTAGTGGCTTCCGATTTGCCAAGTTTTGGGGTTGTGCTGATATGGTGTTAAGTGTATGTGGAGTGTTATTTGAATTTACTTTCTAGCTTGTAATCTGCAAAAAATGTGTTGGTATGCTGTCTTCTTACGCTGTTGTGAAATGCTATTTTAAACACATTTTTAAAGTTTATTTTAGACTTATTTATATTCCACTTCAGTTAAAAAACAGGGTGCAGGTTTGAAGGCTACTTTTGTGCAGCTGACTTGTATGATGCATTACTGTGGGACTACTAGTATTATTTGTTGCTATGCTTAGTAAGACTGGTATTTGGGGCTAAAACTCTACTGATTGTAGCGTGTGGAAAATGTTGGTTACTAAAGCATTTGCTCATTCACTTCTTTCTCTCTCTCTCTCTCTCTCTCTCTCTTTCTCTTATTCTCCCTCTTTTTATCTCTTTTCGCTTCTCTGTTTTTTCCCCTTTTTTCTTTCGCCCTTCCATTCTTGTCTCAGTGCAAATGCAGAATATTCCCATGTTATTAGGGGACAAACAAATGTATTTGGACAGTGTGTAGTTGGTGTGTGCTTCTGATATAGCAATCATAGGTTTACATGATCACTGCTACGCAATGCTCTTTTCAAGGTATAAAAAAGCTCAGTTTTGCTCCAATGTATTTGTTGCAAAGTTCATATTGGTATTGATCCCTCAGCACCAATTCAAGATTTCTAAAAAGTAATTTATATCGTTATTGATTATTCCATGTGAGCTGGGATGCAGGTCATATTTCCGTGCTCGGTTTAATACTCTCTGTATATCTCCTAATTATTATTTTAGATCAGTCTGAAATTGCTTCGAGTGTTAAAAGTGTGTGAGAAGATAAAGAACATGTACTGTAGCAGCAGTTAATATCAAGAATTATGTAAGAGAATGGCATTATCCAGTGAAGTGCTGGTGTATAATGTGGGACAAGCCCTTTCATTCTGCTGTAGTGCAACCCTCTCTCTTTAAGACATTTACCTTCGTTTTCCAGTAAGTCCTCATCAGAATCAGAATCTAAGTTTAACCCATTACCTACGGGAACCGGACGGTTCCTGTGTTAAGCCTATAGGAATAAGATAATTCAGTCGTCAACGGGTTAATTGTATTTTATTGGGCTTTAATGTGTGGGATACGTCATTTTTTGAAATATTTCTTTAGTTTGTTTATGTGGTATGTACTATGTTCTTATTTTATTTGAATCTGATATTTCAAACTTTTGCAAGATTTTACATTATGCATTTATTGACAAATACTGTTTTTTTTCTAAAATCAGCTCCAAGTAAGGTATTTCCTTATTTTTTTTTAAAAATTTTATTTGGAACTCTTCTACCCTTTAGGGTGAAGGAAGAGTACAAAGGAATTGAGCTAAGAATGCATGATTGACTTGGTGCAGAGTATATCCTTTGTGATATCAAGTTATGATATTCTTGATCAATAACTGCAACCGACCAAGAGAATTATTTTGCCTATGTGTGGGAAATGGGAATTGGCATCATATGGTCACATTGAATATAGTTTTTTGTTACAAAAAATGTTTTGTTTTCCTAATGAAAAGTTCTTACTTGCAACCTTCCATAATGCAAACCTTCTTTGCTGATTGCGGTCATAATCCGTTACTACTCACACAGTACATGTGGATATGTTTAAGATGAAAAATATTTTTGAGTAAAGCCACAGAAAATGATTTCACTTGCCATTTTATCTGAATTGTGCTTTTAATAATTTTAATTGAGATGTCAAGTAGAAGATAATTGCAAATCATTCCATGTGAAATTGGTTTAGGATAAATTCAGTAATTTTATGCAAAGTTGGTTTGATGTACATCATACATGTATGCACAGGTCATTGAAGGCAAAGTTTTGATTTTTTGAATTAAAAATTAATGAAAAATTAATGAAGAAATCACTTTTTTTTTTCTTCTTCCAGTCGAATTTCCAAGATACAATATGCAGTAGCAGTAAATATAATTTTAAAATGTTAAAGAAATACTGTGTGGCTATAATCATATTTACTTCAAAGTAAGCCTTATTTCTGCATCTTATAGTATCGCCTCCTAATTGAATACCTCAGATTAATTTCAACTGAAATTTTCTTGTTACGTCAGGTAATTATTTTACAGGAAGAGTAGGGTTTGAAATAAACATTTGTTATTATTTTTTTCTGGCAATTGGAATTAGCAATGAAGAGGAGTTGCAAGAGTAAGACCATAATAAGCCTAGTGAACAAAGCCAAAGTATTGTGTAACAAAAAAAAATTTAAAAAATCATGTTTTATTTTTCTATTGGTTTATGGGGTTAGAGGAAGGATAGTTTAATACAGAATTTTTTAATGTATGGTGGCTGCCATACGCAGTGGTAGAAGAGCTGTATTGGGAACAACAAATCTTGCATAGGTGATGAAGTTCTGTCGAAAAGTATTTCTTTTCCCCCATTTTTATGCTAGAACAGCTTAAGCCAATCACTTTACGTTTGATGAATTATTTTCAGAATTTTAAGTTAACGTTTTAAAGTCTTGGTTGATGTGTACATTTTATGTACATGTATATATATTACCACACCATACACTGTGTTTACCGACAGCTATAGTTATATTAAAACAGAATGATTATATATGACAATTGTAAAACGGAATATGTTTTTGTCCTTATTTTAATGGAAGGAAGAGAGGTAGAATGAGTAAGAGAATGAATGAAGAGGATGAAGAACAGGTTAGGAGAGAGAGAGAGAGAGAGAGAGAGAGAGAGAGAGAGCAATAGACCATGGATGAGTGAAGTGGGTTCGATAGAAGACTTTCAAGGGGTGTGGTATTGGTAAGGAAGATAAGAAATGGTTTGAAAGAAAGTGCATTTCAGAAAACTGATTTGGGACAATATATCTTTAATTGACAAATGCAACGTGAACATTTTCTTTGAAGCAAATATATTCACAATACCTAAATAGGTACATGTTTCAAACAATATCGAAAAGGGAAGTCCACCCTGACATCCGTTATTAATAAATGCAGAACAAAAAAATAAAAATAAATAGATAAAAAATAAAAAATAACAAAAAATAAAAACAACAAACCCCAGCGAGGAACGGGTCTATAAACATTTGGTAGGGGGAAAAAATATACAAAATGAAAAGATAAGGAAGTGTTGAAATAAGACCCCTTCCCCAATTGGCTAAACGATAGTTTCCATTTCGAGCACCTCTTCATTTGTACTGAAGTTTGCCCCAAAAAGAAAATTACTTGAGTTTTGGATAAAGGAGTATATTTAGTTGATACAGAAGGACCACTGAAAACATGTTTCCGTGGGTATATTTTCTGCACCAGCTGGAGTAAACATTTATTTATAAAATGGGAATTGATACATTATAATTCTGAACAATACAAATAGAGATCATCTCTCAAACTAAGGAGATCTTAGAGTTGTTGATTTATGTTGCGATCATCAAATCTTTAACACAGTCATAAACTTCTTATAAATTTCTTGAGATCTTATTCTTTACCGGATTTTTCTCTCGTAATTTCACAGACATGCTCCCATCTACTTCTGTTGTTATTGAAATCAACTTAATATCAGGATGAACTTTCCCTTGAAGTAGGCATAATCGAGACACTCCGTTATTCTTTTTATAGCGATGCTTTTGCAAAAGGCAGTGAAAATCGTCTACATATGATTTAAGCACACAAGCGTATCAAAAGAGAGATATGTATATACAGCCTGTATAAATTGATGCAATTTGTATTGCATGAACATGTCCAAATTTATGCAACTGGCCTTATAACACAAAAAAGAAGAAGAAGAAGAAAAAAAAAACAGAAAAAAAAAAACAAACAAACATATCTTGGACTACTTGTAGACTTAAACAAGAGTGGTAGTTACATTACATCCATTCAATACAAATTATAGCAAATAATAGTTATGCATGTAGATATATTACAGGCAAAAATAAACATATAGAAGAAGTAGTATTGGTGGAGGGGGTAATGGTAGTGGTGGTGATGGTGGTGGTGGCGGCAGTAGTAGTAGGAGCAGCAGCAGTTGTAGTAGTAGTAGTAGTAGTAGTAGTAGTAGTAGTAGTAGTAGTAGTAGTAGTAGTAGTAGTAGTAGTAGTAGTAGTAGTAGTAGTAGTAGTAGTAGTAGTAGTAGTAGTAGTAGTAGTAGTAGAAGTAGTAATAGTAGTAGTACCAGCAGCAGCGGTAGCAGCAGCAGTAGTTGTTGTAGCAGTAGTAGAAGAAGAAGTAGTAGTAGTAGTAGTAGTAGTAGTAGTAGTAGTAGTAGTAGTAGTAGTAGTAGTAGTAGTAGTAGTAGTAGTAGTAGTAGTAGTATCAGCAGCAGCAGCAGCAGTAGTAGTAGTAGCAGCAGCAGTAAGAGTGGTAGTTGTAGTGGTAGTAGTAGTAGTAGTAGTAGTAGTAGTAGTAGTAGTAGTAGTAGTAGTAGTAGTAGTAGTAGGGGTAATAGGGGTAATAGTAGTAGTAGCAGTAGTAGTAGGCCTAATAGTAGTTGCAGCAGCAGAAGTAGTAGTAGTAGTAGTAGTAGTAGTAGTAGTAGTAGTAGTAGTAGTAGTAGTAGTAGTAGTAGTAGTAGTAGTAGTAGTAGTAGAAGAAAGAGGTGTGTTGCTAAACTTCGAGTTTCGAGTTTCGAGTTTCGAGTTTCGAGTTTCGAGTTTCGAGTTTCGAGTTTCGAGTATCGAGCTTTGAGTTTCGAGTTTCGAGTATCGAGTATCGAGTATCGAGTATCGAGTTTCATATTCAGATGTTGAATTTCCAGTAGCTGATAACTGATAATAGCCTATGATAGCTCTACTTCATGCAATCATGCGCTTCTTCATAAAAAATCCTAAAAGAAAGAACACGAAAAAACATGATGACATATACTTGCTAGGTGAAACTACTAAAATACAACGCCGCGGGAATCTGCGCTACCACAGGTTCATTATTTTGGCCCTATTCGTGTAATTAAACTCGAAAATACTAACAAAATTTCAAGTTACACCTTTTTTGGCAGATTTCAGTGGGTTTTTTCGTTGTTGGTTTGTTTGTTTTTTTAATGCCAATAAGTGTCTAATCATTCTTTCACTTCATCTTATTTTTTATTCATCGATCTATCTATATGCATGTATTACTATCGGTATTATGATTGTTATTGTTATTAGTTTTGTTATTATTATATTTATTATCATTCTTGATATCAGTATTATCATTATTATCATTATTATCATCATCATTATTTTCAGGCGAACTGCATGCAGCGATCTCGCTACTTTTGATCTTCGCGATGGCTTTGGACGTTCTCATTTGCTCTTTCTTTTTTTTTTTTTTTTTTTTTTTTTTGGGGGGGGGGGGCATTTATGCCATTGGATTATCCCAGTAGAATTACGCAAACAAATACTTTCTCTTCATGGAATATGACAATTCAAAAAGCAAAGAATTGAATGAATGAATATGTAAGATTTTTTTAAACTGAGTCTTGAATATGCGGAAAATAGTTTGTGCTAGTAAACCGATGAGCATTATCTTTTGAAAATGACTGATTATGAAAATCTTAACTAAAACGAATAGTGAGGACGGTAAGATTGATAATCTTTCAATAGGAATCGCAGCAAAGACGTAACTCGAAAATGGCAAAAGTTCGAGTTTAAACTTTGTTATTGAATTGGAGCTATACGGCAATAGCAGGATTAAATGTTGTGATTGAATTGTGTAAAAAATGTACAGAGCTTAATATTGGCAACAAAAAGATATTTGAAATCGGGCAAGAAAGACGTAACTCGAAAATGGCAAAAATTCGAGTTTCAACTTTGTTATTGAATTGGAGCTTTACGGCAATAGCAGTATTGAATCTTGTGATTGAATTGTGTAAAGAGTGCATAGCACTTAATATTGGCAACAAAAAGATATTTGAAATCGGGCAAGAAAGACGTAACTCGAAAATTGAGCATTTTCGAGTTTCAAACTCGAAAATGGCAAAAATTCGAGTTTCAACTTTGTTATTGAATTGGAGCTTTACGGCAATAGCAGTATTGAATTTTGTGATTGAATTGGGTAAAGAGTGCATAGCACTTAATATTGGCAACAAAAAGATATTTGAAATCGGGCAAGAAAGACGTAACTCGAAAATTGAGCATTTTCGAGTTTCAAACTCGAAAATGGCAAAAATTCGAGTTTCAACTTTGTTATTGAATTGGAGCTTTACGGCAATAGCAGTGTTGAATTTTGTGATTGAATTGTGTAATGAATGCATAGCAAATATATTTGAAATCGGGCAAGAAAGACGTAACTCGAAAATTGAGCATATTCGAGTTACGTCTTTCTTGTCCGATTTCAAATATCTTTTTGTTGCCAATATTAAGTGCTATGCACTCTTTACCCAATTCAATCACAAAATTCAATACTGCTATTGCCGTAAAGCTCCAATTCAATAACAAAGTTGAAACTCGAATTTTTGCCATTTTCGAGTTTGAAACTCGAAAATGCTCAATTTTCGAGTTACGTCTTTCTTGCCCGATTTCAAATATCTTTTTGTTGCCAATATTAAGTGCTATGCACTCTTTACACAATTCAATCACAAAATTCAACACTGCTATTGCCGTAAAGCTCCAATTCAATAACAAAGTTGAAACTCGAATTTTTGCCATTTTCGAGTTACGTCTTTCTTGCCCGATTTCAAATGTCTTTTTGTTGCCAATAGTAAGTGCTATGCACTCTTTACCCAATTCAATCACAAAAATCAATACTGCTATTGCCGTAAAGCTCCAATTCAATAACAAAGTTGAAACTCGAATTTTTGCCATTTTCGAGTTTGAAACTCGAAAATGCTCAATTTTCGAGTTACGTCTTTCTTGCCCGATTTCAAATATCTTTTTGTTGCCAATATTAAGTGCTATGCACTCTTTACACAATTCAATCACAAAATTCAACACTGCTATTGCCGTAAAGCTCCAATTCAATAACAAAGTTGAAACTCGAATTTTTGCCATTTTCGAGTTACGTCTTTCTTGCCCGATTTCAGATATCTTTTTGTTGCCAATATTAAGTGCTATGCACTCTTTACACAATCCAATCACAAAATTCAACACTGCTATTGCCGTAAAGCTCCAATTCAATAACAAAGTTGAAACTCGAATTTTTGCCATTTTCGAGTTTGAAACTCGAAAATGCTCAATTTTCGAGTTACGTCTTTCTTGCCCGATTTCAAATATCTTTTTGTTGCCAATATTAAGTGCTATGCACTCTACAAAATTCAATCACAAAATTCAATACTGCTATTGCCGTAAAGCTTCAATTCAATAACAAAGTTGAAACTCGAATTTTTGCCATTTTCGAGTTACGTCTTTCTTGCCCGATTTCAAATATCTTTTTGTTGCCAATATTAAGTGCTATGCACTCTTTACACAATTCAATCACAAAATTCAATACTGCTATTGCCGTAAAGCTCCAATTCAATAACAAAGTTGAAACTCGAATTTTTGCCATTTTCGAGTTTGAAACTCGAAAATGCTCAATTTTCGAGTTACGTCTTTCTTGCCCGATTTCAAATATCTTTTTGTTGCCAATATTAAGTGCTATGCACTCTTTACACAATTCAATCACAAGATTCAATACTGCTATTGCCGTAAAGCTCCAATTCAATAACAAAGTTGAAACTCGAATTTTTGCCATTTTCGAGTTACGTCTTTCTTGCCCGATTTCAAATATCTTTTTGTTGCCAGTATTAAGTGCTATGCACTCTTTACACAATTCAATCACAAAATTCAATACTGCTATTGCCGTAAAGCTCCAATTCAATAACAAAGTTGAAACTCGAATTTTTGCCATTTTCGAGTTTGAAACTCGAAAATACTCAATTTTCGAGTTACGTCTTTCTTGCCCGATTTCAAATATCTTTTTTCTGCCAATATTAAGCTCTGTACATTTTTTACACAATTCAATCACAACATTTAATCCTGCTATTGCCGTATAGCTCCAATTC